>CAWUFW010000003.1:8890000-9210000 GCA_963921515.1 Calotriton arnoldi
GAGAGAGAGAGGGAGATAGAGAGAGGGAGACAGAGAGAGAGGGGGAGGGAGATAGAGAGAGGGAGACAGAGAGAGAGGGGGAGGGAGACAGAGAGAGAGACAGAGAGAGGGAAGGAGACAGAGACAGACAGAGATAGAGACAGAGACAGAGAGGCAGAGACAGGGGCAGACAGATAGAGACAAACAAAGACAGAGAGACAGAGAGGGAGACAGAGGGAGGGAGACAGGGACATACAGGGACAGATAGACAGACAGAGGCAGACAGGGACAGAGACAGACAGATAGAGGCAGAGACTGAGACAGACAGAGACAGAGAGACAGAGAGGGAGAGGGAGACAGAGGGAGACAGAGAGAGAGAGAGAGAGAGAGAGGGAGACAGAGGGTGACAGAGTGAGGGAGACAGAGAGAGAGAGAGAGGGAGAGAGAGACAGAGAGAGGGAGGGAGACAGAGAGAGGGGGAGGGAGACAGAGAGAGAGACAGAGGGAGGGAGACAGAGACAGACAGAGGCAGACAGATAGAGGCAGAGACAGGGACAGGGGCAGATAGATAGAGGCAGAGACAGACAGAGACAGAGAGACGGCGAGGGAGACAGAGGGAGAGAGAGAGAGGGAGACAGAGGGTGACAGAGGGAGGGAGACAGAGAGAGAGAGAGGGATAGAGACAGAGGGAGGGAGACAGAGAGAGAGGGGGAGGGAGACAGAGAGAGAGACAGAGAGAGGGAGGGAGACAGAGATAGAGACAGAGACAGATAGAGGCAGGGACAGGGGCAGACAGATAGAGGCAGAGACAGACAGAGACAGAGAGATGGAGAGGGAGACAGAGGGAGGAAGACAGGGACATACAGGGACAGGGACAGACAGACAGATAGAGGCAGAGACAGGGACAGGGACAGACAGATAGAGGCAGAGACAGACAGAGACAGAGAGGCAGAGAGACAGAGAGGGAGATGGAGAGGGAGACAGAGGGAGAGAGAGAGAGGGAGACAGAGGGTGACAGATGGAGGGAGACAGAGACAGAGGGAGACAGAGAGAGAGAGGGATACGGAGGGAGGCAGAGGGAGACAGAGGGAGGGAGTCAGGGGGAGACAGAGGGAAGGAGAGACAGACAGAGGGAGACAGAGAGAGGGAGACAGAGAGAGGGAGACAGAGAGAGGGAGACAGAGAGAGGGAGACAGAGGGAGGGAGACAGAGGGAGAGAGACAGAGGGAGAGCGAGAGGGAGACAGAGGGAGAGCGAGAGAGAGAGAGGGAGAGGTAGGGTGACAGAGGGAGGGAGACAGAGGGACGGAGACAGAGGGAGGGAGACAGAGGGATAGAAACAGAGGGAGACAGAGAGAGGGAGACAGAGGGAGACAGACAGAGGGAGACAGACAGAGGGAGACAGACAGAGGGAGACAGACAGAGGGAGACAGACAGAGGGAGACAGAGGGAGACAGAGGGAGACAGAGGGAGACAGACAGAGGGAGACAGACAGAGGGAACAGAGGGAGGAGGGCGACAGAGGGAGCGAGACAGATAGAGGGAAACAGAGGGAGGTAGACAGACAGAGGGAGACAGAGGGAGGGAGACAGACAGAGGGAGAGAGAGGGAGGGAGACCGAGGGAGAGAGAGGGAGGGAGACAGAGGGAGAGAGAGGGAGGGAGAGCGAGGGAGGGAGAGGGAGGGAGACAGAGAGAGGGAGACAGTTAGAGAGAGAGAGGGAGACAGACAGAGTGAGTGAGACAGAGGGAGACAGGGAGAGAGGGAGGGAGACAGAGAGAGAGAGAGAGAGAGAGAGAGAAAGATGTGTGTATGCCGGGTCTGGTGGCTCAGTGGACGAAGGCATCCGCTGCAAGGGCCTGTGTTCAACCTCATGGTCTCAAATTTGCTTGAAAATGCACCATTTGCCCACTTTTATTTCAAAATTTTTTTCCTGGGGGAGAACCCCCCTGAACCCCCCTTAAGTGGTTCAGGCTCGCTATGCTCGCTCGCTACGCTCGCTCGCTACACTGCCTTACTGTGTCCCAAAATGATGCATCTCCAAAAAGTGTGTCACCAACATGAAAAGTTTGGAAAGCTGTGGTGTAGAGTGACGTAGCGCACAGCGGCATAGCGTGCAGTGGCATAGAGTGCAGTGGCATAGAGAGTTTTAGAGTATTGTGGCATAGAGTGCAGTAGTGCAGAGTCGTTGGCTTAGAGTGCAGTGGCGTAGAGTGCATGGGGTTTGAATAAAGTGGTGTTGAGTGCATTGGCGTAGAGTGCAGTGGTTGAGAGTAGAGCGGCGTGGAGTGCAGTGGCATAGAGTGGATTGTTTCAGAGTAGAGGGAAGTGACGTATAGTGGAGTGGTGCAGGTTAGAGTGCAGTGGCATAGAGTAGTGGTGTAGAGTATTCAGGTGCAGAGTAGAGTAGAGCGGCATAGAGTAGAGTGGCACAGAGTAGAGTAGCGTAGAGTGCAGTGGCATAGAGTAGATTGTTTCAGAGTAGAGTCAAGTGCCGTAGAGTGGAGTGGTACAGGGAAGAGTGCAGTGACATGGAGTAGTAGCATAGAGTGAAGTGGCATATAGTGCAATGTTGCAGAGTAGAGTGGCATAGAGTGGAAGGGCGTAAAGTGGAGTGATGCAGAGTAGAGTAGAGTGGAGTGGCCTAGACTCGAGTGGTGTAGAGTTCAGTGGTGAAGAGTGCAGTCAGAAGTGGCCGGTAAGGTACGGGGGTGGCGGGGCAGGGGGGGCGGTTTAGAATTTTTTAAAAATCACTTACCTGATGTTGGCGCTGTCTCTCCATCGCGCGTCTCTCCCACGTCGAGTGAGTCTCTTCCGGGGACCGGGAAGCACCCAGGCTCCCCACAGCCAATCACAACACTGCAATGCAGTGTTGTGATTGGTCTGAGTGACGTGGTTCGGCGCTCAGCCAGGTAATGGGGGCTTGGGCATGTTCTCCATGCAGGCTGTAATGCAGCCTGCATGGAGAACATGCGAAGTGCGCATGAATGTTTGGCCGGCCTGAAAGGGGGAGCAAGGTTTCCAGCTGGTAGCAATCACCCTCTGACACCAAGTCTGCTTCTGTCCAGGCTGATAACTGTCCCACTGAGAAGACTGTAAGAGGGTTGCTGTGTGGAAGACCCACCAGCGGCACAGCAGGGGCATATAGCAGTATCCCCGCTGTCCTCAGGACACAGCACCACCAGCATTTCAGTGCTACCGCCAGTAACGCCCTGGTCTCGGGATGGGCATTTCTGGGCAGAGTAATTTAGCCAGCAGCGTGCTCTGGTTTTATGCCATGCCTCTCAGGCACAACTCCTCCTGCCTGGTCCCATCCAGCCACTGGATAACCCACTGGAGATGCTCCGCCAGAAAATACAATTCGAAACCCGGAGCGCCTAGGCCTCCCTCTTCGATTGGACGCAGAAGAATCTCCAGTGACACCCTATTACGACCTCCATCCCAAATCAGTTCCCTGAGTACGGTGTCCAGTTATCTAAACTAAGAGGTCGGTATCCCCACTGGGAGGTTACAGAAATAATACAGTACCCAGGGGAGCATTACCATTTTTGACACTGATATCCTGGACGTAAGGGGCAACTTCAGGGACCTCCAAAAGGGTCTTTAGCAATCATAAGGCTTTCTCCAGATTCCCTTCCAGTAAGCTATATAAAGAGTGAAAAATCTGGATGCCCAAATATTTAAACGTGGTAGGGGACCAGGACAGATCCTGTGGGATGTCCAACGGTTTCCGGATGTCTGGGGCAGTGAAGAACAGGCAGGTATTTGATTTATTAACTCTCAAACCTGAGAGTCTCTCAAAGTCCTACAATAAACGCAGCACCATCGCTGCCCCCGCCGGGCCATCTGCCATATATACCAGGAGATCATCAGCATACAGTGAAATAATATGTTCTCTGCCATCTACTAACACTCCAGAACCCGCCCTCTCTCCCGGAAGAACTCCACCAATGGTTCGATGGCCAGTGCAAAGAGAAGGGTGGGTCAGTGGGCACCCATGTCTGGTGCCTCTATGTATCCGATTTGTGCAGAGACAGCTGTGCCTATCTTGACTCGTGCAGTTGGGTCATTATAGAGAAGCTTAACCCAGTTTATCCACCTTTCTCCAAGACCCATCCGCCTCATGGCCTCAAACAGGAAGTCCCATCTCACCGAATCAAAGGCCTTTTTCGAGGTCCACAGCCACCAGCAATGTCTCCTACTGGGGCTGTCCCTCGGGATAGTAGAGGATATGGTATAATCGTCGCAGGTTAAAGGAAGTGCTGCGGGCCGGTATGAAGCTGTTTTGTCTTCATGAATCAGGGTCTGCATATGAGGGAGTAAGCGAAAGGCTAGGACCTTACTGAGGACTTTGAAGTCTGCAACGGGCGCTCCTTTCAGCGTAGTCTTAGGAAGCAGGATTACACTCACATCCCGGGTGGCGGCCGGTAGGACTCCTCACTTCAGTGAGTAAGCATACAGTGTCTCCAGTCTCGGAATGAAGGTCCCTGCCTAAGCGGAGTAGAACTCCGCAGTTAGTCCGTCCGGGCCTGGGGTTTCCCTATGGCCATTTCTCTAATGGCCACCTTGATCTCCTGGGTAGTAATTTGGCCATCTCGTTGCGCCTCGGTCTCTTAGTGGTAACCGCTGCAGAAAGGCAGCCTGTACCCCCGGCGAGAGATCAACAGGTTTCTCTTACATTCTTTCATAATATTCCTGAAATGAGTCATTGAAGGCCCTGGGGGAGTACAACAAATGTCTGTCTTCCATGAGGATCTGTGTAAAAGGTAACCCTCTAGTTTCAGGTTGATGAGCCAGGCTAAAGCCAACCCGGACGGCCCTCCTCCTTGTGTACCCTGGCGATATATTGTTTAGGGTCATGGCAGTGTAAGCATTCCTTGATCACGTCGTATTGTTCCCTAGTCTCCCGGAGGCGGGCTCTAGAGGTCCCATCCCTCCCTGAGCATTATCCAGCCCATGCAGTTTGCTATCCAGAGATTGAAGTTCTCTATTTAATTCCCTCTGGACCCCGATCATTTGGCCCATACATTGGCCACGAACCACCACTTTAAAGGCCTCCCATTCAACCAAACTGGAGGACGCGGAACCATGATTGAGTTCAATGAACCCTGTAATGGTGATGGGCTCCCTCAGGGAGTCCCGGAAATAGGTATTCTCAAGGGACAGAGGATTGAGGTGCCACTGGGGGACCTCCGGGCTGTCTGTGATCAGCCAAAAGCCCAAAAGTAAGGGACTATGGTCTGACAATGTGCGTCCAAAGTATTTAGTAAAGGTGACGTATTGACTAAGCCTCTGGGAACATACAATTTGTCAAGCCTAGTGTGCAACTGGTAAATGTGTGAGTAATATGAGCAGTCTCATTCCTCATGTTGCATCCGCCAGGGGTCTGTCAGGCCCCAACTGCCCAACCAGCTTCTGAGACCCTCTGCCAACTTGTGGGCAGTCGAGCCCGATAGTGAGGGAGTGGAATGGTCAAGTATTGTATCAGCTACACAATTGAAGTCTCCCCCATGTAGAAGGTCATCTGTGACCAGGGGTGCCAACACTGATGATAGGGAGCAGAGGAAAGCCAACTGGTCAGGGTTGGGGGCATAAATGCCCCCCTGAGTGATTTCCTTACTAATCAATCTACCCTTTACCAAGACATAACGGCACTCCTTATCGATGACAGTGTGAATGAGCTCAAAAGGTGTCCTCGCCCTGATCCAGATGAGGGTCCCTCTTGCGAAAGCCGAGTGGGATGTAGCATATAATTGGCCCCGCCACCTATGTTGTAAGCACTCCACCTCTCCCTTCAAGCGGTGGGTTTCCTGCAACATGGTAGTCTCAACTCCCCTATGCCACAGGTATCTGTGTATGTTGTGGTGCTTAGAGGCTGAACCCATTCCGCAGATATTCCACGTCAGGACCTTTATTGTGTGGCAGTGGGTCTCCAACTAGTCCAAGTAGGAAGATTCCTCACTTGCGCCCCCGGGCCTCTACCAGTGACCTCCCTCCTCAATGCATGTCACAGCGCAGACTCTAGCCCAACTTGGAAGATTCCCCGCTTGTGCCCCCGGGCCTCTACCAGTGACCTCCCTCCACAATGCATGTCACAGCGCAGACCCAGAGACAAACAATAAAACCACCAACCAAAAACTCCCTCGCCCTAGGGCAGACCAGCAACGGCGGCCACCCAAACCTGAAACAAGAAGCCATTGTCAGTAGGACGCCTCCTCCAGTTTCCTGCCAAGGGCCAATGCATGAAGTGCAGGCCATATAGTGTAGCCATGACTGTGCCCGTGCCGGCTTCACAAGTGGCAACCAGCCCAGGGTGCCAGTAGGAATCCATACAGTTATGATGATGTCCTTGGTCCAAAGTCCCAGAGTGTGCAGAAGGCGTATTCACAAATGAACTCCCCAGGTGGAGATCCATCTCGGGCCATCTCTCCCCAGCAACAGGGACTTCCCCTCAGTTCACCATTAGTAAGTAGTCTGCTCCAGTGCAGCACGGTATTTCAGATCAAATCCTCTACTGATTGTGGAGTCACCAAGGGTATTGTGATCCTGTCTTCCAGGGAGGCGCCCAACTCTGAAAGCAGTGACCGTCATTCCGAGGGCGTGCCAGTGTCAGAATCGGGACCTTGATTGTCACAAACTCGGCTACCGCCCAGAGGGCAGCTGCTCTTTCCTGTTCAGTTTGGGAACGGGAAAGCTTTTTGAGGAGAAGGCTGCCTACCGTCCTCTGCGACCATTTCCAAGGCTTGTGTCTGTGTGTCCCAGCACTCTGTCGGGCCGCCGGCAAGGTGGTTTCTGCTTTATACACCTCCAGCCATTCCCAGGCCTGGCCCGGGTCCTCGCAGAAATGTGTCTTGTCATCCAGAATAATTTTAAGTTTAGCAGGGAACATCAGGGAGTACTGCAGGCCTTTTTCCTTGAGGGCTTTCTTCACTTCCTGGAAGGAGGCGTGTTTGGCCTGCACTGCTGCCACGTAGTCAGGGAACACAGATACCCTACTGTTGCCCACCATGTAGGTGTCTTCGCTTCGTGCTGTCTGGAGTATGGTGTAAGCCGCGCCACTACTGGCATCGGTGGGTGACCTGGCGCTAGTGGGCGGGTCGGTACTCTATGGGCTCGCACCAAGGCAAGAGAGGAGGTAAAGCTATTCGGGGCAACCTGTGTCTGGAGCCAGTTTTCAAGATATGCCACCATATTTTCCCCCTCCGACCCTTCAGGCAGTCCAGCCACTCTAATGTTATTCTGGTTGTTGTGGACCTCCACATCTTCTGCTCTCCACTCCAAGGTGTGAACTCTGTAGGACAGTTCATCCATTTTACGAGCTAATATGTGTGCTGTGTAGGTTGCTGCTCCCCCACAGTGGTTTACACCTCCTTTACTCACTGCGCTAATGTCTTTCTGTAGAGTGTCCTTTGTGTCAGTTATTGCCGCAAGGATCTTATTCAATTGTAGGTGGATGGAGGCTCTCAGGAGTCGTAGTCAGGATTAGGGGTGGGGGGATCCTCTGGCCCAGGCTGTGCACCCACAGCTTTAGCCTTTGGTTTCCCCATTGTGTACTTGTGTTTGGTCCCCTACGTTGCACTGGCCTGTCAGCACCCCAGGCGGGTAAGTCGATCTCAAAAGTTTGTCTGGGGACACAGCTTATGGGAAAAGGGAAGAGGAAAGGAGGTCTCTGTGCAGTGGGTCCCACGTGTGAGTCCTCTCAGTGCAGGTCGCGCCACCCGAGGTCAATGCCAGCTCTTTGGGTTCACCCCTGCCAGGTAAGTGCGCTTTGGGCCTCTCTGGCTGCCCAGAAGGGTGTCTCATCAACTCAGTCAGTACCAGCGCTGTCTGTGATTCCCGAACAACTCAGGGGGGCACAATATGAGAAGGCCCGGCCCATCACCAGTCTCATTTACTGTGGGCTTGCACTTGTATACTTCTGCAGCCCACCACAGCTCCCCGTCAAGGGTGAACAAGTCTTGTCGCTGTTGGGCCCAGGGTTTCAGAAATTGGCCTTCTAGGGCCCCCCCTAAGTACAGTTCCTGAAGAGTATGTATGTATCCGGTATTTGTAAAGCGCTAATTGCCCCTGCACTCCTGCCCAGAGCAGCTCAAGCTTGCGGCGTTTTCAGCTATCTGCGCCAGGCCTGACCCAGGCCCCAAGCTACCCCGGGAGCCACGATCATCTGTCAGCGTGCTGGTGGCTGTCACTGTATATGGCATGGGGCCTGTTACCTCTTGCTGCCCCATCTGGGGCAGAGTGTGTTGTCCTCCTCAGTTGTGTCTCCCGGGGCCTGCTACACTCTCTGCCCATGCGTGTGGTGGACTGTGCACACGAGGGCAGGCCTACCTCCTCACTGGGATCGTCCTCAAGTCTCGGCCATCCCGCAGCAGGCTCCACTTTCTTAGCTCCTCTGAGCAGCAAGGAACAGTTCCTCCGCTTCTGGTGTCACGCCCGCAGCCTTGGTACAGCCAAGCTCCTCGCTGTCCCATCACAATCCTTCACTGCCAGATAGGCCCTGATTGGAGCTCCAGAGTCGCTCAATCCGCACGGGGAGCACCGCCGATCCAGCCGTGTCCCTCCCTCCGTTCTCTGAATCTGGAGGGTCGCTGCTGTGCCCTCAGGAAGCCCAACCTCCTATGCCACTTCTCTCCTGTCAGCAGGGCCACTGCCTCCCACAGCCCATCCACTCCACGTTGTCACCGTAGTGACATCAGGCACCAGCTGCTGTCTTAGGCATCGAGGTGTCCGTGGCTATAGCAGGCAGGGCGGTCTAATTCGGGGGCACAGTGGTGTCAGTTGTCCCTCCAGGGCTGCCCGAGGTGGGCGCCATCGACTGGTTGGGGTCCGCCGGGTTTGGAATGCCACCTGATACACGAAGGTTTAGAATAAAGAAAACGCCAGTGCAGAGCAACAGGCTCACGCTTCCGCCACCTTGAGCACAGTAGCCATGCCCACCCCATCTATCAAATGTTCTTTTTGCATTTGTCACACCAAGTGGGATGGGTATGGCCAGATAGGGGTCCCCTGAATTATGGGGGGAAGCCCTGAGTGGTTGGGGGCCCCATGTGTTGTAGGGGCTGCAGTGGCTTGCGTTATGTCCCTGCAGCAAATCATTCATGTTTTGTGATATCCCTAGCCCATTACAGTTTGAAACGTTATAACCTTGAGCTTTTGCATGTTAAGTTTTTGTGCCTCTGATATTTATCAAGGAGCTGTATTGTAGCTGAAAGTGAATCAATTAACCCAGAGGCGGGCAGCAGTGATAGTATCATTGAATTCCACTTGGCCAATTTGCTCATTCATAGCAACACAGTCAACTGGTCAGTGGCGGTTACTATAATTAAAAAACGGAGAGGCGGGTCACGGCGCAATGCCGAAAAGACTCACCAATGCTGCGTGTCTCTCCTCCTCCGAGTCCCGGGTGACAAACAGGAAGGCGGTTCACGACTTCCTGTCGTGCCAACAACCAATCCTGGAGGTAGTCTTATGCTGTTTTCAGAATGAGCGCAGCTCTAGGATTGGTTGGGAGCAGGCTAACACAGTGCTCATTTTGAGGCAAGGGGCCTGTGCCAACAATCCCTTGCCTGTTTCACAGCCCTGGGATTGCTGGGTCTACAGTGCACATGTCGGATAAGTCGGCTGTAGACAGCCGGCCTATCCGACATGCGCACTGGCAGCAGTCACCATGCTGCTATCGCAGCCCCGCCCCCACCCTCACACACGTCAGCAGGGGCTGGCACTGCAGCACACAAAATAATAAAATGGTAATGATCATTTCATTATTCTGTGTGTTTACCTGCGGCACTCGATGCAGGTGGGGTGACGTTCCTCCACTCGTTAGGAGGAACCGCCACTGCAACTAGCCAGCCTCCAGCAAAAAGGACCAGTTCGGTCCAAGGAGGTAGAAAGTGGCCAGGTGACTTATTTCCTTTTCTTATATCATAGACTGTGCTTGGTGCAAGAGTTGAACCCCTGCCATCATTTATTGAACAAGATGAACCAGCAAGCATGGGCCTAGTTGAGCTTCTACAGACTCTGAAGGAGCAGGAACTTTCTTACAATGGAATGGGGTTGGGAACACACTACCTCACATCCCAGCACAGTTCACTCCTTTGCATCCTGGTAAATGCAGTACACAATTAGCGCTTACTTCAAAATTAGCTGTAGTTTTTCACCAAAGTTGGTGCAGACATTGCTGTATATCTCTAGACATGTGTTTCTGGGTTGTTGATAGTGTTTAACTGGCACCCAGTCGCCGTGCAGCAGGCTGTAGTCGGCTTTGACTGAGGGCATGGTCTCTCTTTCACCTGTGAGTAAAGGAACTGGAAGGTTTCATGAGAGGTTGGCAGGAATCAAGAGGAAAGCATCTTGTTACACAAGTTTACATTCACCATGCAGGAGGCACTGAGGCAGCAGAAGCAATAGTCTTCGGCCTCCTTATTAGAATTCTGAAGTGGGCCATGACTAGTTCTGGGGGTGGACCTCAATTTTGAATATGCTAGAGGTGAGGGCAATAACACAAATCTGAAACATTAGTGACCAATGGAAGGAAGACAAGGGCAAACCAAGAGATTATTCAATAGTTTTCATCATTCCTCCTTTGCATACATTATAACACCAGATGGAGAGACCTAATTTATGCCATAAAACTTGAGAGCAAAAAACTTCCAAACCTAGTACCTACGTAGTTTGTCCTGATGCAGGGGCCCCGCCTTGTCTTCAGGTCTGCCTTTTAGTCTTGAAGCCTCTTCCTGTAATACAGCTAAATCTTGCTGTACAGCAATAAGTAGTGGCCAGAGGTAGCTGCGGCTGAGCCAGAGTTGCCATGGAACTACCCCAAGCTACTCCTAGACTGAGGGATTATGTAGGTAGCAGAAGTGGACGAGCCAACAAATTAACATGGAGAGTCGAGCCAAGGGTCTGCCAAGGCTCTAAGAACCCATGCACGAGCCAAGCCCTGAAAATAGTTGTCATCTAAATCATGCAACAAACAACATGTGAAAATATGATAGTCTCTTAAAAAATATGTTTAAAAAAGGTATGTCTTCAACAGGAAAAATTTAGTCAAGCCAAGAAGCCAGGACTGGTCCACGTTTTCTGGTTTCTGGTTTCACATTATGCAGTTTGCCCACCAGAGATCATTACCTCTTTCTCTCCTTTTTAACGCCAAAGGTTTATAATTTGTTTTTAATTCTTGCCACATGATGATACATTGTGGGTGGTAGGCAGAAGCCACATTAAAGCTCAGCTCGTTTTGGGCTTGAGGGTCCAAGAGGACCTCGAGCTGAGCCAGAGCAAGGCCCCTGGCTCGAGCCTGGCTCGAGGCTTAGTAGACAGTCCCATGACGCTGAGGACCACATTTACTTTGTCATCTCTGCACTGACACCGGACCCAGGGCCGGCGCTAGGCATGGGCAGTGTGGGCAGCTGCCCAGGGCCCTGCATTCAGCCCACCAGCATGGGGCCCGCCCTCTTGTACTCCTGCCGATTCAATTGAAAGAAAGGCGTATCTTTGCAATTGGGCCCATGAGAGGGAGGGGAGGGGGCCCTCCCTGGGCCTCTTAGGGATGGTGTCCCAGTTGCAAAGAGACGCATTTTGCTGGTTTGTCCTGCAAATAGGCCTCCTGCCGGCTGCCCATTCAGAGACACTGCGGGACGCCCATTGTCAGCACTTTAGCGCCCCCACAGGTTTAAGTCTCAGCACTCAAGCAATTCTCACACCTTAAGCCCGAAATGGGCTGTAAAAGTGGTGCTTGTAGGTGGCTGAGAGGAGGAGCTGTGGCCCAGGAGAAGTCTGAACAAACCAGCTTCTGTAGCCCTGAATATGTCCCGTATGCAAATTAGAGGGGCCTGGCACATTCCCTTTCGGCCCAGGGCCCCAAAAATCCTAGAACCGGCCCTGACTGGATCATTACATGAAAGATTGTTGAAGATGAAAATTGGGACAGGGTCATCATCCTGGAGATGTTTGCGTATTATTTGAGTCTAGTTAGGGTTTTTTGAGATAGTTTTCATTCAGTTATTCCGGGACATTCCCCTGTAGGAGAAGTCGAAGCGGGTGAGGCAGAGATTAGACTCAGGAGGAGGGAGTTAATGGTGGTCAGAGGCAGTGGCGGCTGGTCCCTAGGGGCGCCGGGGCAGCGCCCCACTAGGCAATCGGGCAGCAAGAAATGTAAGCAGACGAATTGACAGCTTTGACAATTCGTCTGTTTACATTTCCGGCCTGACCTGTGCTGGCAGCTGCTTCACAGCCTCAAGTGCGCATGAGTCAACAACAGACGAACAGCGCACGCAGGCGAGTCGAGCAGCAGGAGTCCAGACTCCGACTGCGCATCTGCGAGAAGAGAGCTTTTTTATTTCAGTCCCCCCACTCCATTGACATTACATTAGGTATGCTGCGCATGCCTAGTGTAGTCGTGCAGGAGTCTAAAGATAGGATCCTGCTCGGGCGGTGACGTACAGTCGCTCCATGCCCTGTGAAATGCCAGGATACAGCCGAGTAGCCCCCCGCAGTCGCATCCAGTCTTCTGATTTGCCACTTGCCAGGCAAGCAAAAGAGCGGGGAGAAGTTAGTTCCACGTCTGTGAGAGGAGACGTGATGCGACGTGGGACCAGCGGAGGAGATGCCTGGTAAGTTTGTTTTTATTTTATTTATTCATTTAATTAAACGCCTCCCTCCCCCACCCCCCTACCCCCCCAGTCATGCCGGCCACGACTAGTTTGCATGTAATTGTAATTGAATTTTTCGCTGTGCGCCAAACAATCACCTATGCCGGCCGGCGCCATGGCTGCTAATTATGGATTAAGTTCAACAGACAAATTATTTACCTTTTAACGATGTATTCCCCGACTATGAGGTTGTACAATTCTTTTATGTGATCAATAAATTGCAAGCGTCATGGCATGAGCAGGGCGCGTGAATTATTTGTTTGGAAACGCTTGCATTCTTTTCAGGGTAGCTCATGCTTCGAGTATTAGTGACAGTCACAGTAGCTACGTCGCAGAGAAGCCACTCGAGTGTGGCCAGCTTACTGTAGGAGGACAGTATTTTTTAAACTATTGGGACGGGGGTCTGTTCTTCAGTGCGCTGCTCCTTTTTGTTACCTTATTTACATTTGTAAAGCGCCAACCACCATTGTCATGGCACTTTGAGCACTTGTTCTATTTGGGCGCCCTTACTTTCAGATCAGGGAACGCCATCAAACTGCAGGAAGTTTTGGTTGACAGGGTGTGTTTGGTTTTGTGTGGTTGCAGCGTTTGTTCATTTTTTAGACTTGGTGGAAAGTGTGAGGGGCTTTTAGATCAGTTAACGTTACCAGAACCCAATGCGTTTTAGATTCTGAGGTGTCCTTTCAACAGTAACCATTTACTTCCAAGGAGCAACACGGAGCGTTGCACAGAACATTTTTGTTGTAGCAGAGGCTTCCAAATGTCAGGGTTTGTACATAGAACAGCTGGTGTGTGGCGAGACCAGATCACAACAACAGGATGAGGTGGGCGTGTCTGGGGCACTGCTGGACAGCCCATTTCGCAGTTTCATTTTTTTGATATTTACCTTTTGAGACACCATAAGATAAACTTGCCAGAACCCCTTGCATTTTTCTTTTTTGGGGGTTAAACGATTTACTGGCCACAGCCGATTTGGGGATCCCCGAGGTCTTTGCAGAGGGCATATCTCACTGAACCCCAACCCATGCTGCCGTGTTTGGCACTTTGAATTTGACAGCCATGCTTCAGCTGTTTATGGTTCGACTGTACAAAGCTGGCTGGCATTAAACTGCTCTCTTTCAATGTAAACATGCATTTTCTGAAGCAGAATTTGAGACTGTGGAGATTGTAAGCGCTCTGGATTTCGGAAGATCAGGAAACTCGCTTGCCGAAGATCACAAAGTTTGGTCAAGTGGACATTCCGAAATGTGACCACGTATCACCTGGTTTCACAGCCAAAATGTATCCAAAGGGCACCCCTTTCCGCTGCTGCTCTCGTGAGGCTTATTTACCCAGACACACGGCTTATCCTCGCCTGAACCCCGAGACGCCCCGGCGGCGGTACCGGCAGGGACCAGCGCAGGCGCAATGAGGATCAAACCACCCTGCTGCAGAAGCCGCCAGGATTTGCAGATTTAAGACTCCTGCCTGCCAGTGCTTACCCGCAGCAATTGAACACCGGACTGTTGAAACAACGTCAATATAGTGAATACTAGAGTGCCAGGCCTCACACCGACCTAGACGCGCCAAGAAGCAGCCGTGCCTGGCCCTGAGGCACTGGAGTAGGGCAGGATGCCGTTATATTCGGATGAGTGCAGGGTATCGGGCTAAGGTAAAGTTTTGTGTTACAGGATAATCGCACACATAAAGTGCTGCGTTTGAGGTACGTTGCACGTGTGTTGAAGGGTTGATGTGGTCCGACTGTGTAAGGTGTATCTGTAACAACGTGCTATTTTGAAGGGGGTGCTTTTTTTCAAAGTGTTTTTTTGTCCGTCTGCAAGTTATTGTTTATCTGTGTTTACCGCTGTTTCTATGTTTTGTGTGTTTGTTTGTATATGCATGTGTGGCACCTGTAGGGGCTCTGGCACCAGTAGCCGTTTGATCCTGCAAAAAAGGGCATTAATAAAGTGCACTGTAAAATTGGCGCCTGTATGCGCTCTAATACCGGCAGTCCTTTGATCCTGCAAATATGGACAGTTATACAGTGCACTGCACACGTGGCACCTCTAGGCGCTCTGGCACAGGTAGTCCTTTGATCCCGCAAATAATTACATTTAGACAGTGCACCTTACTCAAATTTGCTTGAAAATGCACCATTTGCCCACTCTTTTTTCAAAATTTTCCTAGGTGGTTCGGGCTCACTTGCTACGCTCGCTCGCCGCAGTGCAGTATTTACGCCCCACCACTTTCAAATGTCACCAGCCACCACTGGTCAGAGGGAATCTTTGGTGGTCCGACAAAGTTTCGAGAGTATGAGATGTGGTCAGATTTACTCAGAGTTTTGGGCCACTATCCGGCTAAAGTCTCCAATCATCTTATCTTTCTTAGTCGGGGTGATGTGAGCGTGTGCGGAAGAGGGACTGAAGGTTAAAGGATGTCTGCTGTTATGTCTTACATTTGGGTTACACAGAGTGTTTCACCAGTTTGTCCAACAACATGAGCGGGTACTCCTGTGAAAAATACTGGGCAGACATAATTCTTATATTTTGCGCTTTGCTGTTGTTTATATCCATATTGAATATATAACAGCCACATTTAAATAGTTACGTGTGTAACGCACACGCTCAGTGAGTATCTAAATAGCAAGATCTGGGATTCACTAAATGATATTCTCACAACGGTATTGGAGTGCCATCAAGCGGTCACATACTTTATTGCAATGCACTGTATATTTTCTGATTGTTTTCCCCTTTGGAATAGTCTTGAATCATACATACGCGAGTAGCAACATAGGGGCCCATTCGCAAAACCAGTTTGGAATACGTAAACGAGTACTCCTGTCTGTAGTACTCTATGTACCGTAGCATGCCCTGGTGAGGTGACCCCAAAGCATCTATAATGGGAATAAAATGGGAATGTTCAGGTAATATTCTCATACAATTAGTAGAAATAGAAAGGACTGTGCCCCCTTTTGCACTTTTACAAATTGAGAGTTGGGCATTTCATGGCCAATTCACAAAGGTGTGTACAAGTATGTAAAAGCGTACTCTTGTACTACTGCTTCCTGTACTCATAAGTACTTCTGTGAGTCACTCATATAGTGACGAGAACACGTGGGAGAATGGGGCATCCCTCTCCAGTCTGCAAACATGTTATCTGCTTACCTGTTCAGTGCTTTAAATACAACAAATGTACCACGGGTACGCAAGGATTTGTGGTAAAAGTGTGGGAACAGAAAGGAGGTGAAGTCAAGAAGGGCAGCATCCTGAAAAGCAGAGTCTGATAGTCAACTTATACATTTATTTTTCAAAAACCCTACATTAAGCATTTGACCACAAGGACAGTAAATCTGCTCTGTCCAAACTGGCCACAAACAGGCTGTATTTTAAAATATCTTGCAGGGTTCAGACACTTGCTGCTGAGACCTTGGCATGTCCAATAATATTCCATGGATAATAATACCTGTACGATAATTCTGGTGGTTAGTGCACTTGCCGGAGAGACATGTAACTTGCATTTTAATTAGATAGCTTAATGGGTTACTGCTTTTGTCATAAAGATCCTTTTTTTGCAAGCAGTTCATTAGTTACAATCCTTCTAACAAGCATCAATGAGCTGCATGTAAACTATAAGGCATCAGTTTAGAACCCTATTTTTCTATCTTTCGTTATTATGAAGACACCAAAAAAGGGTCCCTTTGGGTAGTAATAAAATTTTACTAGTACAGAAAACTTCAACCACAGATTACATTTTAAATCCTGACTTTATTTTTCTTCTAACCATGCAGTCTTAACATATAGTACCTAACCGTATTGATGCTATGTAACTCCTACACCTTGTAACCCTCATTGTCTTATGTAATATTTCCTGTACATTGACTTACATACTTCTATGATCATTGTCTGTGTACAATATGTGTGTGTGATGTAAAGCGCTCAGACACCCTACATTGGCATGTGCAGCTCTCTAACAGAAATTAATTAAAAAATAAATTAGTAAGTGCTATTTAAATTGTTATTAGTGTTATTACTCATACAGACAGATACATCTGACATTCTTTCGGTGATTCCCTATCCCTTACATACATGGGTTGAACCAAGTCAAAAACCTCCTTCAAATCAAAGTTTCTCTTAAACACTTGTGAAGTGGTAACAAGCTGGGTGCTTTTTGTTTCCATCCATTGCACTGGCATCTAGGAGGTAGGGTCGATAGCTTCCAGCCAGGATAATACTCCAACAAAAGGAGGGTTGATGGACCTTTAGGTGAGTCCTTTGTGTTGGGCCCAGATCGATGGAATTCACATACCCCGCTGCAGCACCTGCAGATTGCTGCTATGAACTGAAAGTAGACAACATACAGGTGCTGCTGAATATGTCCCAGTGTAATTCTGCCAGGACTTATTTCACTGTGGCCAGTCCAATCCCGGATCCACCTCAATAATGAACTGGTATCTGGATGGATCCCCCTCTTTCCCTGCACTGTACATTGCTATAACAGACATTTGAGGTGAAGGAGGTGGTCATTCGCACGGACAATACAGTTGTCAAGGTTTCTACCAATTATCAGGACAGCACGTGTGTTCCAGTCAGGGAGGCCAAGTGTTCCAATTTGCATAAATTTCTGTCTCACTTTTGTTTAGTCCAAGAGGTGGTGTTGCTGGGGTGTCATGTGGGAGAGGACTGTGCCACATTGCAGGGGGCATACATCATAGACGCTGTGTGTCCCCATCGCTGACCCAATTCAAGAAGGATCTCAAAACCTGGCTCTTTGACTGAACCTCCACGCCCAGACGGATCAGCAGAACCACCCCCCCTCAGTGCCTTGAGACCCTCACGGGTAAGTAGCTGCGCTATACAAACTCCTGATTGATTGATTGATTGAGGTTTTGGGGATCAACAGAAGGGCCAGGTCCTGCGGACTGGGGGAAAAGGGCAGGAACCTGATACGTCCAAGTCAAGCAGATGGGTCAGAGCTCTCATTTCTAGGTGTTAGGACCACCTGCAATCCCATTGTACCTCCACTAGTACTGCTACTTTTACCACCCACACTCTCACTGGTACCACCTACAAGCTTGCTGGTACCAGCACTGGATCTGTAGTTTGCATTCACTTAGGATAGGCTGCTCTGCCCAATCCAGTCCTCCTCATTCCCTGGCATTTCTCTGTGACAGAGGGTATCTTTCTTTAATGGCCCCTCCACCCTCATCCCAATCCCACTGGGTAGTAAGGCTTCTGATCCCAGTGTTGGTCATTTTTGTCCAAAGAATGACTTCATACTCAGTTTCTCTTTTTTTTTTTTTAAACTTCACACATCACATGTAGTGTGTCCATGTCTTTCACCAGGTCCTGGAAGGTCCTAGAAGGTCGAGTTCCATTATGTAGTAAATCTGCCCCCTACCCCTGTCCTTTGCTCTTAAATGGTTATCTGTCCATACTTCTCATGTAATGGTCAGGCTTCACCAGGGCTTTGCCCTGGAAGGAACAGCAAAACACATCTGCTTCCCCGCAGCCATTGCAGTGCTTGGAAACCTTAGGAATTATGTTAAACTTTAAGGAAAGAAACAGAACATACCTCCGGCTTTATGTTCTGTGCTGATGTATAGCTATTTAAGAACCCCACCTCCCCCTCCAGGAAAAAGCAGAGAGTGGTTACACCATCCACGTGTGCAGTAGTACAGAGCCATTCACTAGAAATGGTGGCTTCAAAAATGGCGCCTGGTGTTGGAAAAAAGAATCCAGCAAAATGATGCCACATGTGGTGTAGATATGTAGGGAAAACCAAAATTTGGGAGGTGGGAACAGCATCTTGCCCATGCCGCTGCATCTGGAACAACAGGGACCAGCATCCTTATGGGGCCTTCAGATCCTCCGTAGAGTACAGTTACTTCGAAGAGGCCCCCCTAGCTCTCCGCCAATGTCACTTCCCACAGAGGATGTTGATGGGGACATTAAAGCCTCAACATCTGTTGGTTTTTGTGAGGTTGTTTAATGTCTCATGTCCCAACATTCGTGAAAGCCACTAGTACTGAGGGGGCAGGCCTTCACTAGGCCTCCTTGTGGGGTACCCGCAACCTCTGCTTCTTCTCCTTCCGCCTGCCTGCCCTCCGCTCACTCCTGTCTGAAAAGAAAGGAAAATCCTAAGAATTTGGAAGCAAAAAGTTCCAAGTATAAATTTCTTTTTAATCCTCATCAACCCATCTGTAGATAGAATCAGAATCCATCCATTTAAGAAGCCATTTACCATTCATCCATTCATTAACATTTTATTGCATAATTAACTTTACAATTACTCATAAACCTTCATATTATGTATAGGCTGAATACATTTCATTCAGAGTTGATCACATCCTTTAAACAATGTACAGACATTTAAAACTGTTTCAAAGGCACCTGAAAAAATTAATTTAAGATTAACCGTGTCCACATATTAATTTCACTGAGAAAGCAGAATCTAGGTAGACTTCTCTTAAATTCGCAACCAGAGTTTATTCGAGAGTGAGGTGAGAGAGTCCACAAGACACCATTCTTAAATGCGCAAAATTCTTCATTACATGGAATATTAGCATGTTAACTGCTTTTAGGCAGAGTGGAGAATATATCCAAGTTTAATATAAGGTACTGCTTTTTACTCTCTCAATCAAGAGTGGGAAGTAGTTGCCAGTGCCCTCTTCCCACTGTGTACCCAAGCATTGATGTCTGGAAGGCATCTTTTCCCAAATGGCACTTAATTTTGGAGTCAGCATATCCCTTCATTAAAGAGTTCAATGATGCCAAATATTTTTCCGAGGTTGTACTAGGGGAACTAATTCAATGGGCAAATGACAACGCCGTGATTTCCTTAAATCAAACTGGGTTTTGCAAGCTGTCAGGCACATCCACCAACGTTCTTGCCCTCTCTTGATTGAACGACACGCAAAGGGGACAAATACACCGCTGTTCTTCTGTTTTATGGATCACAGACAGCCTTTGACCATATGGACAGAGGCAAACTGTGGCACAAACTGCATACATGGAATATTCTGGTACACAAATCCTGGGATCCACAGGTCCCGGGCGGGTAGAGAGGTCCTCAATTACGAGGATAGAAAGGACACGTCCTCCCTATTTAATACACTTTTTACCACTAGAATGTCCCTTCTGTAGTTTGATAGTTGCTTTCTCTTTAATTAGGGCAAGCAACGAAAGAGTAATCAAAATTGGATGGAGGATGCCTAAGTGTGTAGTGGTGATGCTCTCCAGAACAAAGTTCACAAGAGAAACAAACGAAATGTGTCCAACCCATTGTTACGGGTGGGAAGGGAAAGAGACCGTTTTCTTCAGATAGCCCTCACTCACTCTAATAGTGACATGCTTCATCATAGGGCTCACCCCGACTGCTAAAAGTCGGGGTGGGCTCGACCTTGTTTCAGGGAGCACTTAAAGATATTGTGTATGGGGGCGTACTATTAAAGATAAAATTCCTCACCCACTCCTAAAGAATTCTTTAATGATGGAGTGGGAGGGAAGGTTAAAATATATACAATAGGGTGTTTAAGGATGTGATGGTCCTATGACCCTAGCTCTAGCACCAACATGTTTCAGCCCTTCCTATCTGGCCTAAATAGATCCTTGGCTTTCGTCAGGGTGGGATGTAAAGAAGTTACTTCCCCCAAAGACGCGTGTGCTTGTCAACTATTTGTTTCAGGCACTCTTAAGTGATTAAAAACTGGAACAAGCCTAATACTTGCACTGGTCTCGATGAGGAATTACCCCTGTAACTCAGGGCAACGGATTCCCAGAGGGAGCGCAGGAGGGAGGCCTTATTGTCACACTTTCATCAAAGGTTCTCCCTGCAGAGACCTACTGGTCCGTGAGCTCCCCGGCTTGCACTGACCTTCTTGAAGTTACTGATCCAACTACTTACAAACACCTGGGTCCAAGTTAAGCTGGGAACTGGCACACAGTCCCTACCTCCAAAGGACTAAAAGAACAAGTTACTTACCTTCGGTAACGATATATCTGTAAGAAACATAGGTTAGTTATAGATTCCTTACCTTAGAATTACCCCCAGGCGTCAGACTGGATCCGGAAAGTTTTTCGTCAGCAGTACCCCTGCGCGTCGGAAGGTGACGTCGGTCGACTCCCCTTTCGTGGTCGGCAGGATGACGTCGTGGAGAAGTGTGGCTCAATGGTTAGAGCGGCAGACCCTGATGCAGAGACCTGGCCCGGGACCAGGGTTCAATTCCCGCCTCGGCGGGTCTTGGGCTCAATTTCCTCGGACCTGATAATTTTCGCCTCGGTGCCTATTCTAATCATGGGTCCCACTCTGCAACTCTGGGCAATAGCTTGCTTAATCTCCACAACGGCCCCAACAGCGCTGGGATGCCTGGCTTCACCCTGGGGGTGCCCAGGAGTGGACATTTCACAGGGAAAAGCCAGGAAGGGTTCCACAGCGGTATGCGTACAGCGCCTGGACACCCCTTTGGGGGTATGGGTGCGCTTTACAAGTACAAATTTCTTTCATTTCATTCATTTCACATAGACGCCGCCCTTGCGAGCTGACGTCAGTTCTGTACACGACTTTCCACGCCAGAAGCGCAGAGCCATGCAAGACACTGACCACTGGTGCACAAAACTAGGGCCCTGAAAGGAAGTCCTTAACCCTAGAAGTCAGTTCGCAGAACGGGGAGGATGGGTGGGGCGGTAAGGAATCTATAACTAACCTATGTTTCTTACAGATATATCGTTACCGAAGGTAAGTAACTTGTTCATCTGAAAGAAACAGTTAGTTATAGATTCCTTACCTTAGAATAGATACCCCAGCAGTACCAACCCCGGAGGTGGGTCTGCGAACTAAGTTCACACCAGAAAGTCCTGGAGAACAGAACGGCCAAAGAAGCCATCTCTCCGGACTTGGCTGTCCAGGCAGTAGTGTTTGGTGAACATGTGCAGTGATGCCCACGTAGCTGCCTGACAGATGTCATTAAGGGGGACTCCTCGTCCCAAAGCAGTGGTGGCTGCCGTCGCCCTGGTGGAATGGGCGCGCAGTCCCACTGGAGGCTCCTTCTTTTCCAAAGAATAGCAAGCTTTGATGCACAGAACGACCCACCTGGAGATGGTCCGTTTGTGCACGGCCCGACCTTTCTTAGCGCCCACGTAACCAACAAAGAGCTGGTCGTCCACCCGGAATTGTTTGGTGCGATCCAGGTAGAAGGAAAGCGCACGTTTTGGATCTAGACGGTGGAGCCTCTCTTCCTCTTTTGAAGGATGCGGAAAGAAGGTGGGCAAAGTGATGGTTTGGCCAATGTGGAAAGAAGTAACCACCTTGGGAAGAAAGGAAGGTCTAGTTCTAAGGACAACCTTGTCCGGATGGACAGCCAGAAAGGGAGGCTTGGGAGAAAGAGCTTGTAGCTCACTCACCCTGCGTGCAGAGGTGATGGCCACCAGAAAAGCAGTTTTCAAAGTGAGAAGTCTGAGAGGATAGTTACATAACGGCTCAAAGGGAGAGCACATAAGGTAGTTAAGCACCAAGTTCAAGTCCCACTGAGGTATTTTGAAGGGAACAGGAGAAAAAGATGAGTAATGCCCTTAAGGAATCTATTTATAACAGGGGACTTGAAAAGAGAAGGCTTATCAGGAAGCCTGAGGAAGGCTGAAATGGCCGAGAGGTAGCCCGTTAAGAGTGCCCAGAGCAGAACCCTGCTGGGCCAAAGAAAGGAGGAACAAGAGATCTTCAGAAAGAGGGGCGGAAAGGGGATCCACAGCCTTTGCTGTGCACCATGCCACAAATTTGTTCCATCTTCAGGCGTATACCGTCTTAGTGGAGGGACGCCTGGCTGCCAAGATAACATCGCAGACTTCGGGAGGTAGGTCAAACGATGTCAACTGCCGCCGCTAAATCTCCACGCAAGGAGGTGGAGGCTGGACAGGTTCGGGTGGAGGACCGTCCCCTGCTGCTACGACAGAAGATCCTCCCGAAGGGGCAGTCTGATCGGAGGATCGATGGCCATGTTGAGCAGCTCGGGATACCAGACTCTTTGTGCCCAATCCGAAGCCACAAGAATGACTTGGGCTCGGTCGCGCTTGATCTTCTTCCGCACTCTGGGCAGAAGTGGTATAGGCGGAAAGGCGTATAGAAGACCGCAACTCCACTCGCGACGCAAAAGCATCGCCTAGGGAGTGCCGCCTTGGAAATTCCAACGCGCAGAACTGCTGACATTGCACGTTCTCTTCGGTGGCGAATAGATCTAACCAAGGCTCTCCCCACTGCTGAAAGAGACCTTGCACCACCTCCGAGTGAAGACGCCATTGTGATCCATCATGCACCTGCGGCTGAGTTCGTCCGCCCTGGCGTTCAGGGAACCAGCCAGGTGTTGAACCACCAGGGATATGCCCTGATGTTCCAGCCATGTCCAGAGACGAAGGGCCTCTTGATATAGGATCCACGACCCCACCCCGCCCTGTTTGCTGCAGTACCACATGGCAGTGGTGTTGTCCGTGAACACCTGCACTACTCTTCCCCGGACAGAGGGAAGGAATGCTTTTAGTGCAAGGCGAATCGCCCGAAGCTCCAGAAGGTTGATGTGAAGCTCGGACTCCGCCGGAGACCAGAGGCCTCTGATCCTCCGACATGCGATGGTACTGAGGTGGCATGGATGGAGGGGTAGTCTCGAAGGGGAGGGAGTAGCCCCTTCGGATTATCTGCAAAACCCAACTGTCCGACGTGATGGTGCGCCAGTGGGGGAGGTGATGGCGAATCCTGCCGCCCACTGGCGTTTGGTGGCCCTGAAAGGTCGGACTAGGAGGGTTTGGAGGCTGCTGCAGAGGGGGCTGTGGAGGACTGGCCCGCCTGCTGGCCCCCAGAACCACGGCGCTGGTTCCCACGTCCCCGGCCGCGCAGAGGCTGAACAGCTTGCGCCGGCCTGTGGCTCTGGGCGGGATGTGGTGGGGCACCCCTTCCGTAGCCACGAAAAGGGCGAAAGGCAGACTGCGCAGGGCGGGTGGTGGAGAGGCCCAAGGACCTGGCCGTAGCCTGAGAGTCCTTAAAGCGCTCCAGCGCATTGTCTGCCTTGTCACCGAAAAAGCGAAGGCCATCAAGGGCATGTCCATAAGGGTGGATTGGACATCCCCTGAAAAACCAGTCGACCTCAACCAGGCGTAGCGTCGAAGGGCTACTGACGTGGAAATCGTCCTGCCTAGTGAGTCGGCGATATCCAGCCCACAGCGGATGGTAAACTTCGCTGCGTCTCTCCCTTCGGCAACTGCCCGGAAGAGTACGGCCTGGGCCTCCTCCAGGCACTGAGGCAGCACTTGCGCACCCGTGTCCCACACGGAGTGGGTGTAACGGCCCAACAGACATGCGGTGTTTACCGACCGCAGTCCCAAGCTGGAGGAAGAAAACATCTTCTCAAGATGATCCAGCTTTTTGGATTCCCTGTCCAGTGGAGCGGTAGGGAATGCGCCCTTGGAGGTGGAGGCTTGGACCACCAAGCTCTCAGGGGTGGGGTGTTGAGAGAGGAAAATAGGTTCGCCCGGGGCCGGGCGGTGGCGTCGAGCAATCATCCTGTCCACGGGAGCCCCTGTGTTGGGCCAGGACCAGGTGCCCAAAAGGATGTCCGTCAGGGCTTCATTAAACGGCAGCAGAGGCTCCGAAGAGCTCGCCGCCGGCTGAATCACCTCTGTCAGGAGGTTAGTCCTGACTGCCACCGTAGGTAGCTCTGACGCCTGGGGGTAATTCTAAGGTAAGGAATCTATAACTAACTGTTTCTTTCAGATCAAAGCTGTGTTTTGGCCTCCACTTTGTTTAATCTAATCATGGCAGATCTAACCCTGAGGCTCAACTCCTGCAATTCCCATGCACCAAACCTGGGAGGTATGGTTCTTTCAAATATATTATACGTAGACGACCTGGTGCTCATTAGTCGAACGCCAGTGGATTGACAACCCATTTAGACGCCACTCAATCATATTCTGATGAAAATGGCCTGACCATTAATTTGGACAAATCTAAGTCTATGATCGTGAACTCTAACCAGTGTAGGCGAGCGCACAGCTGTTTTTTAGCTAAGCAGTCACTGGAGAGAGTTAACGAGTACAAATATCAGGGAGTGATATTGGACAGTAAAGGCTCCTTCGTCCTTCGTACAACAAAAGGAGGCATTAAGCAGGAAAGGGATTGCATTAGGACTAGTCCTCAAAAACGTAAACAACACTATAACTAGTTCCAACCTCCGCCCACTTCTTCAGGTTAGTCAGGCCAAATTGGTCTCAACAGTCTCCTGCGGAAGTGAAGCAATGAGAGGTAGAACTGCAGTCATCTTGGGCAGAATTGTAGTGGGTGCTTATAGACGATTTTTAGTCTACCCAGGGTTACATCGCCGGCACAAATCAGATTGGAGTTCGTTCTCCCAAAGCAAGAGCTGGCACGAAGACTGGCATACTCCAAATGTTGGCACAAGGTAAAAGGAGCTCAACAGGGATCTCTGAAAGCCCACTTCTGGGCTGAACTTACGACTAGGAATCCCTGCCCTGCAAGGAACTATCTTTGGGACTCTCTTAAGACTCTAGGAGCTGAGAACCCGTGGGAGACTGCATCCTCTCACCAATGTTATAAACGGATAATAAATAAAACAATGAAACAAGCCTCCCTGATAGCAGACAAGGCAACATTGGCAGGCAGAGCTCATGGATGGTTTGTACTACACAGCCACACCAGGGCTGTAGTACAACTTTACCTGCAGACGGAATTCACCACGTCGTTGAAAGAGAGATACCTACACTACAGTTTGGGGGTCTTCCGTCCCTTTTACATCTTCCACCCTAGAAACGAAGTCCAGTTATAACATCGTGCAGGCTATGTGGCCAGGGCAGGGAAGACCTGTTGCATTTGATTTGCATATGCAAAGATCTTGTCAGAACGAAAGAGCAAACTCCACCCTCTCTTCAATGCTAGAGGTGTTCGTAGCTGTAGACAGGTGGTCATGGCATGCTTTCTGGCAGAGGACTTAGAACCTAATTGTAAACTGGTAAAGTTTTTGAAGCTAGTGGAAAAGAAACAAAAAGCTCAAGGGAATGAGGCATAGCGTTCAAGGGTGCAAATTGGAGCATTTTAATCCAGCCTAGAATAAAAGGGCACTTTTATACTACATTAGATGGCTTCTTAGTGACTGCATTCCACCAACCTTATTGTTATATCACTTCCCGTACTAAATTCTGTATGGCTAAGCACTAATTGTTTTAACCCAGGATGACACTTTGTTTATTGAATTTTATATATGCTGTTTTTGCTCTTAGCTATGTTTATGGAATTAGATATTACATATTTTAAGTTTATATCAAAATGCAGATTGCACACAGACACTTTAAAATTTGCTTGGGCCTCACACAATATTAATGGACTGGCTTCCATATTATTTTTCTTATTTTTCTTTACTTGTTTTAATATATCCTGCCTCTTTCCTTTTGCTTTACAGGTTGTGCTATTCGTTACACTCGAACAAGTAAAAAACTGCAGCCACCAAGTCATGATGCAGATTGTTTCCACAAATTTCTAAAGGCAATGATTACAATTGTTGATGTCGGCAAATAAATTCAGTCGGGCCTGCAGGACTAAATTAACCACTAATATTGTATGATGGGAAAGATTGCACATGGACATTTTACGGCTGATATGATTTGTGCAAAATTGATTTTTTCGAGATATAGTATGGCTTGTGTGTTTTAACTTAGCTGGTTCTTACTGTCTGCTGCTCTGCTTCTTAGAACGGGTTTGTATGGTATGGTTTTTATGGTTTAATTGTAGGATGTTGTTCCTTGCAACGGTTTTAATGAACCCAGCAAGATAACTAATAAACTTGAAACTTGAAGCATTTCTGAGTTCAAATTTTTTTAAATGCGAACGCAAATAATCGGTAAACAAAATAGCCAAGCGAAATGCTTGTTTTCAAATAATTGCCTTACTGGGTTCTCGCAATGCGATAATAAAATCTGTTTTCTGGGAAAGATGCACACACACTATGACATGTGCTCTCATAAACAGTAAGCAACATTTTATTGCATAACAAGTCAAGGGCATCAAACCAAGACCTCTATTAATGGTTTTCATAAGGGCTACAGGGGGTCGTGATAACAACACACACCACATTTTACTCTCGGTACAGTTTGAAAGCTTCCAAGAACCCCAAATGTCATCTCTGAAAATAACTTACGGAAGGACCATGCCAGTATATGGTTTTAAAATAGGGTTCATTGACTAACCACTGTAAGACTGGAGAGTTCACACCTGATGTAAAAGCCTCCTTTATGGTTGGAGAATTCTTTCGGATTTCTAAAAGGGCTTTTGAGACACTTTCAGAAAAGCACATTGGAGTGGGTGTGAACCTTTATTTCAACAATTTTGAATCTGGAGAGCAACTCCAGGTCCTGGATGGGTAGAGAGTTTCTGTCAACTGTGAAAGAACAGGGGATACATACTCCCTATATAATAACTTGAAAACAAAGTGGTGTCCTCCCTCATAGAGACAATCTAGTAAGGAAACAAGAAACAACATATTCCACCTAATCTAAAGATGGGGAAAGGCAAATAACCTTTTATTTATATAACCCTCACCCTCTCCTGCTACCTCTTCCTAACATTTTTTGCTGTGGGTGGAAGAAGGGCATGCCGTGCGAGGGTGGGGGCCCTGAAAAGGTAGTGGCCCATATGGTCCCGGCCACAGGAACATCTGGTTCGGTGGGAAACTCGGGTTTGGATTGTAAAATCCGCCTCTTGCCCATTGTCGTCATCTGCCCCTTCTACTTTGATTAGAATTGTCACTGGACCAATCTTCAGAATCAGAATTGGAATCAGAGGTGACTTGTCAATTTTCTTTTTATAGTCATCTTTGGTGTAAGAATAGACTCTGTCCTGAGAAAATCTTTTAATGTCCTTTTGTAGTTTATCTATCTTGCTCTGCATCAGGAAATCTTTGTGTTCATTTATTTCTTTATTGACCTCCTCTAGTTTCTTCTTGTATACTGAGATCTTGATTTGTGTGTTGAGGAAGTCTTCACTGGCTTTTATTTTTATAAGTAAACCCACTGAGAGGCGTTTGGCTGTATATATAATTAGAATAAGCCAGTCCCGAGAGCATCGCCACGCGATGAGGGACCATTCTCTTCTGAATAGTGGGTCGCCCAGGAAGATCCCTAGGTTCGTTGTTCACAAGTAGGCCTGAAGGAACGATATTTGCTCTCAAATATTCTGTCATTATTGATCAATGAAGAAGGGTCTTCATCTGGTTCCTCTTGAGTTCTTTTAATTTGTCCCAGTTCTGCGATTGAGCCAGATTCTGTTTAATGTTTGTGTCTGGGAGTAGCGATGGAACCGCTAGGATAATAGAAGCCATCTCATCTGTGTATGCTAGTCCTAGTTGTTCTGCCATTTTTGGTATTAAATTGCGATGATCTTGCTTGATTTGCTTATTAGAAATAATACCCAACAGCTGTGCGCTGCCTAAATACTTCAACAATTTTTGATCTGGAGAGCAACTCCAGGTCCTGGATGGGTAGAGAGTTTCTTTCAACTGTGAAAGAACAGGGGATACATACTCCCTATATAATAACTTGAAAACAACAAAGACAATCTAGTAAGAAAAACAAGAAACTACTTATATTCCACCTAATCTAAAGATGGGTTAAGGCAAAACCTTTTTTTATGTTGGCGATCATAAGTTAGGGTTATAGGACCACAATCTCCTTATTGCCCCGCTTATTAATAGTTTTTAACTGTTCCCAGTACCCCGCGAATAAAGGGATACCTTGAGGTGATTGAGGAATTCTTAAATGTTAAAAAAAAAAAAATCTTTTCTAAGAGCTCCTTGGAACATGGTTGAGCCCACCCTGACCTTTAGGAGTCAGGGTGAACCCGATGATGAAGCATGCCACTATAAGAGTGGGTCAGGGTTATATAAAAAAGGTTTCGCCTTTCCCCATCTTTAGATTAGGTGGAATATAAGTTGTTTCTTGTTTCCTTACTAGATTGTCTCTATGAGGGAGGATACCACTTTGTTTTCATGTGAACCTTTATTCCCACTCATAATTTTAATTTAGTTGGTTATATATCACTTGTTTGACACCCTATTTGTGTCTATAAACCTTTGATCAGTTATCGGCCCCCTAGTTAGTGTGGTAACTCATTCGCAAATGGAAAGGTGTCTCCTTAAGGCCCTTCTTCTTTGTGAATTGTGTCGATGGCTTCAGGGCAGTGCTCAATTTGAGCCGGTGGTTTCCGGTGCTCAGCACCGGCACCTAATTCTTAGCACCGGCGCTTGTGACAGTCTGCCACATGGTGGCACTGACTGCCAAATTTAGGCATGAGCACAAAAACAGCTGTTTATTAATTTAATATACATTAACAATCACTAATATGTGCCACCCAAGCCACTCTTATAGCTTTGGGAGCCTTGAATAGTATGAACTGTCACACTTGTAGGAGTGTGATGGTTAGTACTTGTGTTGGTACTGTAATTGGCAGCGCTGGCAGGGGCAATGGCAGTGCAAGCTGCAGTGGTCTCCTGACTAGGGCCCTGGCACTTATTGTTTCACAAAGTAACCACTGCTTCGGGGGAGCATGCAGAGGTCCCCATGTCTTCCCAAAAGAGAAACAAAAAAAACACATGTGCCTTTAATAATTGTAGTTTGGGAATACAAGTGCAGGGACGGAGGTCTGCTGTCCCTTGGTGGCCTCCTTCCCTTCATTCGCAGCCAATCGCAGGGGGTTGCAAATTGTAACCTGCCTAATTAATATTTATTAGAAAGTTAGTTTTGCAAACCCACTGCAAATGCATAATTTAAATAAGAACTATTAGTACATATTAGTAGCATTCCTATTTGCAAAGCAGTCAGTGTGCATCCCTGGTTTATGAATGGGAAATGAACTTCGTGGTCTTTCTGCCATGATGACAAAGCCTGATTTCCCTTGCTTAACCACCAGGGGCCCTATTACAGATAGGGCGCACTCTTGCTGTTTGCGCAATGGTGCACCTTTAAGCAGGTGTGCCGGGTGCAAACAGGGAAAGTGCGCCCTATTAATTTGAATGCGCTGCACCAGGGCAGCGTATTCAAGAGAAATACGGAGCAGCTGTATAAAAGCTGCTCCGTGTTTCACTGTGCAGGCGGCAATTTGTCTGCACTTTTAAGAGGGATTAGAGATCCCCTTGCAGGTGGGTGCAGTGAGTCACTGCACCCACCTACAGGGGGATGTCTGGGGATTCCATGGGACCCCCTTTCATCCCTCCAGATGGCTGCCTTCATGAGGCGCACTGAAAGTGCGCCACCTTTTTGTGGTGCACTTTCAGTGCACCTCCTAAAGGCATGTTTGCCTCTGCGCCCACTTCGGTAATTTGGCTCGGGTGCAGAGGCAAATAGATTCCCTCATTTGCATGGGGCCAAGCCCTGGTGTGGCAACTTAACCACTATAAAAATGCTTCACATATGGAAGAGCATGTAATTGCCAACCATTATCTGATCTTTAAAGCACTGATTTACATAGATATTCGTATTTCACTCAGAGCAGTAAATAGGAAAAGTACTCCGGGATCCCATAAATTGAGGGCCAATGGGTAGCAGTAGAAATATGAAAAACGTAATAGCAATTGTGTTTGGCATACTTAATTGGGCTGAAAAGAATGCATTTTAATATATTTTATGGGTTAAGCCACCGGCTGCAGATATTTATATGTACCTAGCAATTTCCAGAGTATAATGACAGTAAGATAGCTCTAGTGGTTAGTGCGCCTGTTAGAGATATCTGTGTACAGTCTAGTCAAAAATTTTAAACATGCTAAAATAGTGCAGAGCAGTGGTTCCCAAACTTTGTAGGATCACCTCCCAATTTTTAGAACGTCAAACATTCGTCACCCACCTAGCTTTAACTGACATGAGGTGGCGGATTTTTTAATGGAACTAAAGCATCAGTGGCAGAGCAGAGTCATTTACTGAGAGCATATTTTCCATTCAAATGGCCACTAAATTTGCACAGACATACAGTTTTAGTGATAAAACTATATTGTACACAAATTAGATAATGTGTGGAAATCGGGTTTCAGTGAATATTTATCATTTGTGCACACCAAGTAAAGGTCTTGATTTGTTTTGATCCTATTAAAATCTTTGTTTCCATCACACTTCAGTGTCACAAAAGAATGTGCTTCATTTATGCTTTCTAACTGCTGAATGTGTAAAGTTAATTTAAAGGTATTTACATTTTGTTGTGTCTTACTAAATAATGACATTCTACACACTTTCCTTTTACATACCTGTACCAAGGCAAGAGTGTCACATAATTCCCTTTTCTTTCTCTGATTGCAAAGTGAGAGGAGTTTGTAAACACCAATCCGCATGTTTAAAAAAAGCAGCAGTTTGTCAGAAGACATAGCCTGACATTTGAACTGTCTTTGAAGTGCAGCAAATTTGACAAGATAAATGCACAATTTTTAAGCATCTTTATTTATTGCTTGGACTTTCACAACCCACCAAAAATCAGCTTGCGACCCACAGTTTTAGAAACACCGACATAGAGAGTGCTGCACAGCACAATGTGTGACGTTCATGTTTAACATGCATGTCACAGAATGTATTTTATGTAAAAAGATCTGTGGGTTACTACTTTTGCTGCAGAGATACTTATGTTGTTACCTCTGGTCGCAAATTATAATTCTTGTAATATAGCTCAGTGAGTTATTAACCAGCAAAAAAGGAGCTGCATACAAACTGAAAGGCATAATTGCAGAACTTTCCTTTTTTTTCTCAGTGGTTCGCTAAGATTGCTAATACGTTTTATTTTGGGTAGTAATAAAGACGTATTTGTCAGTACTTTATACCCCTGAGGCCGTATTATAAATACGAAAGTTGGCATCCAGACAGAGGAAAACACCTTTTGTGTGCATTTTGTGATTTGGTGTAAAATTGGTGAATTCATGTTTTTGTGAAGCTCACAAAAATTGAGGTTAAAGTTGTATTTCTATATTTCTTTTGGATTCATGGATGTCTGTGGACAGCAAAATTGATATCTTAAATTAGAATGTGATTGGTTGTGAAGACCTGATAATTTTCCTCCTTATACGTTGCACTTTCCGACTCAAAAACACAGATCCCTGGACCTGGGCATCAGGTTTGAGGAAGGGTCTAAATAAAAGGCAAAATTCACCCACATTTTACACTTGGGATGACCAAGTGCATGCTGCCATGGGTCCACAGGCTCTCAAAAATGTTTTAAAAGTTTTTTAAATGATTATCTGTACTGGTACTGTGTACTGGCACTAGAGTATTCAGCAAGGGGAGCAGGTGATTTGGCACACTGGCTACTAGAGATTGTGATAAAGGCCAGGACACGGCTGAAGTGCTCCCTTTAAACCTTAAATTCCTTTGTTGATACTTTCTACACCTGAAAACACCTCATGGCACAAACCATACATGCAGATCTATTGAGTGTATTGTGCTATGCATTACTATTGCTCATGACCCAATCACAGTTTTGCCTATGGTGAATCAGGGTTCATTCCACACTTAAGAGTGGTAATACATAGCAGGTCCATGCATATACAAGTTTTCTATCATAGATAGCATAAGACATCAGAGTTGCTGTTTTTGTCAGACTATAATGTTTGCTGCTCTAAGCCAATCTGCAGCAAAATCCCCAGAATAATAAACTGAATATTGTCAATTTTTTTTATAATCATTTAAAAAGGGGAATTTAAAGAAAGGATCCCACCACGACCACACAGAACATTTGTCATTGGGTAGCAAACCAAGTGCTGAATTTTGTTTTGCCAAATTTGAAATGTGTATTGCATTTGGTATTTTCTGAAATGACACATTTCAATTTGGCAATTCGTCTAAATGGTATAAATTCAAAATGCATCAGAAACCAGCAAGATGCTCCAGGGAGTACAACGCTCACGGCTGACACGTGGTGTGACTTGTTTGTAGTTTGTGAAGTACTCTATTAAAAATAGTTGTCTGCAATTAGCTATTCGTCCTAATAATTATATACACAAGATGACATCATAGTTCCATTAAAGGAAAATAGATTACATTTATTTTAAACTATTCGTGGAGAAAGCTTATGCTGTGCATAGGGTCACCACATGGGACCGTATTACACAGAGTGCCCCGTGTGGGGAGAAACTATTGGGGTAGAAATGTTTTTGCTCCTTCACAACTAATCTGGAATTAATGAAACACTGGCTTCTGTTAAAAGGTCTGAGACACTGCACATCGCCCTGGTCTCGTCCTGCTGCAAAAAGCCTTACTAAGGATCTGATTTGAGGCTGGGCAGATATAGGGCATCCGCCATAAAGTAGCAGATGTCCCCTATTTAGAGTGTATTGATGTCTATGCAACCTAAATAGGGCCAAGGGGGTGTTTGAAACTTGTTGGCAGATGCTGAACATCCCCCAAACTCTAAACCAGGCCCTATGCTGTACAAGGACCATGGAATAACTTGATCTATAGTCAAGAGAACGGCTTAAGGCTAGTATAGCCTACACTGTTTTCAATTCCCTATGAAATAAGGTCCATAGAAGTGAAATATCTCTGTCCTCCCCCCTGTTATCAGGGGATGGGAATGCCTATTTATTTATTTATATATTTATATAGCGCACTAATACCCAGAGGCATCTAGGCGCTGAATGCATTTCTGACCTTTGTTCCCGACCTTGACTTAAATTTGAAGTGAGTACTGTTCAAAATGAGGCCACGCCTCTCAATTCCTGGAATGGAAATATGGGAGCACAGATACTCACGGCCCCAGAGTACCTGTTTGCAACTGAGACGTGCCAGTACTCTCCTGTTAAAAGGATTACAGCCCGGCTGAAAACTGCTTGGAACTCCCCTGTCTCCCATTTTCAAATGAAACCAGTAACTGAGAGCAAAGCACTGAGGCTTCTCAGTGCAAAGAGCGAAAGAAGTGGGCGAAAATGGACTGAACAGATACAACGTTGGCTAGTAGGAGCCGAGTCTTTGGGGGAGGGGCCATGCCATGACAGGCACGGAAGGGAGTGGTGGGCATGACGGTTTGGCCGGCCATCTTAGGATGGCCAAACCGTCATGCGCATTGATATCTCCCCAGCCTGAGCTGCATTGCCGGGTGGAGAGAAAAGCAAGCGTAGGCTCCCTGTCCCCTTTGGAGTGGAGGACAGCCTGCTCAGGCCAATCCCAGTGCTTCTCTCATGCTGAGAAGTGCTGGGATTGGCCGTGGGGAGTCTGGGTGCCTCAGTATGTACACAGCAGGAAGGAGAAGAGCGACAGAGAGGGATTGGCGAGGAGCAGGTAAGTTATTGTCTTTTTTTGTGTGTTCATTTTGTCGTCACAGATACTGGCAGCAGATAGGGCTACACTGGCACTGAACTTGAGGGCCATAGACAATACCAGCAAGCGAGAGCTCGCTGGCATCAAAAGTGGGGGTCTCAGACACTTGACTAGCAGTGGGTTAGAACCACACTGGAGTTGAAACTAAGGAGAGCCACATACGTTGGTGACAATCATCACCAGTGGCGGCTGCTAGGGAACGGTGGCAGGGGAGAGTTAGAAAAATAGAAACGACGGGTTACCTGCCGAACGTCGGCCACCACCTCTCCTCCGCCCTCCCTGTGTTTCTGGCTCCCGGTAGCACCCTGGTTCCCAGACTCCCATTAGCCAATCACGACACTGCTGTCAGCAGCATGACAGCAGCATCGTGATTGGTCTGAGCAGCCTGGTTCGGCGTTTAGACAGGGAGTGGGAGCCTGTGCATGTTCGCTACCAAGGCTGTGCAATTCAGCCAGGTGGAGAACATGCTAAGTGCGCATGTCTGTTTGGACGGCCCAAGACGGCTGGCCAAACCGTCATGCGCACTTAAGTGCACCAACCACTCCTCCCCCTGCTGGCTGTGACGACAGCCCAGCCCTGCCCGCCCACCCAAAACTTATTCAGTACAGAAAATTAAAATGATAATAACTTTGTGTTATCATTTTATTTTTATTTTTTGCACTGCTCAAAGAGCAGTGGGCAGCGCTCCTTAGCGGAGGAGCCGCCACTGATCATAACCCGCTGGCATTAAATGTGAGGGCTTCAGCCGCTGGTGGCCAGTGAGAACTCTGCTGACGTAGATGCAGCAGGTGAGAACCCCTCTCTCATTAAATCTGAGGGCCCAGGAACAAACATCAGGCCTAACTACACTATCATGACAACAGGGGTGTTTCTGTCAGCGCCCCCCCCCCCCCACCTTGAGCAGGTATGTAGTGGGAGGCAAGCATCTCAGGGTTCCAAAAACACATTTCACACAGGGGTCCTCATTCTGCGCCACGCCACTGATGTCTCCTGCGTCTCACCTGCAGGGCAGAATTTTCTCAGACGACATCTCCTCTCTTCTTGGGCCAGAGGTTGGCAAGTCTCTAAGTCTATTCTGGCCTCCTGCTCGCTGAGCCACCTTCTGGCCTCTCGCGGGCACGGGTTTCTGTCCCCCACTTGTAGCCACATGTTTCTCCGTTCCTAGAACACAGGGTCCAGGAGCTCCAGGAAGTCAGTTCACACTCTGAAGAGAGAGAAGGAATGGGTTAGGAGGCTCCAGGGTCAGACCATGAGAGAGACAGACAGAGAAACAGAGAGACAGAGAGAGAGAGATGGGAAGAGGGATAGTGTTATGTGTTCAACTCACTGAGGGCAGTGAGGCATCGAGGTTAAGAGGCCAGTACCTGCCCTGCTAAACTGAGATGCTCTGAAATGACAGATGCAGAGGGTGCAAGCCCCGAAACTAGCTGCCACTCTGGAGAGAGAGATAGACGATATGGAGGCCTTGAGTTCAGCTCACGCCCTAAGGAGAAATACCTTTGAGCTCAGCTCACACTTTCAGGATGGAAGCAGGGTGCCATGCAGGGGCCAGCATTAAATGGGAGTCTTATCCTGGCAATCTTAGATGCTCAGTTCGTGTATTGGGGGGGAGGGGTAGCTGAGTGTGGCACTGCAGTACTGTGGGAGGGGTATCTATGGATACTGAACCAGAATTGTTGATGGAGGTAAATGTTGCAGATTCAGCTTGACAACCTTAAGTGCTTGTCTGGCCTATCAGAGAGGGGTGAAAGTAGCCGATTCACCCCGGTGCCCACAACTGCAAATTTCAGTGGCCTTTAAGGCTTTAGCCACCAGCATAGATTCGTCAAATGGAGCAAAGCTTTGTATCATTTTTTCAAAACAATTTCCTATTGACTAGTGGTCTTGTGTCAACAGGTATTAGATGTTTTTCTACAGCGAATGTCACATCTGATTTATCTAACGTATGCCTATTATGCACACTTTGCCATACTTTAAATCCCAAAATTCCCTTTCCCAGACTACTGCCACACCCTGTGCTCCTGGACAGGGGGAGTTGGGGTGGGGATTTAATGCACTGTCACACTGAGATGTGGGAGAATGAGAACAGGTTATCTGTGAGAGCACCACAGATTATTAAGTGTTGCAATAAGAAATTCTTATACCCACTTTGAGCTACTATACAGTGGCTGAATCTGACTTTCCCAGAATGGCTGCTTCATGAGTCCATCAAGGCGCAATGATTCAGCGGTGCATGGAAGCCAGAGCATTCCTTAGACCTAATTCGATTGGCCACGAAGGAGAGGAGCTATGATTTCACTGTATCGTCAACAATATGAACAATCAACTCAAAAACTCTGTAACGAAGTAATGTTTCAGTGTATTCCACCTACCAGTAAATATGCTGTCTACAGTAACCCACATTATTGTAATCTTCTCAAAAATCGTTGACTGGCCATGTCCGGGCTCCACAGAGCAGACAGGGGCTAACGGGCAGTGGCGTAGCAAAGGGGGGGGGGGGGGGGGAGTCTGCCCCGGGCGGCACGAGTTTTGGGGGCAGCAGCACTTTTACCCGCCGCCAAACCCCTACCCACACTCCAACCTGCAGCCGTCGCTGGGCGGCAAACGCAGGGACCGCCGCGGGTGGCAAAAGGTCTAGCTACGCCACTGCTAATGGCTGCCAACTGTGGTGGTGCAGGTCGGTTGCCACTGATGTGCTACATTGGTCTTGCATCCTGGACCTATAACAACCCTTTCTGCACCTGACTCTCCGAGTGGTGAGGGCGAGCTGTCACAGGCTTCTCAGGGAGGTAGTGTGGGGCGCAAGAGCTCAGAACTCAACACTCAAACAACAGACACAATAACGAAAGGTCCAGCCACTGCTTACCATTATGTGAAAAGATAGCACTTTAATCACAGAACAAAATACTATACAATTTAATGGAAATTACATAAAGGGTTGCAAACTAAGTTGCGTTAAACAGTGAGTCACTACACTCCCTTCTTCACACTATCCTCTTCCTCCTACGTATGCGTGGGGTGACTCGTCTGCTCACATTTAGTCTCTTGTTGTCGATGCAGGATAAGCCGTATGTTTTACCTACTAGTTACTGTAGCAGGTCAGTCTGTATGGTGGATGCGGTCTGGACCCTCATCCTCACAGTAGCAGCTTCTATTCTGCGGGGCCTTTCTGACAGTCTCATTTAGGAACACGTTTGTGGGAGATTGATTAGGCAGATATGCACGACAGAACTGGTTTGTGGAGGTGGCAGCCCTCCATGAGGGCTGCAGACAGGTGTTCTGGGGTGGCAGTTGCAGCTTCCATGCCGAATCCCTCACAGTGACGTCTATTCTAGCATCTGCAGCCTCCAGTCAAATCAGAGCTTCCCTCTTCAACAGACAGCTTTTACTCAGAGCATCAGCAGTGGCAGGACCAATCTTTTGAGCAATGCAGGATACAGGGTCTGGTACAGTCTTATGCAGCTCACATGGAAACAGTGGGCATGGAAGGTATTCCCGTCACAACACAAGTCACTCTTAGTTTCTTCCTCTGTGCACGGTAGATTTCTGTAGGTGGTTCTCATGCCAGAAACATGCTGGACTTTCCCTTATGTACTGTCTCTCCTCCTGCAGGGCCAGGCACACTCTTTCCATCTTTCAGCAGGCAAGAAGGATTTTAGGGGCATATGTATCAAAGGATACATTTGCGATTCTCAAATAGCGATTTTTAGAGAATCGCTATTTGAGAATCGCAAAACGATACGTAGCTAAAAATTAGCAATTTTTTTGCGATTCCCTCGCATTCCTTAATTGTGACTCGCAAATTGCGAGTCGCAATTAAGGAATGGCTTCCCATTCATTCCTATGGGCCAAGAGGCCCATAGGAATGGGAATTGCGCACGCAATTTGCGAGTACCCAATAGGTACTCGCAAATTGCGCGCGCAATTTCAAGGGTGCAAGGGTTCCAAAAGGACACCCTGTTGCACCCCTGAAATGTGCATGTGTGCACATGTGGCGCACATACTTGCCCTTGTGCCACATGGCACTTTGAAAAACGCAAAAAAGTGCTTTTGTAAAGGAAATCGCAAATTACCACCAACTTGAAGTTGGTGGTAATTTGCGATTCCTTAAGGCAATATCGCAATTTGCGATGCCTACTAGCATAGCATTTAGGGAATCGCAAATTGCGATTCTCTAAATGCTTGCGCAAAATAAGGAATCGCAATTTTTGCGATTCTTTATTTTGCGAGTAGGTATTTGCCTTACTACATAGCACACAGCTAAATTGCGATCGCAAACTCTGAAATTCTGCAAATTTCAGCGTTTGCGAACGCAATTTAGCTTGATACATCTGGCCCTAAGTCCCTTCAGACAGACCATCAGCTGCTCTGGTAAAAAGTGTAGACTTCAAGTGATGCTCCTTCACCTTTGGGAGACTGGCTGTCAGGCAGCCATCAGCCCTCATTGCACGGTAGATCTTCAAGTACTCTGTCGAGCACTTCCTTCGTTGGTCACGAAAAACCTAGGACTGGAAGTTGGATCTCACTTTTATTCACATTTTTCAGACAGGGAACGTGGATCCACTATCTAAGGTTTTAGAACCAGTTTAGTTTGGTTCTTTTTTCCAGCGTCATTCTCGTGCTGTTTTCCAGATAAAGCCTTTGCAAATTGATGGCTTTCACACCAAATGGCAACAGGTTTGGCTCTACACATGAATAAGCAAACATGGGCACAATGAAGTGTGAGATCTCTGCACATGGCTGCCATCAGCCTTCCTGGAGCAGTAATCAGACAAAAGGACAGGCTCTATTTCCTAGAAATGTCCTCACCTTGAATAATACAAACTGAAGTCTCATATGTTACTCCTACCATCCACCAAATGGCAGTGCTCAGCAAGAAGTAATCAATGGCTCTTTGCTAACAAGGTCCTCATAGAATTTTTAAAGGAATCCATGTCTGTCTCTATCCTCCCTTACTTCAGTATCTGGGTCTCCACCCACCAACTACAGGAATGCAAGCAATACTCTTCCAGTTTCTAAAGAAGATGTCCTTGTCCTTCGTCGTGAAGCATGCTTAAATCAGGGGCAACCGAAAATGTATCCCACCGGCCCAAGTACTCAGACTCATAAAACACACAGAGTCCTAAGAAACTACATGCACTTCACACTCACTGCACATACACACATTTAACATGCACACATGATGTCATTGCAAGGTTCTGGGTCTCACATAACAGCAGAACTTTAGACGCGAGTGGTCAGCAGACCACACTCTCACTGACACAGAAACAAGATCTGGTTATGCTTCAGAATCATAAACACAATATGCTGCCACCACTTTATGAGATACACCCAGGGACTATAGCCCAAAGTGCACTATGATGGCAACCTTGGTGCACCCCTCCAGATCACGGAACAGGTTCTGGATCTTTCATTATCACGGAGAGGCCTAGACCTCTGGACCCACACTAGATTAATATGACACCATGGCTAAAATAAAAGTCATGATACGAGTTCCACATACTATTGGTAACTTAGGGCAGGGGTACACACCCGTTTACCATGCAGGTAACATTCCTGTCCCAAAAACATGTCAAGCATGGCAGCTGAAAAACAATGTGGGTCATACATTGGCACTCCTAGCTCTAATGGTGGGCTCATGAGACAGCAAGGGTCAATGCACTTTGGACTTCATGGGTGCTGAGATGTCATGGTAATGCTGGGGGTGCAGGCAAACTTAGCAAATACTTTAGCATGCATTGCGCTCGGATGAATGCAAGCCTCACCTTGGCACTCGCGGATGCTGAACTGGGGCCTGGTGCCAGGGGGACAGGTGGTGGAACATTTGCCGTGGTTCAGAAACGATCCTTCTTTGCATTTCATACAAAAGTCTTTGCTGAAGCAACTGTCACAAGATGGTGCTCTGCACTCTAAAGAAAGACAGACAATATGAGGCAAAACAAAAACTGGCTAGAACAGCAGAGAAAGCAAATAATGGTTTAATATAGAACAGAGAGGGATAACACCTAAGAAGAAGATTGGAGTGAGACAGTGCCTACGAAGCGCACCTGAAAGGGGCGGTGCCTGAACAGAGAGGAGCAGAGACTTGTGCAGAGGAACAGATGAGTGGTACCTCACCATAGGAATGGAGAGGAGCTTACCTCAGCATAGGAATGGAGAGGGCCAGGGCCTGAGCAGAGGAACGGGACCTTGTCTAATCAATACCCTAGTGAGGGTGAGCAGCTGGAACAACTAATATTGCATTACGTTTAAACGGCCATTGGTGGCTTACGAATGAGATACCACTGAAGCACCTCAGATAAGTAATATTAAGTCATGTGTGATGCAAAATATATTATAGTAAAGTAACCACCCTAAAGAAGTGTGAACAGCTGTCATGGGGAGTGAGTGAGAAAGTAGACTGCGGATATGTTTGCAGAGTGCAAACAATGCCAAAGGTCCTTCATTTCAAAGATGGCTTCAATGTTGACATTTGTTGTGTTATGGTCAAGCCTCAGAAGATGGATGATGCCTGGGCCTTGCTGGACTGTGAGATGGCCTACATACACGAGGAAGCTCCTGGCAGTACCAACATAGGGGTCGTGAGCTGCAGAAGAACTAGGGAGTGGACAAGATGCTGGATTGGGACGCGCTCTGTTGCGTTTGTCCTTTGAACACTTGGAGCTCTGCTGACCTATCCCTGGGTATGAGTCATTCGTCGCTAGTATATGATCTCCATACTTGTGCACCTGTTGACGTCTCGGCCTCGCATGCTGAAGTAGCCGGAGGGACATGTATGGACGCAGGTCACGTGCTGCTGGATGCCAACCCTCCAGATGAGCAGGAACAGCCGGGGTCGGCAGGGCGAGCATCCCTTCTCTGAGCAGGGGGCACAAGTGGGGCAAGACCTCATCAACCCTGCATTCAGTATAAGAAAAAGACAGTGACTGGGTAAGTATGAGCATCAGTGATCACTACATACCAATGTTTAGCCATCCCCCAATACCCAAAGACACCAAAGGATGAAGACTAAGGGATATTTGTGCATCACCATCTCTTACACACCTATTCATAAACAGAAGCATTGCACCCTGGGTCAATGAGAGGGAGGAAGTCTGAAAACCATTGCTCATTGGCCCATTGGCCCTTAAACCACTATTAATAAAACACAACAGTCACTGTCAAAGACACAAGAAAGCATTGCCCCGGGTGTACTGGTGCATGTCCATGCCTCAAATACATACACTGGGACGCAATTCATCTGTCTCACACACAACACCCAACAGTACACGTTAGACATGATTTGCTGGCGTTTTCACAGCGGTATAAACACCGACACTTACTTGACGACGGTGTTTGCCCCAATGTCATATCTGTATTTGTTTTTTTTAATGTGCCATCGCTCCTCTCCCCCATACAGTGCAGGCAGCAAAATGTCCATCCGCAACAAAAAAAAAACACGCCACAAAGGGGTACATTTACAAAGAAATGGCGCATGCGGCGCTGCAAGCAATTTAGCTGCGCCGCATCATTTCAAATATGCAGGGGTGCGCCATATTTACAAGAATACAGCACACCCCTGTGTTTTCCCTTGTGCTAAAAAAAAGCTGCCTAGAGACAAAACGGGCAGCCTAGTGCCATGGTGCAAGGGTGTCTGTGTTGCAGGGATGATTGTTTATGTGCAGGAAAGGACACCTTTCATCACATAAACAACCTTTAAAGCAGTGGCGGCCCGTGGTGGGAGTGCTGCCGGGCGCTGATGTGGGGCGGGGGAGGGGCATGGTGGGGTGTAGTAAACTACGGATTACGGCCGATTAGAGGTAAGTAAACATATAAATAAATAAAACGAATTTCTTGGCGCGCACTGCATCGCATTTGGCGATGCAGTGCGCGCAACGAAATTCGTTTTATTTATTTATATGTTTACTTACCTCTAATCGGCCGTAATCCGTAGTTCACTACCCCCACCCTGCCCCTCCCCGCCCCACGCCAGCGCCCGGCAGCACTCCCACCACGGGCCGCTACTGCTTTAAAGGCTATTTGCTCCTTCTATGTGTGCTACAGAATCCTAAAACGTGACGCTCCGGTGGCGCAGACCCCTTGTAAATATGCCCCAAAGTCCGCATACTGGAAGATAGTACATAGAACACACATCCAACACAGCATACATCTGACTTCAAAATCAAATCAAATCAAACTTTATTTGGTTTATAAAATAATGAACCGTAAAAGCATCACATCATACAGTAAAACATTGTTAAGATACTTATGCTTAAATTACACCACATAGAGATAAAAACTCATATAGTTGGTAACATAATGATCGTAAGTATCTGCTAATAAATATGAAGCAGCATGCACAAAGTAAAAACTTATATAAAATATTTGTTAAAATAATTAAAAGATTTCCGTAATCTCTTTAACACAACAATGTTCAGTGTCCTCTATGCTAAAGACAGATTTAAAATTGCAGCTATTAAGCAACTTCATTTTCCACATGGGTCAAAGTTTTCCTCGTACGTAGCACATTAATAAACATTTTTACTACATAATGACATGTAGTGTGGCATCCTTTAAATCTAGTAGATACTAAAATGCCTCCTGATAGTTATACAGGCTTTCTTTGAAAACCAGTGGTTTTAAATAGTCCTTCTTATGCACAATATAAAATCTGCAAGAACGTGCTAAGTGCTGGGTTGATTGTTTAGACATATTATCACAGGGACATTTACAAGTCAACGGGCCCCAAACACCATTCTTCGGGAATGCAACAAGATGATGAATTATGAAGAAACGATATCAAGTTAAAAGATTTCTATGGTAAGTGTTAGGAACTAAATTAATATCAGCAGCAGTTTCTTTAGTTGGGCGGGGAGTGTCGCACCTCCCCGCCCACTGCGAGCTGCACAGGAAAAAATAAATTGGCAATGAAAAGATTTCATTGTCATTTTATTTTTCTGATGTGCACAGTTGCAGCAGTGCCAGCCCCGTGCCCAGAGACATGCAGGGAGTGTCCGCTGCTGCCGATTGGCAGCAGAGGACAGGAGCAGTGGCTGGCTGGCTGGCTGGCTGGATGTTCCAAAGTGCGCATGTCACTTTGGCCGGCTGTCTTGCGCTGGCCAAAGTGACATGCGCACTTTGGAACTCTCCACCCAGCTGTCTTAGCTGGGTGGAGACTAAGCACAGGCCTATAGGGCCTGAAGGAGCGTCCAGCCAGTCCGCTCCATCCAATCCTGGCGCTGCTCCCACAGCATGAGAATTGCGCCAGGATTGGTTAAGGGAGTTGGCTAGGCCCATGCTGGAACAAAAAGAAGATTGGGGCTGGGGAGGACGTGCAGCCAGGTAAGTGACTTTTTAAAAAATGTATGAATTTTGTTTTCTGTCCCGTTATTTCCACCTCACCACTCCCCATAGTTGGCAGCCGCCACTGATTAATATTCAGTAGAAGCCCAAAATGTGTATTCAAAATGATATATATCTTATCATAGTGGATTTAGTTTGATAAAGAAGATTCCTTTCTGTACACATACTCTAAATATGTGATCTTTCAGATCCCTTTTGGAATACTCTATTATGTTCTCAGGGTGTGACCCGAGATCCTTATTTGCTTGATCAAGCCCCCTTCAGGCATTTTTCATATGCATTATCCAAGGAATTTTGTGGGCTTCTTCCAGCTCCAAGCAGTCTTTGAGAATTGTTTTGGTGAATAGTGTCTCGGTTTTTGCCAAGACTGAATGCCATAAGAGAAGTGGTTTAGATTCCAATATATTTGATAAAAAACAGATTCCCAATTCTCTATGTATATTGGTTTCTGGCATTGAGTGAGGTACTGCTGGGAGTCTTTTTAGAAACTTAGAAACGTATTAATTATTCCCCACGTCCCAAATTCCTGCACCATATGTGGCTGCTGCAACTGTTTTTACATTGTATAAATCCAACATCTCTTTAATCAGCTTAGTGCCTAACTTGGAGGCAAACCTAAAGACACCCTTATTGATTCTTGACATGTTGTGGGTGCTAATTTCTCTATCATGGTTCCAACCCCTATCAGAAGAAAACTGTACTCCTAAATAGCTAAAATATTTGTACTTAAAATGTTGTTCCCTTTATGAAAAATGGACAAGACCTCCCCATACTTTTGCCACAGCACATGGTAAATGTTTTTCCTTGATTCATGCTTAAATCTTTTTCTTCCATAAAATCTATATAGGTGTTGATTTCATTCTGCAGACTTTTTGGAGTTACAGCCAGTAACACTGCATTATCAGGATTGTAGTTAGGTATCACCATACTTCAAATAGCACACAACACTAATCACACACCAAATACCAAACATGCAAGAATGCAAATTAAACAGAACATGGCAGACACATCAAAACAGACCAGATATCACAATGATAACAATGGCAGTCTTCACAGTGCCCTTCAACAGAACACATCAAGACAGATCTTCGAACATACATGCAACACAGCTCAAATATGGAATGTATCCACTATTAGTGAACCCAACAGCCTTGGCCCACCAATTGTTAGCCACACATGCAACTGCAGGGGGTGGGCTTGCCCACTGAGCTAGGAGGCATGCGAAGAGCAATTTGGTACAACCCTCTAGTCTACCCCATCAAAGATTAAGGACTTTTACCCAAAACCTACAGAATTTCAGACTCACCTCACATTGCTATTTACAGAACAGACAACACATTTGTGCAAGCTGAAACCCTGCAAACCTCAGAATAGTTTGGGAAGTCATCCTCGGACTACCCATAGCATTGCAGTGTCAAACCAATAGCAATTTATGTGCTAAATATATGTCAGTAACACACATATTTTAACCCACATTAAAGATTTCCTACAACACATGGCTACCTCCTTATCCCACAAAGCCAAAATGACATCCTTATTTTTGCCTCAAACCCCCATTTTACACCCTTCAGACTCCCAAAAATAACACCACTTCTTTCTGCCTCACGGCTAGTATTTTTTACCTGACCATTGATTTCACCACAACATTCTCTTCAAATTCATTTGGCAATGCCGCACCCCTTTTATGTGGCACCAAAGCACAGGAGCAAGAGGTTGAGAGCACTTTCCTGGGCAGGAATTCCCTAAACAACCCCATGAAGACAGCATTGTACACACAGATCATGTACTTGCCCAGAAGATTCCTAGCCCAGGTGCCTTCTGGGCCCGCCCTCTGCACCACTTTTTTGTTGATGTTGGAGCTCCATCTCGAGATAAAGGCGCCCTCCTAGCATCGTGTGTTTGTTTCATAGGCTCGTTTGCGTTACTGGCACATCTTCTACACCTTCGTTCTGTTCAGCACTTGCTTAGAGTTCAGGCTCTGTTCCCATGAGAATCCAGCAGGCCATCTGTTCTCTTCCAGCCTGTCAGTTCCTCCGGCAGGATGTAGGAGCGGCTTCTCAGTTCCTCCAGCGGCTCCTGCAGATGCACTTGATCCTCTCTGATCTTCCGGAGCTAGGGCAAGTGCTTGTGGATGAAACCTGAGCTCTGTATGTGCAGAGTGCTGGATTTAGATCTGCTGGCCTGATCACGGACCTCAATGGTGTAGGTGGCTCTCATGAAGCCACAGCTATGCAATCTGTTGTTCTACCAGCCACTGGTGGAGTTGGGCTAAACATCAACTCCAAGGACACATGCTCCAAAGGATCTGCCCCTTCCTGACTGGAAGGACCAAGTCAGTCAGCCTGGCACAGAACACCTCGGGTGCCGCCGACCTCATCTGCGGAGTACCGCAAGCAATAGCGGCCTGTCCCCTGCCAAAGTGGGGGGGGGGTGGGCTAGGCTGGAGGAGGGAGGTGGGGAGGTTTCTGGGGCAAAAAAATAAATAAACTTACTTTAACGCCGCCGCCGTCTCCCGCCGTATCGTGCTCTTCCTGCTTCTGGGCATATGCTCCCAGAATGCACTGTGGCCAATCCTGACGCTGCATGAAAGCAGCGTCGGGATTGGCCTGAGCGCCGTCAACTTGCGCTCCCAGGCAGACCTGGAGCCTGTGCCTAATCTCGGAGAGCTTCACTGCACATGAGGGTTTGGCCGGCCTGCGACGACCAGCCAAACCCTCATGCACAGTGATGGGAGTGCCCAGCACTCCTCCACCAGCAGTGTCATCCACTGAACCCACCCCCAAGACTCGTCAGAGTCCTGAGGGCGGGTCCAGGGGATTAAAATAAAACGATAATAAAACGGGTTTAAAACCTGTTTTATTATCGTTTTATTTGCTGCTGGTGGCGGAGGGTGGCGCTCCTCCGCTCTAATGGAGCGCCCGCCGCTGTCCGCAGGGATCCTCCCTGAGCCCGACCCTCTTCAACGTATGCATGATCTTCCTAGCCAGCATCATCCAGTGTCACAACATGAGTGTTCTCTCCTACACCGATGACACGCAACTCATTCTTTCCCTCACGGACAACACAACCAGTACCCAGATCGAGTTCAATGCCTGCATGACTGAAATTGCCTACTGAATGAAGACCAACTGTCTAAAGCTGAACACCGACAAGACCAAAATCATGATCTTCGGTAAGAGTACTTCACCGTGGGCTTCCACCTTGTGGCCAACAGAGCTAGAACTGACACCCACCCCCACCACCCACGCCAAGAACCTCAAAAGCGTCATTGACAGCAAACTCAACATGACCACCCAAGTTAATGCTATCATCGCCTCATGTTTCCATACCCTGAAGATGCGGGTGAAGATTTTTAAATGGCTCCCAATCAGCACCCATAAAACCGTCACACATGCCCTCTTAACAAGGAAGCTGTATTATGGGAACACGCTCTATGCCGGTATGGACAAAAAACTCACCAGAAGGCTGTAGACCATTCAGAACTCTGCAACCGGAATCACTCTCAACTTCCCACACCACACGTGCATCACACTACATCAGAAAGAGCTCCACTTGCTCTCAATACCCAAAGGAGCACAATTTAAACTCCTCACCCACACTTTGAAGGCACTACATAACACTGGCCCAGCATACCTCAACAATCACATCTGCTCTCACAAACCTTCCAGACACCTCAGCTCATCCGGACTCCTACTTCCACACATCCCACGCATACGGAAAATCAGATCTGGTAGTTGAGCCTTCTCTTACAGCAATACTAAAGTTTAGAATGACCTGCCACTACAAATAAGAGCCTCCTCCTCACTTCTTGATTTCCGCAAATAGTTGAAGACCTGGCTTTTCTAGTGGTTCCACTAGGCCCTAGGTTTGACTAGTCTCACAACTGCTCAGCACCAGGATTCCTTCCCGGGTAATATTGCGCTCTACAAATCTACATAAATTAACATTACATGACATAACACTGAGGGCCCTGCCACCTTCCTCCAGTTGAGATTTGTCAAGGCTGGATCTGTCAATGAGATTATTAAATTTGTGAGTGTGGATGGGAGCAATAGCTCAGACCTTGGAGAACGCCACCCAGGCCACAGAGCACATGATTTGGAAGGAAGTGGACAGGATGCACACCACACTCTCCATCGCATCTTTAGTGGGACCCTTTGCCCCATGCCCAGTGGCTAAGGAGTTTGCAACCAGCACATCTATGGCCTGTTGTGGGATGCCACAGTGCGCAGCCTCAGGCAGTCAACATGCTACGGCTACAGCTTCTTCTGCAATTCCGGGCAAGTCTGCACCAACTCATGGTTCTTTTTTCTCAGACACCTTCTTGATGTGGGCATCCAGCTGGTGACAGGCCAGTGTTGGCAAACATGAGGCACTCTGCCATACTGGCATTGCAAGCTGCCTCCTCACGCTCCAGCTGGTTCATGAGATGAAAGGTCTTCTGCTCATCTGGGGTCTAGAAAAAGGTCCATATCTGTCATAGAAATGGCAGCACTCCATTCTCTCCACCAGAAATATATTCACAAGTGCCAAAAACTTCAGAAGAAAAAAAGTTCAAGCCTCACTCAACTGCATCAAAACCTTTTTTCTGAGGCTTCTACATCATTGTACAACTTTTTGATGACCTGAGATGCCAGGAAAACATTCTCTCTTTCCAAATAAAAATTAAACTCTGCTTTTCAGTCCTCTCCTTTCAAGCTCCTTCTCTTCTCTTTTCATCTACAGATGAAGGACAAAGTTTTTCCCTTAGTCAGAAACTCTATTCCACCCTCTCCTGTGGCCCCATCCCTCTTCTGCCCTCCATTTCTTGCATTCTTTATTTGAACTTTTCAATTTCTCTGGTTGCTTATCATTTTTAAATGTAGTTTAGAGACTCCAGTCTTAGATTCTCTGTTAAGTGTAAAGCACACTGGCATTCTTCAGGGTAAGAGTAGTGCTATATTAAAATATTAAATAAACAATAAAGCCTCACACATCAGTGTTAATGAAGTCCTCATTGCTTAAGGCTAATATGTTAGCTGTCTGAGTGAGACTGCTCCCTTGTGACGGCTGTGTCTTGTGTTTCTGGAGAGACAACTTCTCGGCTGTATCCCATTGCTATCACCATGCGCACGGAAAACATAAGAGTACACTCTCTTACCCACACTGTACACTCTAATGGATTATGTGTCAAAATATCAAGGCAAAATATCTTCGGGCCAAAATATTGAGGCCTAAATATCGAGAACCAAGAAACCAAGACGTGAGATAAGGGCATATATGCAAGCATAGATTTACTATTTTTAACTCAACTTTTACGTACTTTGCATATATATATATATATATAGAGAGAGAGAGAGCGTGAAGGTACATATATGTAAAGTTAAATATAGTAAATCTAAACATACCTATATACTCTTATCTTCACAATGTTTTTGTTCTCAATATGCAAGCCTCCATATTTTCACCCCACAATTTTTTTTCCTTGCTATTCCTGTGGAAAACCCATTGGACTACAAGACCTTCCTGCCCATGGAGTAGCCCCTTAAGTTTAAGGTCACATACTCTTAGAGCAAGTCTTTTTGGTGCCTTTTGCACCAGCGGTCTAATTGGCTCGTAGGGCTAGGGTTTCTATTGGACCTAGGTCTTAGGGCTTGGATTCTGATTGGTTGATAGGACTAGGGTTCTGATTGACAGCTAGGGTTACTCTTGGACCTAGGGCTTAGGACTCAGATGCTGATTGTTTGATAGGGCTAGGGTTCTGATTGGCTCCTAGAACTAGGGTTACTATTTGACCTAGGGCCTATGCCTTTGATTCAGAATGGTTGGTGGATAGGGCTAGGGTTCTGATCAGCTCCTAGGGCTAGAACTCTCATTAGCTCTATGTTCTATGGCTAGGGTTCTGATTAGTTAGGGTTAGGGCTAGTCTTTCTATTGGCCCAAGGTCATCTGATCGCTATGACTATTTAACCTTAGTACTCAGGGCGTCTAGCTCGGGCATCCAGGTGAAGGACGACAGGTTAAAGGTGCTGCTGGTTCGGGCCTGGAAAGGGCAGAGGGCCAGAAACTCTGCATCTCCACTATAAGAATTTCAGGTAAACAACCACTTACTTACAAAATCTTTATCTGTTGGTATTCACTGAGTGATTTTAACTACTTAGAAATCACCCCATCAATCATCTAACGTTTTCCACAACAAAAAACAACCACAACACCACACAACCTGCCTCCAACAATACAGTTAAAGATCCACAACCCAAAGATCTTACAAACACAATGTCACTTGCCGGAAGGAAACTAAAAATCAAGGCAAGGTGCAAATGTTTGATCGTAAGATTCCCTAACTACCACAACTTCCCACACACTACTCAAATCACCAGACAACTCAGCAAGTGAAACACCTCTACACAGCACAAAAAGCCCACATACACAAAAACCTATTTCAAACTTCTCATTTCTGTAACCAAACAAGCACTCTTCCACCTCAACCAAAAGTCATAACCAGAACACTACCAAATTCAGCCACACCAAAGTGCCCTATGCCCCTGCACATCCACCTATACGACACCACATATCCCTCTTAAAGCGCCATCATATGGAGAAGAAAGAAAGACAAAAATGAAAATGCTCACTCTTCAAAGCAAAATCCATGAACAAAAATCGCTTTAACATCTTTAACTTACTCTAAGAAACAACACCAGGCTTCACCTTCTTTACAAAAACATGGCTCAGTAAAGTCTTTGAACCCACATGCCAAGAAGCCATCCCACCTGATTTCCACATCATACGGATCGTTTAGGCAAAATTGGAGAAGGCTTGGCTGTCATCAAGAAAAAATAAAAAAATCACTACAAATACACCCATGGATGGTTGTGAATCCTTGATGATAAGATGTCATGCCATTCCAACTATAACTTGTTCCTTCCTCTTAAAATAAAGACCATTACACAACAATGTCAACTTTAAAGATGTCTTACAAGCTATAGTGACCAACACCCATCTGGACCACCCAAAACTATCCATTCTAGGAGACCAGAGCATATGTTCTGACAAAAAGAATTTAACCACAACTACAGCTATCAGTCAACCTTGAAGCTGTCAACCTCCAACAAATAATGTCTTGCCCAACTCACTGCATAGACACCTAGATATCATATTTGCCCCATAGGAGAAACTACATTTAAAGGCAACGTCCTGTAAGCTGGCTCAATCCCAGTAAACATGCATCCTAAAGATACCTTTTATAGCTGGATCTCAACTGCACTGGACAAACAGATACTAACATAAACCACATTCAGGGTTGACCACAAAAAAGCAAAGCATAGGTTAATGACATAAAAAGAATGAAAACACAAATCAATATACTAAATGCAAGAGGAGAAAATCAAGAGATGAAACAGCCAAAAGCATGCTACGCCACTATAACAGAACCTATATAAGAGCGTTCAGAACCACAGAAAACACCACTACTCCACATGCATAACTGAAGGCGACTGCCCTTCTAAAGAAGTCATAAAGTTCTAACAGAATTCCTCAATCCAGAGTGCCAAAACCCAGAAACACCTCATTCGCAAGACTTCTGTGACAAAATCTTCAATGAGTTGATCTCAAAAATTAAAAAGAATGAAGATACCTTAAGGAGACCACAGACAACACCTCAACAACACATGACCTAACCATCATAGAAAGAGACAACAAAAATCATAAATAAATGCATTCTTTCAATACCCTATCACAAAAAGATTTCCTTAATATTATCGTTGCAACCAGGCCATCTGGATCACCTTCAGAGCCAGCGCTGCCAAAAATCTTTAAAGATATTATTCTCACAACCTATGCAGGGGAGGTAGCCAGATGCCTTCTCAACAAGTCCTGGGAACTAGGTTAATTTCCACCTGAATGGAAAACGTCCTACTTTAGACCTCTCCTCAAAAAGAAAGACCTCAAACCCTCCGACCCAGCAAACTACAGGCCCATATCAAATGGACAATGAATTCTTTAGAAACAATTTTGAGATTGCAATGCTTACTCAACTCTCAAATTTTACAGAACATAATGACTTAATGTCAGACCAACAGTGTGGCTTCAGACCAGGCAGAGGCACAGAGTCAGCCATCATATCCACCTGGGATGACCTAAAACTCACAGTGGACAAGAATGGAGTAGCTGCCTTGTTGCTAGAGATGTTTTTGGGCAAAGTGGACAATTGGCCAGGGCCCCCATCTTTCAAGGGGCCCACTGTGAAAGTGAACTTTCTCTCTTTGACTTCTGTTTAGTCTATTTCTCTGTCTAAACTTCTCTGCCTACCTATACCTCTCACTCTGTCTCTGTACCCTGTGTCTTCTTAAGGATTTTTGGGGTCCTGGGTAAGACATATTTCAACTGCTTTTGTGTGAACCTGTTGAAGTTTAACATATAATTATTATTGTTTGGCATCATGTGGTATTGAGTTATGAGGAAATTGGTAATAACATTCAAAATGTGTTTCCATACAGGGCCCCCAGAATATGTCTTGCCCATGGCCCTCAAACTTCTTACGACGAGTAGTGTCATATTAAGAATTTTTTGGGGCCTGGGCAAAGCAGGTATTGGGGGCCCCTGTTTAGAACAACTTTGAATTTTATTGCCTACTTTCTGCTAATTCACACTTGCATAAATGTCAAATTATTTATATATAAATATACACACAAACACAATATATATATATCAAAATAATACCCTTTCAGGCATAGAGTGAGACATAAATTATGCAAAAGAAGCAGAGAACTCTGGGTAGTTCTCAAGTTTAGGTGGAAAGCAGCTCCTGTATAGAGCACCCTCAACACCGGCGACACTCTAGATCTGCTCACCTCAAATGTCTGCTTTTCTACCAAAGTCTTTAAGCATAAGATTAGCACAGTGCCATCCATGCCGAGAGGGTGCTCTATACAGGAGCTGCTTATAACTTTGATAGAAAAGCAGACATTTTTTGCATAATTTATGGCTCACTCTATGCATGAAAGGGTATTGTTTTGACTTATACTAGGTGCTCCTTTGTGTCTGGATAAAGCTATACCACCCTGAAGAGCTCTAATGAGAGCGAAACACTGTGTCAGGGGTTGCTTTTATTCATTTCAGGTTGGCTTGGTTGGTATTCTACCAATTCAAAGCTGTAATACTGTGCCTGGAGTGGTAAATGGTTTTTGTCATTTTACACCTCAGCATGGACAGCACTGTGCTAGTCCTATGCTTAAAGACTTTGCTGTAGAAATGGCAAAAGACTTTGTCCCTTTCTATCTCGGCGTGGATGGCACTGTGCTAATCTTATGCTTAAAGACTTTGATAGAAAAGCAGACATTTGAGGTGAGCAGATCTAGAGTGTCGCTGGTGTTGAGGGTGCTCTATACAGGAGCTGCTTTTCACCTAAACCTGAGAACTACACAGAGTTCTCTGCTTCTTTTTTGCATAATTTATGGCTCACTCTATGCCTGAAAGAGAATTGTTTTGACTTATACTGGGTGCTCCCTTGTGTCTGGACAAAGCTATACCTCTCTGAAGAGCTCTAATGAGAGCGAAACACTGTGTCAGGGGTTGCTTTTACTCGTTTCAGGTTGGCTTGGTAAGTATTCTACCAATTCAAAGCTGTAATACTGTGCCTGGAGTGGTAAATGGCTTTTGTCATTTTACAGCTCGGCATGGACAGCACTTTGCTAGTCCTATGCTTAAAGACTTTGCTGTAGTAATGGCAAAAGACTTTGTCCCTTTCTATCCCAGTGTGGATGGCACTGTGCTAATCTTATGCTTAAAAACTTTGATAGAAAAGCAGACATTTGAGGTGAGCAGATCTAGAGTGTCGCTGGTGTTGAGGGTGCTCTATACAGGAGCTGCTTTCCGCCTAAACTTGAGAACTACCCAGAGTTCTCTGCTTCTTTTTTGCATAATTTATGGCTCACTCTATCCCTGAAAGGGTATTGTTTTGACTTATACTGGGTGCTCCCTTGTGTCTGGACAAAGCTGTACCTCTCTGAAGAGCTCTAATGAGAGCGAAACATGTGTCAGGGGTTGCTTTTACTCGTTTCAGGTTGGCTTGGTAAGTATTCTACCAATTCAAACCTGTAATACTGTGCCTGGAGTGGTAAATGGCTTTGGCCATTTTACACCTCAGCATGGACAGCACTGTGCTAGTCTTATGCTTAAAAGACTTTGCTGTTGAAATGGCAAAAGACTTTGTCCCTTTCTATCTCGGCGTGGATGGCACTGTGCTAATCCTACGCTTAAAGATTTTGATAGAAAAGCAGACATTTGAGGTGAGCAAATTTAGAGTGTCGCTGGTGTTGAGAGTGCTCTATATTGAAGCTGCTTTCCACCTAAACTTGAGAACTACCCAGAGTTCTCTGCTTCCTTTTTTGCATAATTTATGCATCACTCTATGCCTAAAAGGGTTTTGTTTTGACTTATACTGGGTGCTCCCTTGTGTCTGAACAAAGCTATACCTCTCTGAAGAGCTCTAATGAGAGCGAAACACGTGTCAGGGGTTGCTTTTATTCATTTCAAGTTGCCTTGGATGGTATTTTACCAATCCAAAGCTGTAATACAGTGCCTGGAGTGGTAAAAGGATTTGGCCGTTTTACAGCTCGGCTTGGATAGCACTGTGCTAATCCTATGCTTAAATACTTTGCTTTGGAAATGGCAAAAGACTTTGTCCCTTTCTATCTCAGCGTGGATGGCACTGTGCTAATCCTATGCTTAAAGATTTTGATAGAAAAGCAGACATTTGAGGTGAGCAAATTTAGAGTGTTGCTGATGTTGAGAGTGCTCTATATTGGAGCTGCTTTCCACCTAAACTTGAGAACTACCCAGAGTTCTCTGCTTCCTTTTTTGCATAATTTATACGTCACTCTATGCCTAAAAGGGTTTTGTTTTATATATATATATATATATATATATATATATATATATATATATATATATTAATATTAATATTATAAATATTCACTGAAAAAAAACAAAGGTTACAGAGACGTTAAAATTATGCTCACATTTCACTTGTACAAAACCAGTGAAATCCAGCAGTTATAGTTACCTGAGCTGACTATAACTTATGCCCCTTCAATGCACTGCTTATGACCTCACATATTACATCACTCATGACATGGTAAGTGACATCACTGATGACATCTCAGAAGTAATCACTGATAACATCACATCATCCAGTGAGTGTGCATGTTTTCTAAAGGTTTATGAGTGTTAAACATATATACCAAGATACTACAAAACTTAAAATAGTATACTTTCTGTACTGCTGATGAGTGAATACTATTTCTAACATATATTATGTGATTGGCTGTGTCACTGTCTGTATTTGTGTGTAAGTGGGTTTCAGAGTGCCTGTATGGGTATGTGAGTGGGTGTTGAGTGGCTGTAGGGGTGCATAAGTAGGTGTGTGAGTATCGTGTGGGTGTGTGAGTGACTGTATTGGTGAGTGAGTGTATGTGTCAATGGCTCTATGGGTGAGTGAGTGACTGTGTTAGTGGCTGTATGGGTGGGTGAGTGGGTGTGTAAGTGACTGTATGGGTGAGTGAGTAGTTGTCTGAATGGCTGCATGAGTGAGTGATTGGCTGTGCAAGTGGCTGTATGGGTGTGTAAGTGGCTGTATGGGTGTGTGAGTGGCTGTTTGAGTGGGTGTTTGGTTAAGTGAGTTGCTGTATGAGTGGCTGTATTGTAAATGTCTGTGAATGGATGTATGAGTGAGTGAGCAGATGTGTGAGTGCTTATATGGATGTGTGAATGGGTATATAAGTGGGGGTGTGAGTGTTTGTATGGGTGAGTGAGTGGCTGTGTTGAAAGGCTGCATGGGTGAGTGAGTGGGTGTGTTAGGGGCTGTATAGGTGAATAAGTGGGTATGTTAGTAGCTGTATGGGTGTGTGTGTGTGGCTCTGTGAGTGGCTGTATGGGTAAGTGGCTGGTTGTATGACTAGCTTTATGGGTGATTGAGTGATTGTGTGAGTGCCTGTATGAGTGAGTGAGTGGTTGTGTGAGTGCTTATAGGGGTCTGTGAATGGGTATGTGAGTGGTTGTGTGGGTGGTGTGTGAGTGGGTGTATGAGAGGCTGTATGGCGGTGTGAGTGGGCATGCCAGTGCTTCTGTGGATGATGTCATCAGTGATGTCATTTTAGATATTATCAGTGATGTCACTGACCATGTCATGAGTAATGTAATATGCGAGGTCATAAGCAGAGCATTGCGGGGGCGTACGTTATAGTTAGATCAGGAATTATAACTGCTGAATTTCACTGGTTTTGTTCAAGTGAAATGTGGGCCTAACTAGAACGTCTCTGTAACCTTTGGTTTTTTCAGTGAATTTCTAAGTTTTTTAAATTTTATTTCCTAACTATTACTTCCCCGTAATTTTTGTTTTTTTCTGTTAATTTCGAATGTTTTTTTATTCTATTTCCTTACTATAACCTGTACCTTTGAAAATGAGTGTGTGAGTGAGTGCAAGAGTGTCTCAGCTTCTCACTAGCAACCCTGTGGTAACAGGGCTGATCGAGGAGATTGTCAGGGCTGGTAGCTGTTCCCAGTCCGGCCGTGGGAGGGGGGGCACGCAGCCCCCGATTTTGATTCAGTAGGACCTGCCCTGGGGAGGTGGCGGTCCCCTGGGGCCGCGCGGCCCCAATCCTATTTTAATAACAGCATTTGGCCCCGGAGAGGCACTTGGTCCGCGAGATCCCTCCATTTCTCTTTAATTAGCCCCGGGGAGGTGGCGGTCCTCAAGGCACAAGGAGGGGGGCCCTGTGCACCCCTTCCTTTACATGTCATTTAAACCTGCAGGCCCCTGGGACCTGACCCACCCGGGGGCTAAATAATAGAGAAGCGCAGGAGCCTGCGCTTCATTTTTTTTCAATTTTTCAGCGGGAGCCATGAATCCAGCACGGCTCCCGCTGAAATTATCAACATTTTTTTTTTAATTGTTTTTTTTGCCCTAAGAGGCCTAGGGGGTCAGGGTATTCCTACCCTGCCCCCTTCTCTTTTTTTAATGTTTTTTTGGAGCAGAGTCACAAGATGGCTGCCAACACTTTCTGGTTTGATGTGTTGGCAGCCAATCAGATTTGAGCATGGGGACTGTCGGATCCTCAGAGGATCTGCGTCCCTATATATACAAATTTGGATTTTCCTTAAAATTTCCAAAACTGCTGAACGGATTTACGCCAATTAACAAAAAGTTCGCTTTCTGGACCAAAAGCTACCTTTCTGGCAAATTTGGTGTAATTCCGTTCAGCAGTTCGGGCTGTAGTCCTGTCTAAAATCTCTATGGGAATTAGCATGTGAAAAATGCATTTTGGGTTCCCCCCTTTTTCCTCGGCCCCCACGTTCCGATCACCACAAATCTTTCAAGACACGAAGCTGAAATGAGTGTCACACTAGTTTTGAAACTTTCGCGAGGCTTCGTCAAACTACGCCAAAGTTGTTGGCAAATGAAAAACGATCTTCCCATGGAAACTAGGTCCCAACTATAACTACCTACTGGCGACCGCCAATAGGTTATATCTATATATTATTCACTGGTAAAAAGCAAGGGTTAAAGTAACATTATAGTTAGGTGAATATGTCAGTAACGTTTTGAACTAAAAAAAACACAGAAATTAATTTGTTATAGTTAGCAGAGCTAACTATAGCTTGCGCCCCCACCATGTACTGTTTATGACCTCGCATATTATATCACTCATGACATGTTCTATGACATCATTTATGACTACACTGATGACATCTCAAATGATAACATAGATGACATTACTGATGACACCATCCAATGAGTTTGTTCGTTTGTTTTATAGTTTCAATAGTGGCAGGTATCTACCATATTACTAATCTACCTAATTGTGAACAGCCTGTGTGCTGCTAATGGGTGTAAGTGGTTATAAAACACATGTGCTTCTAATATATCATAGGTGTTTAGAGGTATTGAACACGTTATACATCTTTGTATTGAAGAGTAACTCTGTGTGCAGATAACAGTTGACGACTTGTGTCCAGTATGTTTCAGACACGTTTTTTGTTTCTGCAGAAAATGTTTCCAACAGGGCAAACATTCTACGTAGTAGATACTTAGGGGCCGATTCCGATCTCGGCCGGTAGTGCTCCGAATCGGATTCGGATTCACCGGATCCGATTCGGAGCCCTGTTTCCCGACCGAATCGTACGCGGATCCGGCCGAGCGAGTACGATGCAAGCACCCGCGAAATCGCCGACCGACTCGAACGCGGCTTCAACACGCTCCGACCGACTAGCATGGACACGACTCGCACCGCGCTATGGAGACGTTTCCCGGCCGGGTAAGTACGATGCGCGCCGCGAGCAGTCCGATCGACTCGCGCCGTCCGGCTCGAAAAAGCTGTCGGAGCCGGACTTTGGGGGTCCACGTAGGACCCCCCTGTACGCGTAGGAGCACGAGTCGCACACAGGGGGGACCCATGGGTCCCCCCTACCTGTGCATGTACGCCACGATGCGCATGGACGCGTACACGCTGTAGGGGGCGCCCTTGTCCGCCTCGCACCCATTGAGTCAATGGGAGCCCGCGTACGCGTTGTACGACAGGCTCCCATTGACTTCAATGGGAGTCCGACCGACTCGAGTCCGATAGCATGCGTGCGCATCGTACTCGTTCGGTCGGACTGCTAGGGTCTGATTCGGTCGGAATTCTCTCCGGGTCCGGCTCGGTCGGGGAGATTTTCGGCCGGAATTGGAATCGGCCCCTAAGTATTGTTAGCAGACATGAGTTGAATTAAAAGAATTAAAAAATCTTTTTTCGATTATAAAATATAATCATAAAAGATATCCACATACAATATAAAACATACAATAAAAAAAAGCAAGATATCGCAGAAATAAAAGTTGGCAGCATCCAGGTTAAGACTTCACATCCCCAAGGTTAGAGTACATTTTATACCTTTATGCTTCATAAAAACAGATCAACCCTCATTTAAAAGACACTGCCACACATTAAGAATTCATAACTTTGTTCCAGTACAGGGCACTTTTCAGAAAGGAAGAAACAGCAAAAGACACAGTGTGATTGGTTAGCAGCTGAAGATAAAGAAAAGCCAGTTTGTACTGATAAAACCCCCTAGACTTTAAAATAGGTAAAAGATACCTATGGTGCAGGGATTCATAATACCTGCAAAATAGAACCAAATGCTACAGTGTCTGAAGTGAGGAACCATCGCAGGGGCATGCCATTATAGACTTTGAGTCAAATTGGCCTGGAGGAAACAAATAAGGGGACGAATAGTGCCCAAATTGAACTTAGTGAGGTGGGATCTCTCCCAAGGGTGCCTGACAAAAGAAAGGCAAGGTTCCAGGCCAGCATTGGTTTTCAAGAGCAGAAGGGTTCTTGAAGCTGGTTTCTCCGAGCCTTATTCTCTCTGTTCTCCTTGGTGTGGCTAAGGAATAGGTCCCTAATTAATCTCCTGTCGCCTTTTTTTTAACAACTGGGGGCTAGAGAACAATTCTGGGTGACCCAAGGATGACGCAGTAGACCTAATATAGTTAAGCCATGGGATCTGGTGGCCAAACGTACACCCAAGGCAATCTTTGATCACGTCCCTGTTATAGGCAGTATGCTCCCCAGGCCACACAGCAATCCACAGAAGCAACGGAGCAAGTATTGCATGGTCTTCCACATAACCAAGACTCAGTTCATCATGAACAAAGAGAGTAGAACTATTAGGGCCCAGACCTAGCAATTTCCTGCAAAATTGGTTCTCCTCTTGCTGGATATTTGCACAATTTCGATACCCCCAAATAGCAGCTCCATATAACAACACAGGGAGACATTTCAGTCTATAGACTTGCAGCAACAGTAGGATAGGTTTACCACCCACTGTAGAAGCAAACCTTAAGAGAGCTCCACATGCATGGCTAAATCGCGTACAGCAATTAGCAAGGCATGGCATCCAGTTATTCTGTTAGTCGAAGGTAACCCCTAAATATGGGAAGGCAGCCACCCTAGAGATCACCTTCCCTTTGATGGTAATTGGTTTGGTTTTCAAGAACTGCTTACGACATACCATATTGTATGTTTTTAAAATGTTAGTGTCCAAATCTAGATTGTCCATTAACTTGACAAAAAGATCGACGAGTCCCTAAAGACCATTAGCCATGCGAGACAGTAATACTGCGTCATCAGCATATAACAGGGAGGGTACAAGTACGGATTTCACTTTGGGCAGGTCTCTACCATTTGCTGTTAAAAAGGAATTAAGGCCATTGAGGTATAACAAAAATAAAATGGGTGCTAAGACACAGCCTTGCCTGACCCCCCAAGGGAGGCTAAAGGAATCCGTACATTCCCCTCCCATGCCATACCTGACCGAGGCATTCACATCAGTGTGGAGGGCTCTGAGAAAATCGATCAGTGGCTGGGGTAGCCCCAAAACCGTTACGTTTCGCGTGAGCTTTGATCTGTTTACCTGGTAAAGGCACTACTTAAGTCCATGAATGCTAAAAAGATAGCCCCCTGCTTTGCAACTAAATATTTCCCAATTAGCAGACTGAGATTTAGGCACTGCTCCATGGAACCCCTGTCTTCCCTAAAACTGCACTGGACCGGGCACAGAATATTATTGCTTTGGGCCCAATGTTTGATACATTGTAAAATTATGCACCCCACCACCTTAACGACTGAATCTAATAAGGAGATGGGTCTATAGCAGCTGGGGTCCTGTCTGTTCCCCTTTTTAAAAACCGGCACATTGACCGCAGATTTCCCAGAGGAGGGAATCTTGACCTGAGCAGCTGCATTTAGGGCATTAATTAAGAGATGGGCCCAGAGGGAAATCCCCACCTCACCAAGGTCCATAGGTACTCTATCTGGACCGGGCGCTTTGTTGGAGGTGCTGGCTAAAATTGCTGATCTTACTTCATCGACGTCGAAACTGACCCACTAATGGAAATAGTTGGGACTCCCTTGACTCGACCGAAGACTCAGCACTTCAAAATGCATAGATCTTTTTGTAGTGCGCCACCCATTGGTATGGGGTAATGGTCGAACCTGTGTCATTGGACGCAGCCGTTCAAAGCTGCTTCCCATTGAGGATTGCCAAAAATCCCTGGCATCACCAACTTTTCAGGTAGATACTAGACGTTCCCACGTTGTCTCTTTTAGGGTTAGCTTCCTTTCCTGGATGGCTTTCTTATAGGCTGTTCTAGCCACCATGATATTTTGCTGATTACAGGGCCTAGCATTGAGGGCCTCACGGAGCGGCTTATTAGTCGCCCTACATGCTCTGTCGAACCAACCAGTTTGGGTAGTCTTGCATGGCCCAGACAATTCCAGCATGATAGATCTAATGGAGGCGTTCAGGCAGTGGCATCTAAAACAGAGATAGGGGACGCCTCAACATTTAACAAAGGCCCCGTAATAAGGGCCAAGTTTGAGTCAAATAGGGCTTTTAAGACAATAGGAATTGGTATATTGCGCCACTTGACCCTAAGGCCCTTATCCTTTGTGGATAAACCAGTAAGACCAGGGGCAGCAACATAAGTATAACTAACAGTTAATACCACCCCAACCTCAATCAGATTGTGGTCGCTATGGCAGGTTTCTTGCACCTTCCCCAGGGTGACAATATCTACAAGGGTCCTGGTGATGAACACATAATCAATGATTGACCCCTTACCCCAGCCTACAAAGGTAGGTTTTTGGCCCAAACTATTCACCGACATATCGATCAAATTGCACAAACCTGCATGCCCCAGGCATTGTATAAATTCCTTCCATGAGATCGGATGTCGTGTGGCGAAAGAAAGAGTCATAGGCCAGAAAAGGGTTAAGAACAGTGTAATTCAAACCCAGCTTAGCATTAAAATCACCGCCCAGTATCAGGTTGAAACACCTGACATTAGAAAGTGACCTGGCCTCAAGGATAGACAGCGCTAAGAACAGGGCTTCGATCTGACAACCTGGATCACAAACTGAGATATAAAAGTTGACCAACAAGAAATGAAACTTGCAGGAGGCTACTACCCATAGTATCTGGATCCCAGAATGACTACAGGTACTGAAAAGATCCTAAGGTGTATGGAAATGCGAACCATGGTTACAAGTGCACCTCAGGCTCTATGGCCTGGGGAAGGAGTAGCTGCAATGGCGAGGCATTCATAGCCATCCCATGTCACCATCTCTTAGGCCCAAGTTTCCTGTAGCATTATTACATTGAACTGAGAGATGAACCTAAGCCATTCAGGATCCAAGAGGTTAGTGTTCATACCTGGATGTTCCAGCAGAGAAGCCTCATTGTTGACTCATGGTGGAGGGGAGGGGAGGGGAGGCAGCAACACGATGTGATGGCAGTTGTGGCCTACTGGCCCTTGGGCTGGGTGGTAAGGACGCAGTATCCACAAGTCAGTGGTTAAGATTCAGATCTGACACAGGGAGAAATCTGTTTGATGTGGGCACTAGTATATTCTCCAGGGTCTGTGGGCCCGAGGGTGGAGCTGGCACATGGGTATGGAGCACATGACGATAAAAGAAACCAAGCTGGAGAATATTTATGCCCTTATCCCGTGGGTGCTGCATGTCGGAGCTGTGGATAAAGCGCCTAGCTAAACTTTATGACTTGCAACTAATGACCAAACAATCCCCTTTCAGGATTTTGGCCGCAGGGCCTACCCACCCCACCCTCCGCACAAAAAGGATGCCATTTTATTCTTTAATATTAAAGTTGCCATTTCGACACAAGCAGTGACACACTTTATTTTTAAGTTGGAGCTTAGATTCCATGGCATTAGGGTTAAGCTGAGGAACCCCAGTCATGATCGCCGCGTTGAGGACAGCAGGCAGGTTAAGACTGTGTAGGCCCTTATCGGACTGGTAGCTCTCTCCTGGATCTCTATCAGGCTCACCACTTCGGTAACTAGCCGATGAGCTATTGGGCTGCGCTCCGCTAGGTGGGAGAGCCACAACCGCCTCCATGGGTGGTAGGTTGGGATGTTGGATGATCGCATCAGGAGTAGGGAAACTAGAGGCGGAGAGGGAAAAATAAGGACCCGGGGGCCTATCCATGCCATGTTGAGTAGCAGGAATACTAGAAAGGGCTGAGTTGGCCGAACCTAAGGGGGAAAGAGAAATGATGTTAGCATTAATGGTAGTACAGGATTTAGTCAAATCTAAAACGGAAGTCTCTAATTTATATAGACTCTCCACCAATAGGGCAACACACTGCATGATAAAATCTTTGAGCCTGTGAAAAATACTATCCCAGCCTGGATTGGGGAACGCCAAATCATCTTTCTGATCCCCAGAAGGACCCCGGTGACTCGAGATGTTAGGCTGTCGCTTAGTGTTCCCAGTTCGTTTAAGTTGGTGCTTTCTCTGAGCTAAAGACGCACAAACACTGTTGATTAAGATTTCAGACGAGGCGCTCATGGCCAGATGCTCCTGAACCACAGGGGATGTGCTGGGAGCATTAGGCGTGTTTGCATGAGAATCAGCAGGGCCTAAATAGGAGTGGAGGGCTGATTGAACTACTAGAGCCAATGGCAAAGTACTAGGGCCCTCCCTGCATTCAAGCACAATCGCCGCTCAGCCATATCAATTTATTTCGTGATCACTACTACCGCGCAGGCTAAGAAGGAGTCAAGGGGAATGTATGATGTTACAACGCGATCAGTACGTTACATCGCGGTTATTACAACGCAAGTCGTTACAACGACTTGCGCTAGAGGCGCTGGACTTAGGAATAGTATGATTTACTATTCCAACTCCAGTGTGTGTAACAGTAGGGAAGGTGTTGGAAAAGTAAACCATACTATTCCTTAGTGTAGAGCGCCATCCAGCGCAAGTCGTTGTAACGACTTGCGTTGTAATGGCCGCGATGTAAATGTACTGCGGTGTAACGACCGCGTTGTAACAACCGCGTTGTAAAGGTCGTTCTCCAGTCAAGGGTGGTGCCGCGAGTTGGCTTAGGGGCGATATCCTTGTCCCCCTGCAATTTCCGCTTCCCCATATCGGGTCCCCAAACGCCTCAAGTAGGTTAACTGGAAAATTTAATGGGTTGGTGGGAAGTACACCACAATAGCAGTAGTGCGTTGCTCACCTGAGAAAGGAGCCAAGAAGACACAGGGCCAAAGCAGGGGGGCCCAGCTCAGCTTTTTACGGGTGATGACGGGTAAAGACAGGTCCAGTCTTTCCCCGGGTGCATGCCCGGGCGCATCTGGTGCCGTGGGAGTACTCTGTGGCTTTTGTATCCTGAATGTGGGCGGCATCAGGAGCAGATGCATAGGTGAGGCTGGGGGACGTAATCCAGCAAGCTGCCCCATAAAGTTTCTTCCCGCACCGCAGGAGCACTGTGCGGCTTTTGTATCCTGAATGTGGGCGGCGTCAGGAGCAAATGAACAGGTGAGGCTGGAGGTCATAATCCAGCAAGCTACCTCGTAAAGTTTGCTTCCCACTCCGCGGGAGCACTGTACGGCTTTTGTATCCTGAATGTGGGCGGCGTCAGGAACAGATGAACAGGTGAGGCTGGGGGCCGTAATCCAGCAAGCTGTCAGTAAAGGTTGCTTTCTGTGCCGCAGGAGCACTGTGCGGCTTTTGTATCCTGAATGTGGGCGGCGTCAGGAGCAAATGAACAGATGAGGCTGGGGGCCGTAATCCAGCAAGCTGCCCCATAGTTTACTTACCCACTTCCCCAGACTTGAGTTATTAGACAGAATCGTCTCACTTGACAATTTCTACATAACATAGAAGACTGTGTGCACCAGGTACTTACCTATGTACATGTGCTTCTTTTGCTTCAGAAGATGAGCTATCTGTAAAGCTTTCACCACAGTATGAAGGCTGCAGGTAGAATAATCTTTAGCACCTTCAGACCTTGGTTATTTTAAGCAAATAGTGTCTTTTTTGACAAGTAATACACAGAGTGTACACTGTTCTCATTAGATACTTTTTAATAATCTGTGGTGTATTGCTCATGAAAGTTTCACTGTCTGCAAACAGTGTGGTACAGAGTAAACTCTCTCCATAGAGTAAACACTGTTTACAGTACCCACATTTCTACTCATATCAACTTTATTTCTCAATGCAGGTTCAGTGACTGTGAGGGGTTTGATACAGATAAAAGCTGTCCATAGTAGGGCATTCATTTTGGAATACACCTTTAGTATCTTGAAGAACTTGGCTTTCTCTGAATAGCTGTATACAGATTAAACACCTTGTGCAAATGAGGGTTTCCCATACATCTGTGGTTGATTGTTAATGTGAACTAGGCTACCAGTGAAGGGTATGGTATAGGATCAATGTTGCACATAACACACGCTTGCTACACCAAAGGGAGTTGTTTCTGTGATGGCATTAATGATGCTTCATATTAGTCTGAGCTATTTTGTACTTACTTTCAGGCCTCTAATGCCATGCTGTTTATTGAGCAGTGTGTGCAAAAGAAGCTTGGATGATGTCATCAGTGATGTCATTGATGATGCCATGTGAGATGTCATCAGTGATGTCACAAATGATGTCATAGAACATGTCATGAGGGATGTAATATGTGAGGTCATAAGCAGTGCATGGTGGGGGCACAAGTTATAGTCAACTCTGCTAACTATAACTGGTGAATTTCTTTGTTTTTTTAGTTCAATACGATAATATTGTCACTGACATATTCACCTAACTATAACGTTACTTTAACCTTTTCAGCAAATTTCATTTTTTTTTTAACAAATCCAGATCTTTTTATTACACCTAACTATAACGTTACTTTAACCGTTGGTTTTTAAGTAAATGTATACTTTTTTTACGTAAAGTAATATTTTGTTACCATATGTAAAGCTAACCACCACCGTGCACGGCCAGGCCCTCTGGTAAACCCACCCTGAGGCAGCTAACCTCAATGGAAGCAACCAACCCCATGCTCTTTCATTGCGTGTGACGTGGGATTGGCCACAGGGCCTGGCTTACAGGCAGGCCCTGCGTCAACTCCCTGCAGGCAGCCACCCAGAGGCAGCCAACCCCACGCCGCACAGGGCCTTTGGTCGTGGGTAGCTTGAGGTTAGTCTTGCAGCCATGCACTGTATCCAACTCCCCATAGGCAGCTGATCCCATGTTGTACACCACCTTTGGCTGTGCGCAGCAGGGGATTGGGCACAGGGCTTGGCCTGCCACCAGGCCCTGTGCCCAAACTCCCAGCAGGCTGCCAACCACACACTGTGCACAGCCTTTCGCATGCGCAGCATAAGGTTGGAATTCGAGGCCTGGGGATCCTATCCCCTGAGACCAAAGTGTATATATTAAGGGGAGGGGGGAGTGCAGTCCTGTCCACAACCCTTAATTGGCCCTTGGGACCCTATCTCCATGGGCCAGTTTGAATAAAAAGAGCAGGGGGCCATGTGGCCCCCTCCCCAAGCATTTAAAGTCCCCAAGGAGCCTATCCCTCCTGGACAAATACAATTAAACCGGCGACGAGGACATGCAGCCCCCTCCCCGATCTTCAAGAGGCCTCAGGGACCACATCCCTGGGTGTCAAATACAATTAAACAGAGGAGTAGGGCGGCAGCCTCCCTTCCCTAGCCTTAATAGGCCCAGGGGACTACATCCCCAGGGCCAAATACAATAAAAAGAGGACGGGGCCACGAGGACCCCCTCCCGAAGCATACTTGGGCCCCAGAGACCCCATCCTCAGGACCAAAATCTAAGGGGAGTGGGGCATGCAACCCCCCTCCCCGAGTCTTATTAGGCTCTAGGAACCCCATCCCCCGAGGCCAGATTCAATACAAAAGGTGAGGGGGGCTTGCGACCCCCTCCACGGGCCTTAATAGGCCCGGGGACCCCATCCGCCAGGGCCAAGTAATTAATAAAGGGAGGGGGACGCCCGGCCCCCATCCCTGAGCCTAATTAGCTCCCGGAGACCCCATCCCCAGAGGCCAAAATGTATATAAAAGGGAAGGGGGGCGTGCAGCCCCCTCCCCGAGCCTTCTTGCACCCCAGGGACCCCATTCCTGGGGGCCAAAGCCCATTAAAAAAGGGAGGGGCATGCAGTACCCCTCTGCGAGTCTTCTTGAGCCCCGAGAACCCCATCCCACAGGGCCAAATAATTAATAAAGGGAGGGTGTGTGTGCCCCCGCTACCTGAGCCTAATTAGGCCATGGGGATCCCAACCTCTGGGGTCAAAATGTAAATAAAAGGGGAGGGGGCTTGCGGCCGCCTTCCTCAAGCCTTTTTGGACCCAGGGAACCAATTTAATAAAAAAAGGAGAGGGGCGCCCTAGTTGGCCCAGGGGACTCCATCCCCCAGGGCTCAGCGATTTTTTAAGGGGGATCAGCCTCCCTCTCCAGGCCTTCCCAGCCCCCAGGTACCCCATCCTCCGTGTCCGTCTAATTATGTAAAAAGGGGAAGGGGCCGTGTGGCCCCCACCCCAAGCCTATTTTGGCCCCGGGTACTCCATCCCGCGTGGCTTCCATTATTTAAGGTGAGTGCCCCGGAGCCCACCCAGGGCACCCACCAAGCACAACGTTGGGGGCCCTGGGGTCACCCCAGGGCTCCCACGGCCCCAGCCGGCTCACCGCATAGTGCGGGAGCTGGCATTTCTCTAGTCTGGAGGGAGCAGCTATTTATGCTGGAGCAATCTGTTGTTCGGTGTTCCTGCCCGAATCAGTGTGGGCAGGGAAACAGATCTCATGTCTGCTCCCAGCCTGCAGGAGCATTTTTAAAGCTCTTGCCCGCTGGAAGCAGGTTTTGTGTTTGCTCCCGTTTGGCAGGAGATTTGAAAATGCTCCTGCCAGACAGAAGCAAACACTTGCCGGTTCTTAAAAAAGTTATGGCCCAGTGGGATTGAATCCCCAAGGCCTATAAAGGCTCGGGAAGGGGGCTGCGCAGCCCCCCTTTTATTTACATTTCAGCCCAAGGGGATGGGGTCCCCAGGGCCTAATTAGGCTCTGGGAGGGGGACCGCGACCCTTCCTTTTATCAATTACTGGGCCCCAGGTGATGGGGTCCCCAGGGCCTTTGGAGGCTCAGGGAGGGGAGCCGCAAGCCCCCCTCCCCTTTTTAATTGGTTTTGGACTCGGGCAATGGGGTCTCCGTGGCCTGATTAGGCTCGGGGAGGGGGCTACATGCCACCTCCCCTTAGAATTTACACCTTGGGGATGGGGTTCCATGGGCCTAATAAGGCTTGGGGAGAGGGGGTGCACGGCCCTCTCCCATTTTTGTATAAACTTCACCTCAGAGGATGGGGTCCCCGGGGCTCAAGAAGACTCGGGGGGGGGGTCATCCCCCCTACCCTTTTTAATTGGCTTTGGCCCCAGGGGATGGGGTCCCAAAGGCGCAAAAAGGCTTGTGTGGGGGCCACCCGCCCCTCTCCTTTTATTTACATTTTGGCCCCGGGAGATGGGGTCCTCAGAGCAAGGGGGATTGGCTGCACTTACATTACTTGCCCACAGGGTCTGCTGCAGGCCAGGCCCTTAGGCCAATCCCTGCATGTGCGCAGTGGGGTTTGCTACCTGCGGGGGGTTTGAGCAGGGCCTGGCCACTGGCCACTGGCCAGGCCATGTATCCAACCCCACACAGTCGAAAGCCCTACACAGCGTTGGTTTGACTGCCTTGGGGGTGGTTCGCCTGACTATGTACTGCTAATTACCCCACATATTACATCACTCATGACATCTTCTCTGACATTGTTGATAATATCACTGCAAGATTCACAATTAAATTATTGATGAGAAAACTGTGCCTCATGGGGGCACGAGTTATAGTTACCTTAGGGCATGAGTTATAGTTACTTGAGATAACTACAATTATAACTGGTGCATTTCTATTGTTTTTAGAGTGTAAAACGTTATGGTTTTACTGAACATTTCACCTAACTGAACTTTACACTAACCTTTGTTTTTTTCTGTGAATATATACGTGTGTGTATATATATATATATATATATATATGTGTGTGTGTGTATATGTATATATATGTATATATATATAAATATATACACACGTAAGAATTCAATTGATTATCTTGACATACGGGTTTACATTGAGGATGAGAAAATGTGCACCACCCTCTTCCGAAAGACCACATCGTGCAATAGTATTTTATCAGCAAATAGTGCACACTCCAAAGCCCTAAAATGAAGCATTCCATACGGAGAGTTCCTGCGGGCTCGCAGGAGATTGCTCAGAGGAGAAGGAATACGTAAGACAAGTTGACGTGATGTTTGATAGATTCCTAAGGAGAGGATATCCAGTCACTGTCTTGGAAAATGCAAGCTTGAGGGCCACTAAACAAAAGAGAGACAATTTACTGCTACCTAAAAAAACTGTGATACCAACTGAATCTACTGTTGAAATAACGAGGTTCATTACAGATTTTAACAGCTCTAATATCAGAGTCAAACAAGTTTTAACTAAGCATTGGAATATTTTAAAGAAAGATCAGGAACTTAAACCTTTTATTCCAGAACATGTAAACATCACATATAGAAAGGTACCGTCGTTGGGCAACTTATTGACCCAGATTTGCTTTACCAATAAAAATGCCCAAAAGAATACCTGGCTATCACAAAAGGGTTTCATCAAATGCCCCAAATGCAAGGCATGCAATTATGGCTGCAACCGAGTAGATATAACAACTCTACAAGGATTCAAGAAACCCATCAAGGACAGGATCACCTGTGAAACTACACATGTAGTGTATCTCCTAGAGTGTGGATGCGGTCAACGTTATGTTGGAAGTACTGTTAATAAATTAAAACTACGTATCCTCCAACATTTGCGAGCTGTAACTAATAGGGATTTTACTTATGTGATGGCCAAGCATATTTGGAAAGAGCACGATTGCAATTTAAATAACAACTTCTTTTATTCTGGCATTGAGCATATCCCAGTGAAGATCAGAGGAGGGGATAGAGAATTAGCCCTGAGGCGTGCAAAATCAAGATGGATAGTGACTCTGGGCACAGAAAATCCATGGGGCCTGAATACTGACGCTGAACTTTATACCTTTCTGTAGTGTCTTCGTCTGCTTAGTGACTCTTTGATAATTGGATGAATGGAAGGATGACTATTATCTCTAATCCATAACTGAACCAGGTAGACAGTTTCTATTAATGTGACTTTTTTCTACGATTGTGACCTTTTTTCTATGAATGGGATTTTTACTTGTGCTTTGACCTGGTTTTCAATTGATTGTGTGTTCCAATATGAATTATATCTTTAAAGTGTTCCAGCATGTGCACGAGCCACTTTTTCCTGAATAGGTTTATAACTGCACTTGGCACTTTATTGAAGTATGTGTAATCTTGGAGAGGAGGATGATATAGAATTAACTCAGTGCTGAAGTTTGCAGCAAGATTGGTTATTAATGCACCTTAATCAAAATGTTTACATAAGCATGAGCCACTTTTTTCTCGATATAGGATAACAACCGCACTCAGCACTTTTATTGCATATATGCAACTTTGGAGAATATTACTGAGAGGAATTTCTCTATGGGATTTCTGTACTTTACAGAAATTTGCACAGTGCATTTTAACTAATGTTAAATAAATCTAACTGGCTGTATTTTAGATAATTTATATGTAATATCTTTTTAAGGTGCATCTTAGTATTCACCATTGGATATCAAATATCGGTGTAATAAGTAGGGGCCCGATTCACAGAACTAACTTAAGACAAAATCCTAAACTTACTACTATTTTGGTATTCACAGAAGGCACTTACTCATTTTGGTATTCACAGAAGGCACTTACTCATCAATGGACAGGGACATGTTTGTCAAAATGTCCCTGAAACTTTGTGTACTTTACAAGGATTATTTGAACATCGTTCTTCTATCTGCAATGTTACAATCAGCTTTGTCTTTTTACAATCAAAATGAAAAAGTTAAAGTGACTTTGGTTGTGTCCCCTTTAAAACAAATGTATGTTTTTAATTGGTGGTGGGGAAAGGGTAGTGATTTCCCTTTAAATTGACACTCTATGTTTCACTCTATGACCCAGTAGAAGGCTCCAGCCGAAACGCGTAGGTCAGTTTTGGTTGCTATGCACCTCTGCACTTTGCTTGTTATGGCTCCATGACGTGTGGTTGCAGACAGAACTTCAAATAAAGCACCTCGTCACTAAGGATTTTGCTGTGCCGTTCTTCTGTTCGCCCGTGTCAAGTGGTGTGCATTATAGGGCATTTCTTTACAGAGGTTGGAAGCAAAATATATATATATATACATATACACACACACACATATATATATATTTTAGGAATCCTTAAAAGAGGAACACAGAGTCAGATCTAATAGAACAAGCATTTGCAATGCAATAGGACTCGCATTTACGCGAGACCTATTGCATTGCAAACGGGAGTGTGGGCAGGCGAGGGGCAGGGGGGCGAGAAGGCACGGACTGCAAGAGGAGGGGAGAAGGCACGGGCAGTAGGAGAACCCCATTAAAGTAAATAGTGCACAACTGTGCAACACTTGAAGTAAAGGGGCCAGTAGCTATGGAAGGATACAAATGACGACATGGTCGTCATAAGGAGAGACTAACAAGCCTATAAACCAATCGGAAGGCAGCATTTAGGAAGGACAAAGACACAAGCCAATGAAAAAGATGGACGGGGCTTCCCTCACATAGTCAACTACCACAGATCAACCTCAGAGCAGCGCTTGCACGCTGGCTCAGGGCTCGACCTAAAAATTGACAAGGATAAGATAGAGTGTGAGCGAAATTATATTACCAGAGGACCCTGGGCAATTGCCGACTTTGCCCATGCCTTAAAACATCTCTGAAGATGGCGCTTCTTTATTTATCAGCTGCATTTTACACTGTCCGCCACCATACACTACTACAAAGACTCCATGATCTCAGAGTCCATGAAAATGCTCTAAAATGGATTGCTTCTTAATTCACAGACCGACAAAGTGTAGTTTACCTCCCACCTTTCAACATCAGCTCCTCACACACAACACTATGGTGTCCCTCAGGGGTCCAACATATCCCCTCGATTATTCAACATCTGCCTTACCCCCTTACAGCCTTGATTAAATAATTCAACCTCACCTGTTACAGCTATGCAGATGACACCCAAATCCTTTTGAAAATGGGTAGCTCAGAATACCTCTACAATTCAAAACTTAATGACTGTCTTCCTGCCATATACACATGAAGGGTGAAAAACCATCTAAAGCTCAATACCACAACGACAGGGATTATGACCTGTGGACAATGATAAAAATATCAGCCTTTATCTTAGCTACTTGAAGGACGGCATCTATGCCCACTGATCTACACGAAACGCATTGTGTGATGTATGCGTTATACACTGTTTGTAATTTGTGACAAATGTTTCAATAAATACATTTTGAAATAAAAATATCAGCCTTTCGCTGTATGGCCTAAGGAACTTGAAGCCCCTACAACAATATCAAGAGAACTTAGAAACCTAGGGGTGACCATGGATTCAGACCTTTCCTTGGTACCTCATGCTAGCAACGTCACAGAGAGTGCCTTCTACACAATGCAAACACTATTATGTCTTCCCATACCTTGCATACCAACATCAGTGCATAATTTGAGCTGGTGGTTTCCGGTGCTTGGCACTGGCACTTAATTCTCAGCACCAGCTCATATGATAACCTGCCACATGATGGCACTGTTCTCTAATTTTGAGATGAGCACAATAACAGTTGTTTAATCATTCAACATACATTAAGAATTAATATTACCTGCCACCGACCCCATTCTTATACCTTTGGGGGTCTGGAATAGTCTAAACTGTTACACTTGCAGGAGGAGTGTGATGGTTAGTAGTTGTGTTGGTACTGTCATTGGCAGCGCTAGTAGGGTCAATGGGTGGTGCAAGATGTAGTGGCCGTCTGAGAAGGGCCCTGGCACTTACCTTTTTACAAATTAAGCACTGAATGAACTGCAAGCCATGCTCATACACATATCCTCCAAGCTTAACTATGCCAACAGCCTTAACCTTGGGGCACCTACATTCATCACACTTAAAATACAATTCGCCCAAAATGCTGGCACAAGGCTTCTTCGTCTCCCCCCAAGAAAACGAATTACTTGAGTCCAGCTGTCACTCCACTGGCCACATCAAAGGCAGGGGCTGCTCCTCAGCTAAGGTGGAGGAGCGTTGCCCCACTGCCTTTCAGCACAGCAAAAAAGGAAACATAAAATGATAATAACGCAATGTTATTATCATTTTATTTTTCCGTGCTGAGGCAGTTTTGTGGGGCGGGGCTAGGCTGGGCAGCAGGGGGGAGGAGTGGTGGCACCCTCCTAAGTGCGCATGAATGTTTGGACGGCCCTCTGGGGCCAGCCAAACATTCATGCGCACTTTGCATGTTCTCCACCCAGGCTGCATTCCAGCTTGGATGGAGAACATGCCCAGGCTCCCATTCCCCATCTGAGCGCCGATTCACGGCGCTCAGACCAATCACAACGCTGCTTTGCAGCATTGTGATTGGCTTAGGGGAGCCTGGGTGCTTCCTGCTGCTGTTCCAACAGAAGCCAGGAAAAGGACGTGTAGGACGGAAGAGAGGCAGCAGCCGGCCGGCAGGTAAGTGATCTTTTTTGTATTTATTTTTAACCCCCCTTCCCCTCCTTTCCCCCTTCCTGCCCCACTACTGGTTCGCTGGGGCAGCCGCGACTGCTGAAAGCCCTCTGCATTGTCCACAGAGGTTCCCAAAGAAAAGGAGTGCTATACCTACATGTTAAATTCAAGCAATGCAAACAAAATAAAACACTGTCCTCTAGGCTGGCGCCACTTATCATACCACCATTACGTAAGTTTTCCATAGGAGGAACTGCTTTCTCAGAATAAGCTGCCAAGCTCTGGAATTCACCACCAGCCAACATTAGAAGCACCCAGGTGCAAATACACTTTAGATGACAGTTGAAAACATGGCTATTTCCAAGTTAACTACACCACTCCACATTCCAGCAAAATGGCTCGGAAAGACAGTCACACACCCAAGCGCAGTCTTCAGTTTACAACCACAGATTGGCAACAACCAGACCAGCAAACTGCTTACTATATGCAGATAAGCTAAGAAGGGCTGACCTACGGTTCGCCAGGGCACTATATAGTTGTGTCATTTCATATATAACATTTTTGGTCCACAATAACATTAAGACCATAGTACAAAGCAGACAACTATAACTTATACCTCTTACATTTGCGTAAGACATTTGCTATGAGAGTTGACAATCACCAGTACTGTACAGGCAAAAAACAGACATCACCAAATGAACAGGCAAGGAAAAAGTAAAGTGATCTGTCATACACTGCTGGACAATTTGGAGGACTTTAATCTAGTCCCAAATATCCATATACTCTGCCCGCTTCTTTACATCTCACAATGACCCTCAGATATGGGATTGTAGTAAAAATATACATCCCAACAGATCGCTCCACTTCTCTTGCCCTCCAACCATGCCCGTTCAGGACCACAACTTTACATAAAATTTCAGATTGCTGGCAACCCAGTGCAGTACCCAGCTAAGCAGAATCTATCATAAGTAAGTATGGCTCCCAGTTTTCAGTAATTGTTACATATAAATACTGTCAGAAAACAATATATTTTCCTGTCTGTATTTGTTTTTACGTATGGAAAAATATATAAAATAGGTTTTCTTCACCCTAGTATCAGTCATGTGTGCTAGGTCAATAGCTATGCAAACTGACATTTAGAGAAGTTAAAAAAGAATAAAGATTTCTTAATGTAGTTTAAATAACTGCAGCAATGCAGCTGTCTATGCTGCCCTACAATGGGAATGATTACAGATGACTGTATTGCACTCTAAATGCCTAAAACGCATTGGTCGTCCAAACATGAGTAAACATCTGTCAGTTAAATAAACATGGAAATATACCCACTGTAGCTTCATTTTGTACACTAAGCACAAATTAACTATGGGCAAATACAGATAAAAAGACTGAAAAAATGTGGATAAACACAAATGGAAGTGTCAAAAAATAAATACCATAAAACCAGGACCTCTAATTATAAAAAAAAAAAATCCATGACGTGGATCTGTTTAAAGCTACCACCATATTGAAAACCATTAAACTGCGGGTCTGTCTCTTACACTTCATCCATCACACACTTCTAAGCGCTGCGGCCCATACCAATCATGCACCACATGGAAACACTTCCCACACAGAATCAAAACAAAGACAACACACTTCCAACCACACACCCTACAGGGAGCGTGCTGCCCATGTAGGCAAGCGCTTCAGCGCCCCCACATGGGGAGGGATGGGCTAGTAAGCGCTATATAAATGCTGAAATACAATACAATAAATATTTCTCTGCACATTACACATTCTGACCACTCGGCAGACACATCCCCCCTCGGACCTTGCCGTTTCCGTCGATTCGCCTCGGATGTTTCGGCAGAGAGGATGCAGGCCACTGTGAGTAGCAGCGCCAAGTCTGAGGTCACCAGGGCACGGCGGGTCGGGGTCCTTGACCTGGGCATCCTGTCAATGGCAGGGCAGGCCACTTCCGGGTATTGTTGATTGACAGCGCGTGACCTCTTCACACAAGATCCCTCGAGCCACCCTTGACGGGAAGACAGGGTGTGGCAGGGACTGGTAAGTCTGTTAGCTGCTCACCCTGCGTTCATGGGCAGGTAGTGCCCAGCTGTCACACCTTTCCTGGAGTTGTTTTGCGGGACTGAGGGTGATTAACTGGCACAGTTTTCACTAGAAGGTTTAGTTAGTGGACAGTGGGCGCACAGCTGGCACAGGTTTCCCTGAAGTTGGTGTTATTGCTAGACAGTGGGTATCCGGCGGGCACAGGTTCCCAGGGAGTTACTGTTGGTGGACAGCCAGTGCCCCTTGGAACAAGTTTCCTGGGAGTTTCTCTAGCTGCTAGAGAGTGGGTACCGGGTTAGCACTGATTCACGAAGTGTATTTCTTGTTGCTGGACAGTGGTTGCTCAGCTGGCACTCATTCGTAAGGTGTCTCTCGTTGCTGGAATGTAAATGCCCAGCTTGCACAGGCAAAGTATCTCTTATTTCTGGGAAGTACTCGGTTCCTAGATGGCACAGATTCCTTGGCTGCTGGTTCATTCGTTCATAGACAGATGTTGTGCAGTGTGTGGTGGTGCCCTGGAAATATCTGCTGTTGTCAGGCAGTGGGTAGCCAGCTGGCATACGTTCCCAGGGTGTATCTCTTGTAGAGAGACAGTGGTCTCCGTGTGGCACAGGCTCCTTGGTGCTGGGTCCCTGCTTGCTGGGCTTTGGCACGGGTTCCGGGGAGTGTCTCTTGTTGACGGACAGTGGGTGTCCGGCTGGCACTGGTTCCCAGGGAGTATCTCTTGATTCTGGACAGTGGGTGCCCGGCTGGCACAGGTTTCCAGGGAGTATCTCTTGGTGGTGGGCTGTGGGTCACCAGCTGGAACAGGTTCACTGGGTATATTTCTTGTTGACGGACAGTGTGTGCCAAAGGCTGGCACAGATAGCTTGTTGCTGCTTCCCTGGTTGTTGGGCAGTGGCACAGGTTTCTTGGGCGTATTTCTTATTTCTGGACAGTGGGTTCCCTCCTGGCACAGGTTCTCTGGGTCTATCCCTCGCTGCTGGTCAGTGGGTGCCCTCCTGGCACAGGTCCACTGGTCTACCCCTCGCTGCTGGCCAGTGGGCGCCCTCCTGGCACAGGTCCCCTGGGTCTATCCCTCACTTCTGGACAATGGATGCCCTCCTGGCACAGGTCCCCTGGGTCTATCCCTCACTTCTGGACATTGGATGCCCTCCTGGCACAGGCCCCCTGGGTCTATCCCTCGCTGCTGGACAGTGGGTTCCCTCCTGGCACTGGTTCTCTGGGTCTATCCCTCGCTGCTGGTCAGTGGGTGCCCTCCTGGCACAGGTCCCCTGGGTCTAAACCTCGCTGCTGGGCAGTGGGCGCAGCTCCTCCTGGGGGCTGCTCCTGTTGTGGGGTGTGATGGCCTCTCTGGCAGAAGCAGCCGCTGTCTCTGCTCCTCGAAGGCAGACTGGCGGGCTCTGAGGTGAGATGAGTACCAGACCCCACTACAGTAAGAGAGAAAGGCGGAGCCAGCAATTTGGGGGAATTAACCCTTCCGACCCGACACAATAACCAGAACACTGCGACTCCCCCCATCTGGATAAGATTGCTTAACCCTTGAAACACCATGGGCTACCCCGATGGGATGTCATGGGACCCTCCAATTATTTCGCCTGCTAATCTTTCCTCTTTCTCTGTCGTTCCTTGTCCATTTCCTCCCCCCTTCTCTATCTAAAACTTTTAACTTCCCCTCCTGTCCCCTTTTCTCTTCCCTTTCTCTTCTCTTACCACTGTTCTTTATTTTTCTCACCTTTTTGCTAGCTATCCTTTTTTCGATTAGTCTGTTTTTTTCACTACCTCGTCATTTTCGTTTCATTCCTATGGATTTGTGTCCAGGTGGTAGATGAGTGAGTGATTATGACTGAGGTACTCAGTAAGCTTTCTAGTGCAGTCAGTGCACACTGAACTGAGGGAGGCCTGAATCTAGGGCGCATTTGAGTCCCTTGATCACTTTGTATATTTTCTCTTTATGCCTCAAGCATTGGGAGTCCATTGCCTTAGGGTGGGTGTCATTCTGAAAACAGACCTTGTAGCACTTTATACTATGTTATCAGCATGTGTATACTCAGGGCTATTGGAATTATGCTGCAAGGGAGCACCAAAGTATACAGCAGTGTTGACCAAATTATGCAGCAAGAAAAGGCAAATTAAGAGGTATAATGGAGCACATTTTTTACAGTACTAAATTATTTTATCATTTTTACACAGGGTAATACTGCCTGGGAAATATTTCACCTACCAGTTTAACAACCAAATATAGAAATAGGCAGTTGAAAGATGGAAGTTAATATTTGCGAAGGGGCTTCCACTGTGCGTGAACATATCACCTCGTTTTTAGTAACTTTTGATCAGTTTGAGCTAAAAATTATTTACTTTTGCTAAAAAAAAGCAGATTATGCAGAAGATGATGGATTATATGGCAAATGCGGCCAATCCATAATTATGCGAAAATAGCTGTACCCGCAGATTTGCATAATTCCAGTGGCCTTGCATATAGCGTAATTCTACCATTTATAGCTTTTCATCGCTTACAAAGTTCAGGTACCTTTTCCACGTGGCTCTGGATTTCTCATCCTACCTCACAGCAAAGAACAGCGATCTCAGGTCACCTGTCATCACAGGGCCTTGTGGGTCCAAAAGCCTGCTATGACCAGCAGCAGGGCTTTAAGTGTAATGGAAAAAGGGGCAGGGGCTCTAAAGGGGGCGTGGTATATGTAATTAGGAGCATGACTTGAACATGTAAATTACATTTCTGTGATTTCCATAGTTTGCCACCGAACTAGTACCTAACCAGTATTTTGGTGCCTTTCTGAACCTTCTGTTATTACAGACATAAATATAACACAATGAATGGCATACACCTAAAACCAGCAAGGACTATTGGCTTTGTCAGTTATCATTATCTGTTTAAGATAAATGAGTAACAATAAAGATTATGTCGTAAACAATTAATATTGACAATATTACATTTCTGGAATGGTGAGATTGTGAATTAAACATTACTGAGGTCTGTGGACAGGCTAGTGGTCTTCAGAGTATCTCAATCACTCCCATTATGTTCACCCTATATTAGACAATAACGCCCTGGTTCTCTCCAGATCTCCTCCAACTGCATATCTTTCACCTCAGCTCTTTCTTCTTCAGCATCCTCTTTTCGCCCTCTCCTGAATGCACTTTCTTGCATCCTCTTCACTTCTCCCCCAAACACACATTGCACCCACTCACCCTTAAACACTGTATTTTCTTTTATTTTCACCTTGTCAATATTTTGACAGAGTGTACCTCCTTCAGAAACATTTGCACAGAATCACAATTGCAACTGGATTACAGCGTTGCTCTGTGTGCTCAGCAGAAAGGCCAAGGACTGGATGTTCATATATTCTGAACACCTTTCTTACCCCCTGACAGGCACTTTGAGAAAATCAAACTGCCTTCTGCCTCAACAACAGAGCTCTCAAGCGTGGCCCGTTATAAACACCTGGAGGCGACTCAGTTCAAAGTATGCACTATACAAGAATAATATGCTACATGCAAAAAATACAGAAACACAACATACTGGAAAAAGCTAATACTCTTAGGGAAAGGCAAGATAAAGGGCCAGATGTACGACTCACCAATTTGCGACTCGCAAATTGCGTCGCATTTGCGAATCGCAACTTGCGACTCGCAAATTGGGATGACTGTTTGCGATTCCTAATGGGGTCGCAAAATGCATGCCTCATTAATATTAATGAGGCAGGCGCAATTTGCGACCCCATTAGGAATAGCTAGCACTCACAGGGATGGTGGCCTGCTGCGGTCAGCAGACCACCATGTCTGTGACTGCTTTTTTTCTTTTAAGCAGTTTTTTATTTTTTTTAATGCAGCCCGTTTTCCTTAAAGGAAAACGAGATGCATTTAAAAAGAAAAATGAAACTTTTCAGTTTCATTTTTTTAAGGGCAGACAACCCTGGGACCACTGCCTGCTCTTCAAAAGGATTTTCTCACATACTCACAAAGGGGAAGGGGTCCCCTGGAGACCCCTTCTGTTTGCGAGTGGTTTACCACCTACTTGAAGTAGGTGGTAAACTGCGAGTGTTTTGCGGCCTCAAATGCGGTCGCAAAACAATAGTACATGGCATGGTGACTCGCTATTAGGAAGGGACGCCCCTTCCTAATAGCAAGAGTCGCAAATGCTATTTTGCGAGTCAGTGACTCGCAAAATAGCATTTGTACATGCCAGGACCCTTTTTTGCGGTCGCAAACGGGAGGATCTCCCATTTGGAGCCGCAAAAAAGGGTCGTACATCTGGCCCCAAGTAAAGCATGTGAAATATAAACAAGAACTAAATCACCAACATGGATTACCCTAACATATTTTTCAATTTTTTGTTAAGAAATCAACCGTGTTTTTACAAGTAAGGTTAAGGACAATGATATATGGCCTGATAGGGACTTGTTTCAATGCCCATTTTTAATTACAACCAGGTATCAGACCCGGAGGGACCCAGCCCTCTTAAAGCCCTAACCAGCAGAGCATTGAGATGTGTCAATTACTTGCCAATAATCTTCAATACTCTGATTACCTTCTTCTTCCCAGTATTTACTGAGGTGTGTTCACCTGCCCTGAGACACCATGTCTTGATATGTGAAGAGGAAAGAAAATAAATGAACAAGGAACAAAGACACTTTTGACACAATATATTCTGGCCTCAATATTTATATGGCACAATATTGTTGTTGTGCCATGTATTTTTCCAGATGTCTTGAAACCACAAGGTTACTTTCTCTTATCTGCTTCACCCCATGCAGAGATCTCAAGTTGCTGTTTCCAGTTCTATTATTTTTCTTTTGATTTTTAGCCATACATTTGTACTGGGAAACACAAAACTATAAGGACAGTAATACAAACAAAAGCAAAAAAAAACACATGCATGAATTATCTAGATTAAGTTAGTGGTCATAATTCGATCCTTGCGTAAAGACTGGCAAAACACACCCATCAAAGGAGTACAGTATCCCCCACAGGATGGTGGCTCAAGTTGTCCAGTCACCAATGATTTCCTCCTCCTGCTCAGGTGCATTTGCAAGTGATGACAGGCACACACAAGAAGGAAGATTTGCTGTGAGGCCTTTTCCCTAGGCCCTGAGTGGGTAGCTGGTGAGTGGTAGGTCCTGTTGATTTCCACTGGTGTTGCTTTGTTGTTGCTGCTGTGAGTTGCAATTAAAGAGGAATGCATAATATTGGCCTCCGTGTCTTGCCATAAAATTCAGATGGTCGTGGCACTTTCATGGGCTGTGAAATTAAACATATTGTTGTAGGGGTTACTAGTTAGTCACCAGGAGAAAAACATGGCACCCTATGAACAATGTTATCCTATAATTAAGCCACATAACTCTCTCTACACATCGAGGGGTATATTTATTATTATTTCATGCAATGCGGCGCAGCAAGGGAACTTGCTGCTCTGCACTGTGTGAAAGAGAGAGGGCAGAAATGTGCCATGTTTACAAAGGTATGGGGCATTTCTGCTCTCTCCTTGCGCTGGTGCAGTGTGAACAGCGTACCGCCAATGAAGGCACCTCTGCACTTTAGAACAAGGGTGCCTACGTTACAGGCAGGATTGTTTTTGTGCAGGAAGGGATAATCCTTCCTGTACAAAAACAACACACAAAGGCTACTTTCTCTTTCTATGTGTGCTGCAGAATGCAGCACAAGTGGAAAGAGGAATTAATGAGGAAAAATAAAAATATTTCTCATCTTTATGCCTCTATCGGGTGGGCACACCCTTTTGGCTCATATTCAGGTTTACAAGTCTTTGTAAATCTGGGTTTATGTCAAAATACATGAGTGGATGCATGAGAATGTGCTATGCACTGCCTTGTGTTACTATGGATTTACTAAACCACGCAAAGGCAAGTGGCTTTGAGTGGCTTAGTAAATGCCAAAAATGACTTTGCGTCCAAGCTGCACCAGAAAAGTAACGCAACAGTGACGTAAAATCAAAGTAAATCTGAGCCAATGTGTCCAGGAGGCATCAGTATAGGTCCATGAAGCTCCAGCACAGGTCAATGCAGCTTAGGTACAGGTTCATGCAGCTCCAGCACAGGCTCATGCAGCTCCAGCACAGGTCCATGAAGCTCCAGCACAGGTCCATGCAGCTCAGGTACAGGTCCATGCAGCTCCAGCACAGGATCATGCAGCTCCAGCACAGGTCCATGAAGCTCCAGCACAGGTCCATGCAGCTCAGGTACAGGTTCATGCAGCTCAGGTACAGGTTCATGCAGTTTCAGCACACGTCCATGCAGCTCGGGCACAGGTCTATGCAGAGCCAGCACAGGTCCATGCTGCTCAGGTATGGGTTAATGCAGCTCCAGCACAGGTACAGGCAGCACAGATACAGATTCATGCAGCTCCAGCACACGTCCAAGCAGCTCCTGCACTGATCCATGCAGCTCAGGTGAAGGGTTATGCAGCGCCAGCTTAGGTCCATGCAGCGCCAGCTTAGGTCCATACAGCTCAAGCACTGGTCCATGCAGCTCAGGTACAGGTTCATGCAGCTCCAGCACATGTTCATGTAGCTCCAGCACAGGTCCATGCAGCTCAGGTACAGGTTCATGCAGCTCCAGCACATGTTCATGTAGCTCCAGCACAGATCCATGCAGAGCCAGCACATGTTCATGCAGCTCCGGCACAGGTCCATGCAGCTCCGGCACAGGTCCATGCAGCTCCGGCACAGGCCCATGCAGCTCAGGTACAGTTTCATGAATCTCTAGCACAGGCCTATGCAGCTCAGGTATAGGTTCTTGCAGCTCTGGCACAGTTCTGTGCAGCGCCAGCACAGGTCCATGTAGCTCTGGCACAGTGCCATGCAGCTCGTGCACAGTTCCGTGTAGCTCCATAACAGGTCCATGCAGCTCCTTGTTCACCAGACGTAGCTTGAAGTTACTGCCCCAAAAGGTTGGCTTTTTTTATGCAAGCTGCAGAGCTCTCATCAGACTGGTGACCCGATTCTAATGGTGGCAGCAATCGGCAGGAGCGTAGCTGTCTCCGGTGCAGTAGGTGCTGTGGCACCTGGGCCAAAAGGCCTGGGGGCTCACTGAATCTTAATTACTGCGGCATTTTCCTATCCAAATAGCAGCCGCAGTGGGGACGGGGGCAGGGGGCTATTTCCCACCTTGCACTGGAGCCGATGGCGCTATGGCTACGCCACTGGCTAGCAGTCAGGCGAGAGGACCACTTTGCGGCATTTCTCCCAGACAGCACTAGAGGAGCAAGTCTGGGCTGGCGTAGGATGTGGATGTCAGTTCCTGAGCCATATCTCTGGTAAAGGTTCTTCCCTTGGGTTTGCCTGCTATGGCTATAACATAGGGGAATGCCCATCATTCACTTGGGCATAGGGGGCTGCCTCCACAATGTACTCCATGGGCTCTCCGGGAGAATGTTGGGGAGGGTCAAACACACCAATGGCCTTCCAATGGGGAAAATGCAGCCCCCTATACAGGTACACCTGAACAACTCTGGGTTACAGAATAGTGCATAGTTCTTAAAGTGGAGCGGGAAGCCTCATCCCGGCATGGTGTCATCAGCCGTAAGGCAATCATGGAAAGTTGGCTCCCCTGCCCTCGGTTGGGTAGCATAAGACAGATGCATGTGGGGTGCAGAAGGACCCTCACACCACAGAGCTGCACCAGTGATAGCTGCGCCCCTGGCAGTCAGACTTCTCCCAATCAAAAAGGCAGTACTCCTGCTGCATGTCCCTTCCACCAAACTGTCACCCTATAGTCGGGTCAGGGGGAGTAGTACTCCCAGGGGATAAAATGAGAAGAAATTAGGGTGCTAGCCAGCAGGAAGCCAGCACCTTGTATCTTAAGGACTCTGGTATCAGACACCATCGGGTAAAAATACAAGGGGAACTTTCAGGGAAGTGAAATAAAAAAACATAGGATGGGCCAGCTGCGACAGAGCTGCGGACTATCGGCTCATCAGAAAGCTTCCATTGCTGGCATATTGTCTCAGTACACACAGGGAGGTTCTGATGCACACAGACGCTTTCCACTGCATACATGCTCTCTCAGTGCACACAGGGAGGTTCTGATGCACACAGACGCTTTCCACTGCATACATGCTGTCTCATTTTCAACGGTTGTACCACAGCAGACAGCCAGATTCAACTATGTATAGGCTCTCTCATAGGTGTATTAACTTCTTCGAGGCCAAAAGGTAAGTACAGCTGTATTCTATCAATAGCGGGCAGTGCAAGTACAATGTGTTGTCCTCAGTTAACGCTCTCCTCCAACTGCCACTGCAACACTGTAGAATCTCCCCCAAGAACACTACATCCCCATAGCAACCCATGACACAGACACCGCAATAGACACAGAAGATCAAATGCACAGAGAGGTGCCCCCTGTACACAGGAACATTCCAATGCACACAGAAAGGTTGTTTTGCACACAGGAGTCTGGTTGAACACAGAAGGGTTCTATTGCACACTCATCTTTTCCATTGTGCACTGGAACATTCCATTGAAAGCACTGGGCCTCACACAGGAAAGTTCCATTGTAAACGACGGGTGTCACGCAGGAAAACTCCATTGCAAACACTGGGTCTCAGACATGAAATTTCCATTGCAAACTCTGAGTCTCACACAGGAAGGGTCTATTTCCAACATTGGCTTCCACACAAGAATGTTCTATTACTCACATTGGGTCTCCAACATGAAGGTCCCATTGCACAGACTGGATGTCACATTGGAATGTTCCATTGAAAGCAGTGGGTCTCACACAGGAAGGTACCACTAAAACACTGGGTCTCACACCAGAAGGTTCCTTTGCAAGCAGTGGGTCTCACACAGGAAAGTTCCATTGCAAAGACTCGGTTTGGCACAAGAAGGTTCCATGCAAGCAGTAGATCTCACACAAGAAGACTACAATGCACACAGTGTATCTCACACATTAAGTTTCCACTGCTAACGATGAGTCTCATACAAGAAGGTTCCATTGTAAACACTGGCGTTCACACATGAAGGTACCACTAAAACACTGAGTCTCACACCAAAAGGTTCCTTTGCAAGCAGTGGGTCTCACACATGAATGTTCTACTGCAAAGATCGGGTCTGACACTGGAAGGTTACACGCAAGCAAGGGTCTCACACAAGAAGACTACAATTCACACACTGGATCTCACACATGAAGTTCCCATTGCAACCACTGGGTCTCACACAGGAAGGTTCTACTGAAACACTGGGTCTCACACCAGAAGGTTCTATTGCAAGCAGTGGGTCTCACAGAGGAATGTTCCACTGCAAAGACTGGGTCTGACACTGGAAGGTAACACGCAAGCAGTGGGTCTCACACAAGAAGACTATAATTCACACACTGGATCTCACACATGAAGTTCCCATTGCAACCACTGGGTCTTACACAGGAAGGTTCTACTGAAACACTGGATCTCACACCGGAAGGTTCTAATGCAAGAAGTGGGTCACACACAGGAATGTTCCACTGCAAAGACTGGGTCTAACATTGGAAGGTTATATTGCAAAGAATGAGTCTCACATTGTAAGTTTCCATTGTAAACACGAGGATTCACACAGGAATGTTCCACTGAAAGCACTGGTTCATCCACAGGAAGGTTCCACTGCATACTCTGGGTATCGCACAGAAAGGTTCTGTTGTACACAATGGATGTCACACAGGAAGATTCCACTACAAACACTAGGTCTCTTACTTGAAGGTTAAGGTTTCACTGCAAACACTGGGTATCGCACAGGAAAGTTCCACTGCAAAGACCGGTCTCCCATTGGAAGTTTCCATTGCAAACGCGAGGTGTCACACAGGAATGTCCCATTGCAAACACGAGGTCTCACAAAGCAAGGTTCCACCTCAAACACTGGGTCTCCCATGGGAAATATCTGTTGCAAACACTGCGTCTCAAACAGCAAGATTGCACTGCAAGCATTGGGCCTCTCACATGAAGTTTCCAATGCAAACAAAGGATGTGACACAGAGAGATTCCATTGGAGACAGTGTGTCACTTACTGGAAGGTTAACCCTCAGTTGCAACCACTGGGTCTCCCACTGGAAGTTTGCACGGCAAACACTGGTTTTCACTCTGGAAGGTTTCTTGGAAAGCAGTGGATCTGACTCGGGAATGTTCCATTGCAAACACTGGGTCTCACAAAGGAAGGTTCCACTGCTAACACTGGGTCTCACAAAGGAAGGTTCCTCTTGCAAACACTGGCTCTCACACAAGTTTCCATTGCAAACACTAGGTCTCTTACTGGACGATTCTACTGCAAACACTGGGTCTCAGTGAGGAAGGTTCCATTGCAAGCAGTGGGTCTCTTACTGGAAGGTTCTACTGCAAGCACTGGGTCTCAGTGAGGAAGATTCCTTTGCAAGCAGTGGGTCTCTTACTGGAAGGTTCTACTGCAAGCACTGGGTCTCAATGAGGAAGGTTCCATTGCAAGCAGTGGGTCTCTTACTGGAAGGTTCTACTGCAAACACTGGTCTCAATGAGGAAGGTTCCATTGCACGCAGTGGGCCTCTTACTGGAATGTTCTACTGCAAACACTGGGTCTCAATGAGGAAGGTTCCTTTACAAGCAGTGGGTGCCTTACTGGAAGGTTCTACTGCAAACACTGGGTCTCAATGAGGAAGGTTCCATTGCAAGCAGTGGGGGTCTCCTACTGGAAGGTTCTACTGCAAACACTGGGTCTCAAATGAGGAGGGTTCCTATGTAAGCAGTGGGTGTCTTACTGGAATGTTCTACTGCAAACACTGGGTCTCAAATGAGGAGGGTTCAATTGCAAGCAGTGGGTGTCTTTATGGAAGGTTTTACTGCAAACACTGGGTCTCAACGAGGAAGGTTCCATTGCAAGCAGTGGGTCTCTTACTGGAAGGCTCTACTGCAAACACTGGGTCTCAACGATGAATGTTCCACTGCAAGCAGTGGGTCTCCTACTGGAAGGTTCTACTGCAAACACTGGGTCTCAACGAGGAAGGTTCCATTGCAAGCAGTGGGTCTCTTACTGGAATGTTCTACTGCAAACAGTAGGTCTCAAATGAGGAGGGTTCCATTACAAGCAGTGGGTGTCTTACTGGAAGGTTCTACTGCAAACACTGGGTCGCAATGAGGAAGGTTCCATTGCAAGCAGTGGGGATCTCCTACTGGAAGGTTCTACTGCAAACACTGGGTCTCAATGAGGAAGGTTCCATTGCAAGCAGTGGGGGTCTCCTACTGGAAGGTTCTACTGCAAACACTGGGTCTCAACAAGGAAGGTTCCACTGCAAGCAGTGGGTGTCGTACTGAAAGGTTCTACTGTAAAAACTGGGTCTCAACGAGGAAGGTTCCATTGAAAGCAGTGGATCTCTTACTGGAAGGTTCTACTGCAAACACTGGGTCTTAATGAGGAAGGTTCCATTGCAAGCAATGGGTCTCCTACTGGAAGGTTCTACTGCAAACACTGGGTCTCAACGAGGAAGGTTCCATTGCAAGCAGTGGGTCTCTTACTGGATTGTTCTACTGCAAACACTGTGTCTCAAATGAGGAGGGTTCAATTGCAAGCAGTGGGTGTCTTAAAGGAAGGTTTTACTGCAAACACTGGGTCTCAACGAGGAAGGTTCCCCTGCAAGCAGTGGGTCTCTTACTGGAAGGCTCTACTGCAAACACTGGGTCTCAACGAGGAAGGTTCCACTGCAAGCAGTGGGTGTCATACTGAAAGGTTCTACTGTAAAAACTAGGTCTCAACGAGGAAGGTTCCATTGCAAGCAGTAGGTCTCTTACTGGATTGTTCTACTGCAAACACTGGGTCTCAATGAGGAAGGTTCCATTGCAAGCAATGGGTCTCTTACTGGAAGGTTCTACTGCAAACACTGGGTCTCAACGAGGAAGTTTCCATTGCAAGCAGTGGGTCTCTTACTGGAATGTTCTACTGCAAACACTGGGTCTCAAATGAGGAGGGTTCCATTGCAAGCAGTGGGTGTCTTACTGGAAGGTTTTACTGCAAACACTGGGTCTCAACGAGAAAAGTTCCACTGCAAGAAGGGGGTCTCTTACTGGAAGGCTCTACTGCAAACACTAGGTCTCAACGAGGAAGGTTCCATTGATAGCAGTGGGTGTCTTACTGGAAGGTTCTACTGCAAACACTGGTTCTCAACAAAGAAGGTTCCATTGATAGCAGTGGGTGTCTTACTGGAAGGTTCTACTGCAAACACTAGGTCTCAACGAGGAAGATTCCATTGCAAGCAGTGGGTCTCTTACTGGAAGGCTCTACTGCAAACACTGGGTTCTATTGCAAACACTGGGACTCACAGAGGAGGGTTCCATTGCAAGCTATGGCTGTCTTACTGGAAGGTTCTACTGCAAACACTGGGTCTCAACGAGGAAGGTTCCATTGCAAGCAGTGGGTCTCTTACTGGAAGGTTCTACTGCAAACACTGGGTCTCCAAAGAGGAGGGTTCCATTGCAAGCAGTGGGTGTCTTACTGGAAGGTTCTACTGCAAACACTGGGTCTCCAAAGAGGAGGGTTCCATTGCAAGCAGTGGGTGTCTTACTGGAAGGTTCTACTGCAAACACTGGATCTCCAATGAGGAGGGTTCCATTGCAAGCTATGGGTGGCTTATTGGAAGGTTCTACTGCAAACACTGGGTCTCAACGAGGAAGGTTCCATTGCAAGCTATGGGTGTCTTACTGGAAGGTTCTACTGCAAACACTGGGTCTCCAAAGAGGAGGGTTCCATTGCAAGCAGTGGGTGTCTTACTGGAAGGTTCTACTGCAAACACTGGGTCTCCAATGAGGAGGGTTCCATTGCAAGCTATGGGTGTCTTACTGGAAGGTTCTACTGCAAACACTGGGTCTCAACGAGGAAGGTTCCATTGCAAGCTGTGGGTGTCTTACTGGAAGGTTCTACTGCAAACACTGGGTCTCAACGAGGAAGGTTTCATGGCAAGCAGTGGGTGTCTTACTGGAAGGTTCTAATGCACACACTGGGTTCTATTGCAAGCAGTGGGTCTCACAGAGGAGGGTTCCCTTGCTCACTGGTGGTCTCATTGTAAACATTTTCATTGCTTACACTAGCCTTAGAAAAAAAAAGCATGCGCACTGGGCTCTCGTCACCTCCCTCCTTACAGATACCTCCCTGCCTTTGCCCACAGGATGCCAGACGAAACCCAGGGCTGTGTGTGGGATCTATTGGTCAGGACATCAATTAAACATTATTTTAAATGCAGGCTCCAGCATCTGGCCGGGACATTATTTCCATAAAATAAGTGTCAGGTGGTAAAGCAAAGACTGGCTGCCTTTCATGTGCAATCTGTAGACTGCAGAGCTACCTCTCATTTTATCGGCTTTATAGGCCGAGGCCTGAGACAGCAAAACTATCCCCTAGGTTACACAGATCTCAGTGTCAGACTTTATAAAGCAGAGTCGCCCATGTTAGAAATCTTAAGCATCAGTCCGTGTACAGCAGAACTAAGCTTCATCTTACTGCAGATCTTTTAGTCAGGGCCACTGAAATTATGCGATTCTGTCGCTGTGGCATTTTCCACATCTTGATGAATTTGACGCATTTTCCACATAATCCATAATCGTCTGCTTAATTTGCGGATTTTTAAAAAATGTTTATCGCTCAAACAAATCAAAAGTTACTGAAAACGTGGTTCGAGTTGCCACATAGTGGGAGGCCCTTTTGCAGTGGTTGACTGGTCACCTTCCAGTTGCTTATTGTAGTAGTAGGTACTAAACTGGTACTAATGAGGTGAAGTCTTTGCCTAGACATTGTTAAGATATGTAAAAATGACAAAATAATGAGGTTATACTACCACAAAATGTACCGCATTACACCGGCAATGTGCATTGTCTTGATGCATTATTTTGTCAATCCTGCCTCATAATTTGGTCTTCTCCAGCCGCATAATTCCAGAGGTCCTGCCACTAAGTTAAATCTTAAGCATAAAGCGAAGGAATTTATAGACACTTCTCAAAAAGAATTAAGGGGCACACCCACTGTGAGTGTGAGTGATGGGGTGAAAGGTTCAACAAGGGTGCCAGACTGTGCCACTGTCACGGGTGACATTAGAAAGTGCCAGTTTGTAATATCCCTTCTGAATAAGTAAGGTCTAACAGCCATTGCCTGCCTGTCAAGGACATTCAGAGCTGTCTTTGTCTCGGGGTGAGATTCGGGGCTGCAGTCTGTTCCACCTTCCAAATGTGAGAATTTGGGGTACTAACCCGTGCCATGAGATTCCAAGCCACCAGCTTTTGCCATTTTCTCATTGAGAGTTTCAAGGCTGCCAACCTGTGCCATTCTCCTTTTGTGCGGTTCAGATATGCAACATGTGCATCCTTAGTGTGTGATATTCTGGGCTGCCAACTTGGGCCATGTTGCCAGTGTGAAATTCCGAGTTGCCAACCTATGCCCTTCCTTCTGGTGAGCGATTCCGAGCTGCCCGCCTATGCCCTCTTCCCAATGTGAGATTCCGAGTTTCCAGGCTGTGGCATCCTCCTGGTGTAAGATTCCGAGCTGCCGCAATCCTGTGCCATCCTAGCGGCAGAAGCTTCCAAGCTGACAACCTCTGCCTCCCTCCTACTGTGAGATCCTGAGCTGCCAGCCTGTGCCATCCTCCTGATGTGAGATTCGGCCCTGCCAGCCTGTGCCATCCCCATCGTGTGTGATTCTGATCTGTCAGTATGTGTCGTGCTATTCTGGACTGCCAGCAGGTGCCATCTTTCCTGGCGTGAGATTCAGATCCACCAGCATGTGCCAACCTCTTATTTTAAGATTCTGAGCATACCTATTCAACCCCCCGGGTTTGACCTGGACCATCCTTCAGATTTGATGCCCAGAGATGATAGCCTAATATTCACAGGAAAGGCTGTCAGTAGGCCAAACCCAGAGAGGGAGACTTGGTACTGCATACTGCCAACCTGTGCCCTATCCACGCGTCAGAGACAGACACCCTCCTATATATGCTTTGCTGCTGTAGAAAGTTCCAATGTCAGTGCCTCTTGTGCAGGCCTCACTTCAGCCTTTCTAAGTCCACAGCCACGGGAGTAGGCCTCACTCTAGTCCGCGTCCTCTAGTACTGCATGGTGACTACAGCAAGCCTTCGCCTGCCAAATCTCTCTGACAAGACACTGCCTCTGGGACACAGCTCCCTCCAGCTCGCTTTTTCTGACCCTGCACAGTAAATGTAGCAGGGCCGCTCTCTCCATCCAACTCACCCAGACCATGCACTGTGACTGCAACAGGCTCGATCTAGTCCTGAACATGCCTCTCTCTTTGCCTGGCCCTGCACTGTGCCTGAAGCATTTTTCCCTTCATCCCTGCCTCAGCATACACTGTGACTAAACCCGAGCTCTCCCCACCCGAATTTAATGTGATTGAAGAAGGGCTCTACCCATCTTCGCTTGGCCCTAAAGTGTGACTGGAGTAGGTCTCTCTAGTCAGTTCTGCATGACCACACAGTGTGAATTTAGAACGTTTTTTTTAACTCCTTCAACTTATCGAGACCATACACTGTCCTTACAGCAGCTCTGACTAGCTTTCCATGACCCTTCTCTGTGCTGGAGCAGGCCTCACTCTATCCAGTTCAGTCTAAACCTACACTATGCCTAGATCAGGCCTCACTTCTCCACCTGACTCTACTCTGTGGCTGGAACAGGCTTCCCTCCATCTCTGCCTGACCCTACACTGTGACTGCAAGAGACATCACTCCATCCAACTGAGCCTAACCCGATACTGTGACAGGTGCAGGCCTCACTCCATCCAACTCGGCCTAACCCTTCACTGTGATGGGTGAGGTCTCATGTACACAGTGCAGGCAGACTACAAACAGCGACTATAACAGCCTCTGACTGCTCTCTAGGATCCAACCGGGTGACAGCAGCAGACTTGTGGTTACTTAGTGTTCTTCCCTCAGTCACAGACCTCACTCCATCCCCACTACACTCCCCTCTATCTGCCCCTATGTCATGACTTTAGCAGCACCCCCTCCACCCAACTCCACCTGACCTTGACTGAAGCGGGTCTCACTGTCCACCTCATGGTGACCATACACTGACACTCTACCAGGCCTCCCTTCATCCACCTGAGCATGACCCTAGACAGTGGCTGCAGCAGGCCTCTCTCCAGCCAGCTCTGCCTGACCATACACCCTCAAAGGAGCAGGCCTCACTCTAGCCAGCTCCGTCTGACCACCATAAACCCTCACTGGAGCAGGCCTTACTCTAGCTAGCACGTCTGACCGTGCACCCTAACTGTAGCAGGCCTCACTCTAGCTAGCATGTATGACCCTGCACCCTCACAGGGGCAGGCCTCACTCTAGCCAGCTCCGTCTGACCACCATACACCCTCAAAGGAGCAGCCCTCACTCTAGCTAGCACGTCTGACCGTGCCCCCTAACTGTAGCAGGCCTCACTCTAGCTAGCACGTCTGACCATACACTCCAACTGTAGCAGGCCTCACTCTAGCTAGCACGTCTGACCATACACTCCAACTGTAGCAGGCCTCACTCTAGCTAGCACGTCTGACTGTGCACCCTAACTGTAGCAGGCCTCACTCTAGCTAGCATGTCTGACTGTGCACCCTAACTGTAGCAGGCCTCACTCTAGCTAGCACGTCTGACACTACACCCTCACTAGAGCAGGCCTCTCTCTAGCCAACTCCGCCTGACCACACACGCTACTGTAGCAAGCCATACTCTAGCTAGCACGTCTGACCATAAACTCTAACTGTAGCAGGCCTCACCTCACTCACTCTAGCCAGCTTCTTTCGAACATACACCCTCACTAGAGCAGGCCTCACTCGAGCTAGCACATTTGACCATGCAACTTAATTGTAGCAGGCCTCGCTCTAGCTAGCACGTTTGACCATGCACCCTCACTGTAGCAGGCCTCACTTCACTCAGTCTAGCCAGATCCGCCTGGCCATACACTGTGACTGAAGCAGAACTCACTCCCTCCTTCTCTGCCTCACCTTACATTGTGCCTACAGCAGGCCTTACTCCAGCCAGCGGCCTCTGAGCTTGCACCTTGGCAGCCACGTGGCTCAAGGCGCCTGGGGTCCCTCTGATTCTTCACTTTGATTGCAACAGGACTCACTAATACCTGGCCCATCTCTGACCACGTGACCAAGCCTCACTGCATCCCAAACCCTCTCAAGGAGCTCCAACCAGGGATGTCAGGCAGGAAGAGGGAGGAGGTGGGCTGCTACACCCTCAGAGTCACTCGGGGTGTCACTCAGGGAGCCTGAAGTTTCTGTGAGACGACACCGAACCTCCACAGTAACTAACACTGGTTCCAGCACCACAGAGCGCACCCTTTGACCCTGCACAGTTACGGTCCATTTTTCCTGCCCTGTAGCGCACACACTAAATAACATCCTTCTGACACATATAAGCTTTGAGGGATTCCGTCTGCACCGCTCTTTTCTTTCTTCTGTATCTTTGGCTTACTTCACAATAATTGGAAACGGCATCTGTGGCCTGAAAACAAGGTAGAAAGTGATTTCTAATAAAACACATGTCCATGGGAGGAGAAAAGGAGCTGGTGGGGGGAGATCAAGAGTGCAAGTGAGGTTCGGCAGACTCGCCAACTCACGGCTTTATCCATTTTTAAATAGAGTTTAGTTTATATAAACTTTACAAATAAATAGCCCTAAATAAAAACACTACCAGTAATAATTCTTCAATATTTTTAAAAATTCTTTTAGAAAATCGAAAACAAATAAAAACTATTATCTGAGCCACTGGTGAAAATAAATAGCTCCTAATTTTACCTTTCGAATAACTCGCCATTCGATTATTTTCAAGTGTTCTTTAACGATGCAGAATAAAGTGTAATTTATATTCTAAGGTGCTGTGAACTTGGGTATAACACTATAATGGATTCCACTTTAACACTGCTGATGAATACTTTCCTTAGTTAAATAATACTCCATGTAAGACACATGACATAATGAGCATAATTACTTATTCATTCATGCTTTTATTTAAAAAAAAAAAAAAGGCTCAACATTTTCTATCTAAATCAGGACTCTGAATTCACAGTTTTCAATATTTCCATATTAATGAGCCGTAGACCTAAAAACATTAACTATATACTTTCTTCAAAAGAATAACATTTCATTAACACTTAAAAATGGCAGTCAACCCTCGTCAAATTACAAAAATATTTTATTAATGCAAGAGCAACATCAAGATGTTTCGTTTTACCCAGAAAAATATTGTCAAGACGTTTAAAAAAACATATTTTTCAATGACGGGGCGTAAATTAATACAACGCCATTAAAAACCTCAAGCAGCGTAACAAACAATCTGCAGTTCACAATGTAGACATAACTTTAACATGTTTAACTAAAAGAGGTCAGTTGACCCCTCTTGTATAGTGAGAGACTGAACACCAAATATTCTCCCATATCTGCAAAAATGTTTCCAGGATCACCGTTCACTTTTCACCTGTTTTTGTATGGAAAGGCCTCGGTATAATCTGACACTTTTCTATTGTAATAATATCACAAGTTAATCAAGACATACTACATGTCCCTGTTACCCTAGGAACCAAACACTACATGTGACAGTAGGTGGATTTTTCAACCAATCATTGAACGCATCAGACTTGCTAGGTCGCCACATAGCCATCAAGTCTTCCTTCCTGATACTTGGGGGCAAATTAAAAATTCCAAGCTTTCCTAGTACCAGGAAACTGTCTTACTAAACATCACAGAAGAGCTCCTTTCTGAGAAGGACAACACTGCAAGTGGTGCCAGGGTTCTCCTAGACCTGCCGACAGCCTTTGATGCAGCTGACCACAGCATACACCTTTCTCGTCTGAGGCTGCGTTCAGTCTGAGGGGTTGCTCTCCAAAGCTTCAGATAGTTAAATGCTTAATTGCTCACATCAGGTAGAACATCATCTAGACCCACTTGTCTACAGAATCACTCAGATGACATGGGGTGTGCCTCCAGGATCATCATTATCTGTGGCCTTCTACATAACTCCCCTTGAAGCGATCCTTAAAAGCCACAATGTTGGCTACTGACAACACCCACATGCCAATGTCAACCCCGAAGGAACCAGGAAATATAAGGGGAATACATGACAGCCGCCAACACAAGGAAACATGGCTGATAAACAATTGGCTATACTTGAACGGCTCCTTTGCCCTAAAAAACCAGACTCTTGCCATGATCTGGTCCCTCTCGCTCTTGGCACTTCTCCCACCCCTAATAGTTTAGTAAGAATACCAGGAGTCATCTTTGACGCCAAATAATCCTTCTCCACTTGGTTGTACACTGTAACCAAGAGCATGTTTTTCTACCTCAGCCGCTTCCTTTGGATATTCCCAATACCACACACTCAAGAACACATTTTCTTCGTCATTGCTGTGACCCTCTCAGGCTTCCACTGCTGTAATGGTGGTTATAGGACCCCCCAGCTAAGACAATGAGAAAACTTCAAAGAAGACAAAACTTTACCACTTGCTCTTTTTTTGTCTGGAAAGGCTCCGATCATATCACCACAGTGTTAAAATCTACTCAGTGTTAAAGCCCAAACAGAAGGTTGAATCACAGCCCCTCAGTCTATTGCACAAACTCTTCTTACATTTGCACAGCACAGTCCTGGTCTACATTTCCATAGTATTCATTCCATATCAACTGGACAGACGCCTCTGGTCACCCTTCCAGCACCGTCTTGCGTTATTCCAATCAGGATGGACACAACTTGGGGGCAGGTCTGTACGCCGACAAGGTTCCTCCCTTCGGCACTCTCTAACACTGCTCCTTCACAATGATTCCAATATCAGATCTTTTCGCAAACATCTGAACGACCACCTCTTTCTCCAAACATTTGCACCTGAGTGACTTAGTGAGACTGCATTTCCTCTGCTTCCTCTCTCTGCCATCCATTTGAACACCAGAATGGAGGTCTCCAAGGCGCAGCAGTTCTTTATCCTTACATTTGCATTCTTAACTGGGACACATGTTTAAAAGGCACATATGTACCTAAAATAGACAGGTGCTGCTTTTAAAAAAAAAAAATAAGGTTCAAGTTAGGAATTACATTGGGGGAGTTTGCAGTGGTGCCCTGAATGCCAGCAGTCATGATTCCCAAAAACAGGTATCCCACTGGAACTGCTTGGCATTTGTGAATCAGTCCCCACGCCAGCTTAGGGGTTCAGTAACAGTTCAATGATTTGTGACAGCAGTCGAGGTCCCAGTCTTTTCATACATGCCTTTATGACTCACAAAGTTCGAGGAGGATACTCTTTCATCGTGGCCTCTCCTATTTGCGATTCAAAAAGAGTCGTAAAGGCCCTTTTGATAGTCGGAAAGCCTATTCTGACCAAGTTCAAATATAGCTTGTTTTTTTTTACATTTGATTTCCGTAAAATTCGTTGTCATAAAGCATCTGCAGCATATTGAAACTTTGTGCTGCTGTTACTAATGTACTAAAGCTGGCATGCCACATCACTGTACCTGCACTTTACCTATTCTTTATGTTTCTATTTCAAGTACAAAAACCTCTTCTCTTAATTCTTTTTAAAAATGCAAGACCTTGATTCCCGTTTAACTCGTAAAAACCCGACTTTGTGCAGTTTTATAAGAGAAATAATTAGCGTGTCCCTCTGTGGTCGACTAAAACGGTAGCTGCAATATTTGTTTTATTATCTAAAATACGTCATTGTTTTAAATGTTTAAATTTAATTCGGTTTCATTTGCATGAACTCGGCCATGTCTATTTGTACCTGCTGTTTTATATTGTAATGGTTTTAAATAAAGTCATACTAGTCGGAGAGCCCTTTCTGGCTCACAAAAGGGCTTTGGTACGTTGTAAAAAGGTGTTTTGATGCCATAAGCACTGTGTTTTTGCAAATCTTAAGCTTTCCAACCGCAAAATACCTTTGAACATTGGGCCCTTGGAATGCGGTTATATTGTTGTATTGGATATATTTGCTCATGACTTTTTATGGTTATCCTTTTATGCAGCTTTTACCTGTTCAGTCTCTGTTAAGTGCTCCCGTTCAGGCTGTTTTTGGCACCCACTTTGTCAAGGGTTTTTTCAGCAGTGCATTTTTATTGTCTCTTGGGTTATTTGCTGCGCTCAGATCTGATACAGTTGACCTGACTCAAGGTGAAGAATGGACTTAACTCTCTCCTTGTCTCTGGAAGTTTTTCTAATGGGAGGCGTGCTTGGTGTGCATGCAGAAGGGTAGTGAAACACAAATCTAAGACACCTAGGTACCTGTTAATTAATTATTTACTTGTCTATTTATGTTCACGTAATATGCAGGAATGTATATAGGTCTGCTAATACATTTTAAAATGTAATTGAAAGTATTATAATATTAGAAATATGCATGCTTAGAATCAGTTGGTCACGGTGGACAAAGAGATATTTGCATTATTCCTCACAATGCAGAAGATGCTGAGATATTTGTATTAAAAATATGCTGAACTAAACGACAACGCATGTGTGATTGGAAAACCAAGGTCTGGTACCAGAATAGACCAAATTTAGGAAAGGCCTTTCAACTATTGGTCATATTTCCACTTTCAATGAAAAATGTGGTACCAAAAAGCTACGCCACTTTAAATGGCCTTCCTGGATTTTGGTAAAGCTTTTTGACACCATTGGGCATTCAGCATTATGAGTGAAATAAAAAAAAATGAAAGATGGACCAACCGCAAAAAAAAAAAAGATGGACCAACCGCTAGCAAATATGATTCAATGTCTTTATATAGGAACTACGATGGAGGTAAAAAAAAGACTTGATGGAGCTAAAAATACAAAGATAATGGTAACTAGAGGGGTCCAGAATGTTGCCTTCTGTCCCCTATTCAATAACCTGCATACGAATGACATCTATGACAGTTTAATAGAACTTGTGCAGGACGTACTCTGAATTATAGTTATTGAAATACCCATTCTCTTATTTGTGGATGGCTTTGTTTTGATTGCAAAGACACCAGATGCTGTACGAAACCTCCTCTTGTGCACAGAAATGTATTCAAGGAAAATTGTCTGACCATCAATGAAAAGAAATCTAAATTAATGATGATAACTTCAGCAGAAAAAACATAATATACAAGACCTAAAAAACAGGGTCAGTCTTCAGAGATTGTGTTCACATACTTAGGCCAATACCTCAATTTCAAAGCAATGTAGTCACCACATATAGAAGCAATGCCAACAAAAAGGAGACCAGACAGGCTAGGGAATAGGGAAGTTCTCAAAAAGGCTCTGCTGCAACACTGCATGCTATCTGCTAAGGCAATGGAGACTATTGTGGTTATTTTTTTTTTTTTTAATTTTAATCCTCATAAGCCTCTTTAGTGGAAAGAAAAAACAATAGACGTTCTTCCACTTGCACATGCACATCTTGATAGGCACCTGAAAGCCTGTGCTCTTGTGCTTTACAGCAATACGGGTAGGTACGAGTAGAGAGGGAGATCGAGGTTTCTGATGGCCCTTGGAATCGAAATCCATCTACTCTCTTGTCCAAATGTCTGCTTTCTTCCTCTTCCTTTCCAACCGGCAGACAAAGCCACAAGGACCTAAGCCCGAAAACCTGATGAGGCTGGTAAGGCATAATCATAGGACCGCTGAAAAGCCTAAATATTGTCGTTTAGAGCGTCACACCATTCAATCAAGGGAAGCCAAAAATTAACATCTCTAGAACTCATCCTATCCATAGTAGCTATATATTTAATTGAGACCAACAAATTTTCCAGGCTAGGGGAGAGGGGGGACACCCATAACTTGCAAATTTCCCTGCGCGCCAACAGTGCAATGTAAAAGATAAGCCTTGCCTGACCTTTAGTAGGTTTTACTTCAGGCTCCAACTGACCGAAGATAACAAGTAGAACGCTTACCTTTACATGCAGCTTAAGCATTTGAGACAGCGCCCTACTCACTTCATTCCAAAAAGTTTGCAACTCTATACATTCTACAAACATATGGACGTCATCGGCCTTCATGTTGCCGCACTTCGGGCAGGGGACTTCACCTCCTCTCCCGAACTTTGACAGCTTCAAGGGTGACCAATACGCTCTATGGATGGAAAAGAGATGGTTTCTCCTCAGGTGTGCAGGCTTAACCAATTTAAAAAGCATAGCCATAGATACTTGCCAGTATTTTTCCAGCGATGATTCCGGCAAGTATTTTCCCCACAGTTCCACAGGAAGCGTAAAATCACCATCCTCCATTTCCACCAGTAGCCAATAAATAGTCGCTAACTCCTTCTTTTGACTGGATTGCTGCATCAGCTTAAACTCTAGGTCGTTTGGTACACCTATCTTCGTTAGTGGGTCGTGGATCCAGCCCTGCATTTGAGCATATTTAAACCTAGATAGGCGAAAGTTTGTAAGCTGACTACAAGTCTCCCAGGAGATAAGCTCACCGTCACTTATAATCTGGTCCCATTGAGTAAAGCCCCCCTCTAACAGGGGTTTGGCAAGGATATATTTTGTCCACTCAGGGGAGCTGGGACTGTCCCAAATGGGAGCTAAAAAACTATGGTATGGAATTTTCAAGTTTTTCCTCACTTTATACCAAGTCTCTGCAAGCCCCCTCAAAATCTTCAGCCTGACCTTTTTAAAAAAATTTGGGTCAGCATATTTGAAGAGAAAACCCACATTGCCTCCCGACTCCAGATTCGCAATTTTGGCCCATAAACCTCCTGCCATAGAAGGATTTGGAGAGTTGAAGAGACACTTCCCATTTTTTAAAAGAAACGCCCATGAATAAAAGAGTAAATCTGGCAAGGCTAAGCCTCCTTTCTCAACCCTTCTCCGCAGCTTCTTCCAAGCTATTCTTGGACCTTTACTCGCCCATATAAAGGAACCTATGTCTCCTTGTAGCTTTTTGATCCAATCCGTATTAAACGGTAAGGGGATAGCATCAAAGATGAAAGTCAGCTTTGGGAGAATTACCATTTTAATCAAATTACTTCTTCCGAAAAGAGATAGCTGGAGATGAGACCAATTTTTCAAAAGTTTCAAAATCTCCTTTCGGACTTTATCAAAATTTAGTTTCGCTATTTTGCTAATATCATGAGATATCATCACACCCAGATACCTGATCTCATCCTTTCCAGTTTCCCCCTCGATGTTCCAAGACATAATTTCAGACTTGTCGCCATTAACCTCATAACCTGAGATCTTCCCAAAGTCTGTCGTTAGAGCCATCAAACGAGGCCAAGTAGTCAAAGTATTTGTAGTTAAAATCACGATGTCATCCGCAAAGAGCCCCAGTTTCTTTTCCAAGCCAGAGAAACTAAAAGGTATAATTTCAGGATCCTCTCTGATCTTTCTTGCCAATGGCTCTATGTAGAGGTTGAAAAGCAAAGGCGACAGGGGACAACCTTGCCTAGTTCCTCTGGATATTATTACAGGTTGGGATAAGCAGCCATTAACTAGAATCCTGGCTTCTGGGGCCTGATAAAGACCAGAAAGAGCATTACAAAAATTTGTACCTAGGTTCAGGGAGGTAGCGACTTTTTTCAGGTAGACCCAGTTCACACGGTCAAAGGCCTTGGTAGCATCCAAAGCCACCAAGGCAAAAGGGAGATTATACGTGGATGCTAGATCTATTGTGCCGACCAATGTAAAGGTCAGATCTTTCAAAAATCTTCCCCGAATAAAACCTTTTTGGTCGTCATTTATTAGCTCATCCATCATCCCATTTAACCTATCCGCCAGGATCTTAGTATAAATCTTGTAATCGCTGTTTAGCAAGGAAATAGGGCGATATGAGTCACATTTTCTGGGGCATTTTCCAGGCTTCAAAATTAACGATATTGTGGCTTCCTTCCAGGAGGCTGGCAGGTCCACGTGTTTGACGAATAGCTCATTAAAAAGATTGACTAAAATAGGAGCTAAAGTACCAGCCAAAACTTTGTAGACCTCTTGAGGAATGCCATCTGGCCCTGGGGCCTTCCCCTTTTTTAACTGAGCAATTATATTTCCCACTTCCAGGACGTCTATTTCTCTATTTAGGAGATCTGCTTTTTCTGTTGTCAAAGGGTTTCCCATGTCCTGTCCTGCCCATTTATTAAGAATATCTTCAGGTGGCGTAAGATCTTCTCGATAGACTTTACTGAAATGGCTTTGAAATACTTGCTCAATTCCTCTACTATCACCTACTCGGCTGCCCGTTTGATCGCATATAATTTCCTCAACTCTATTTCTTAGTTGTTCTTTCTTTGCCTTCCATGCCAGAAGTTTGCCACACCCTTCGCTATATTCGAAGTGAGCCATCTGACTGACCTCCCATCTCTTTCTCAATCGCTCTTGCAATATGGTGGACAAACTCGCCTTCACCTGTGACAGTTCTTGGAACCAACTCATCCTGGCCTCATCTTCTATATTTGGATTGATTAGTTTTTTTTCCAAGCAACGAATCTTCTCCTCCTGTACTGCCACTTCTTTGTAATAGCTCCTCCTCTTCTCTGCCGCTAAAGCCCCAAGTCTGCCCCTTAAGAACACTTTATAGGCATCCCATGTGACCCCGGGGGCTGCGGTTTCCCAATTGAGATCAAAAAATTCTTTTGTTTCTATTTTAAGGGCTTGTACTACTTCCTCTTCCAACAAAATTGTACGGTCAAGGGTCCATCTAGACTGAGTATCAACCTTACTGACCTCCAATGTGAGCATCACCGCTGAGTGGTCTGACAAGTGTACTCCCACATGTTCAACCTGCTGTATTTCATCCTTCAACTTGCAATCTACTAAAAAGTAATCAATCCTGGACTGATGCCTGTACTTCTTATTAAAGAAAGTAAAGCCTTTTTGTTCCCCTACTTTCTGTCTCCATATATCCAACAGACCCAGTTGTTCCATCATTTGCTTAATTAAACTAAGCATCTTAGGGTTAGTCTGAGCTCTACTATGTATGGATCTATCCAATACGTGATTTAGCACAACATTAAAATCTTCAGCCAGAATAATTGGATCTGAAGAATTTAAAAGTTCGACCAACAGATCTTGCAAAGGACCAACTTCATCGTGATTTGGCCTATAGTAGCCGGCTAACGTGAAGGGCCGAGCCAAGATCTTTACTTTGGCTACTACCCATCTACCTGCTTTATCGGATGTATAGGAGTCCAAACTTACTTGAAGACCTCGCTTGATTAAAATTACCACCCCTTTTGTCACTGCTGCTTGGGCTGTACATGCAAAGTGCGCTACCCATTTAGTCGCTCGAAAGAGCTCTACTGCCTCCTTCTCAGTTAAATGAGTTTCCTGGGCTATAATAATATGAGCTGAGGAATCTTTCAAATACTAAAAGTATTTTCGCCCTCCTACCTCTGACCCGTAAGCCGTTTAGATTCCAGGACAGGATATTTATGAACCCTCCCTTCTTACTACCCATCATCTCTTACTGCTAAAGCATTTGTTTCTAAAAACATAAAAAGAGACTCTAGAGGAAACTTTTTTTGATTTTTTCCCACTGCACCCCACCCTGTGCACCCTCCCACCCATAGAGAACCCCCTCCCAGCTTTTCCAAGGCCAAAAGGCCATACGGAGTTCCCCTCAGAGCATATTACCATCTAGTGTAGAAAACTACCATCCCAGTAAACATTTTTTTTTTTTTTATAATAAAAAGAAAAAGGGAATATGTTTGTTTATTTTCAACTTAATTGTTATTATATTTTGTCTACATTTTTTTTTTTTCTCTTTTTCTTTCTTCCTCTACCCCCCCCCCAGTTACTTTCTCCCGTAATCTAATCATTTTAACATACTTCACTATAACTGCTCTTTTAGCTTTCCCTAGCTAAGCCAAGTTGCAGGGTTAGAAAGGCATTAAGAAAAAAAGATTATTTTCTGTTAGGTTGAAAATCTTTCAAGAACTCATCTACCTTCTCGCAAGAGTGAAAGATAAGCATTTTATTATCAATCATCACCTTGAGGTACGCAGGGAATCTCAACTGGACTACATCTCCCAAACATTTCAGTTGGTCCATCCTTTTGCCTAACTCCCATTGCCTGTTTGAAGTGGCAGCTGAAACGTCTGATCTAAAATCATATTTTACCCCATCCACTTCTACGAATTTCAGGCTCAAAGCTTTTGAAAGTATTTTCTCCTTTAGAGAGAAAGTTAAAAAATTAAGCAAAATTTTTCTAGGCTTTGTCTTATTTGTGTTTAGCCTAAACGGGTCTCTATGTACACGCTGAATGTCCTTACTTATATCCTCTTCAGATTCCTCTAATTGTAGCTCTTTTTTTATCAGGCGTACTACGAAGGCTTTGATTTCTTCTCCCTCCTTTCCTTCAGGAACCTTCAAGATTTTTATATTGTTTCTCCTCTGAAAATTTTCCAATCTTTCCACTCTCTCTAAGCACTCAGACTCTGATAACTTTAGCTTTGTAATCTCGGCTGAGTTTATGCTGACCTTCTCCCTGAGCTCCTTTACCTCCCCTCCAACAGGCCTGTTCTACTATTATGGTCGTCCATCTTTCTCTCCAAGGTATCGCAGGCTTGTCTTATCTCCCTCTGATTCCCTTCCGAAGTCTCAAATCTTGATCTAATCTCTACTGTCAGGGCTTTTAACAGACCACTCAGCGGTAGATCCTCACCTCCCGAGGCCCCTGAAAAGACCAGACCTTGGCCCGGGGCTGCTGAAACTGCTCCCTGCTGTAACCCTCCCTGTATAGGTGGGGTACTCATACTCTCTTCGGCAGGAAGCCCGGCCATTATTTGATACCTATTAGAAGAAGTATTGTTACTCCAATCTATAGCATTAATTAAATTTTCGGGGGATATCACACTCTCAATGATCTTTTCTTTATCTACCTCACTTCCCCCTCCATCCTACTCTCTGTTGGAATAACAGTTTGAGGCACAGCCTTAAAATAAGCCTTTAGGGAGGGAGTAACCTTAATCTCCTGGGCAGCCTTCCGCTTCTGAACTACAAGCTTTTTCCCCTTAATCTTACTTATCATTACCTTTTCCTCCACCTTCCCTTCTCCCCCGGGACTTACTACCACCTTTCGTTCCCCTCCCTTACCTCCTTTACCACCTTTGCCTCCTTTTATTTTTCTAAGAGCATATCGAGGATGGGGGGGGGGGGGCCGGGGGCGATTGCTCCTTACCGCTAAGCTGGGGAGAAGACCCAATAGGACTGAAAATCGTTTCCCCTGAAGGAAACCCGGAAAACCGGTCCTCGCCTAAAATCCCTTTGTTGAGATCCGACGACTCCACCGAACACCCGCCTAGAGCGCAGCTTCTCTCGGGCAAACCTTCCAGCCCGCTGGCTCCGCGACCTCCTTTCTCCCGGAAGGGGATTCTAGCTGCCACACCTCTCCCTCTACGGAGCTCCAGGGCGGCCCTCCCCCACGGTCGTCCCGTCGCAACCTCCACGCTGCCGCCGAGTACACGTAACCCCACTGATCGTAATCTACCTGCAGTTCCTTCCACACAGTATAGCCCCAACCCGTGCCAGGAATTTCGCTGGGAGAAAGGTCAAGGGGATCGACTCCGCTTCAGTCCGCACCGATTTGGCTCACCCCAGACATGGTAATTTTCAAAATTCCTCTAGACGCTCTGAGGGTGCTTCCGCGACCTGCTAAGCGCTGGCCGCCATGTTCTCCCTTGAACTTTTCCGAGACTATTGTGGTTATGGCACAGAGCTGTGTACCTATGGTACTTCAGGAGCTGGAAAAGCTGAAAAAGCCCAAAAGAGACATTGGAATGGGTTTCCGATATTTGCTTATTGCACACCTAATGCAGCAATAAAAGTTGTTAAACCCCCCCCCCCCCCACCCCCAAGGAGGAAGCGCACAAATAGCCCTTGCAGTGCATGTGGCCAAAAGATACTTTTCTAGGAAACAGAACATTGTTGAAAACTTTGGGATGAATTTATTTAAATGGCACATCCTTCAATTTGGGGAATAAATCTATGAGCACTAGACAAAGATCTTGAAATAGAGGAAGTAATGCCCCCAAGAAATCACGCTAAACAGCAAAGATTGTACTTTAAATAAAAACAAATAGGAACAATGAACTTAGAATGGGGCCTGTAACAAACAACTACTGAGCAATTTGTGTCTATCCCTTGGAAGCAAACCTTCACTTCACAGAATTAACCACAAGCATATTGAAGGAAGTGACCCGATTAGGGTCACCCGGGTCACTCACGACCACCTCTCCGCCTTCCCAATAAATGAAGAGTCGGTCAGACAGTAGAGAATACAAACCAGTTAGTTTATTTCTAATACACTGCAGCGGAGCCCAGTCTGACCAGTCTCCTAAGATAACTGCTGAGGGACTGCCCCCCTGTCCACACGGTAACACAAAATATACATTTCCAACACCTCTAAAGTCCCGCCCAAACTGGAATTTTCCAGCTCAGGCCATGGTGAACAAAGAAGGCAAACAAGGATGAGCCATGGCACAGGGCTGGGTACATGCTATCTCGCCCCAAGGCTGCTGGGCCAGTGCCTACCATTCTAAGATGTGGGAACGTGTCTATCTAATAGCAAAGGGATGCAACAATGGATAATACATTCATTAGTGCAGCGAAGCTTCAAAATTGCGGAGTACAAGCGGGAGGTGCGGAGGCAGCCTTTCTGCTGAGGCAGGCGTTATGAGACAGGAGCTCGATCTCGGTTACAAAACAAGATGGCGCCAAGAAAGATGGCACCATGAATGCTAACTTAACACGAAATAGAGTATGAGCATTGCAAAGGGAACCCTTCAAGTCTTGTGCATTACGGGAATAACATTTCAAATCTAACAGACCCTCCTTTTAGCATTCATGCTAAGCTTTATTGGTGCCATCAGGTAAGGGTCTTTACAATTCTAAAACAGGGGGAAAGAAACATCCACTCATAGACTACCATTGCTAACCTATGAACTGATCAGTGAAGCTAATACCCTAAAAATGTTAAACACATATAATCAATATTCAAAAATACCTTCATCGATACTTAGCAAATCCTGGATACCCTGCATCATCATAGCTTTTGCATTAGAATCACGTCTTGGGGTCCTGGGACGTGCCTTGAACATCGATACACAGCAGGCACAACAGGCAGGGAGGCAGTGTATACACAGACAGCATGTCAAAATAATACCTGCTATGGCAACCAGGAAAATAAGGAACTTCCATCCCCAAGTGGCGAACAGGCCCCAGAACCATCCAGTGAATGACCATGTACCATTCTCCTGGTGTATATCCAAGGCTATTTTATGCAATTTCTATATAGCAGCATACACAGTGGGGGCGTGGTCAGGGATGTACACACAACAGCTGCTGCCGATGATGCGACAGGCCCCACCCCGATCAGCTAGGATAACATCTAAAACCATACGATTTTGGAGGGCAACAAGTTTCGTAGCCTGGACCTCTACTGTGATATTGGTCAAAATTCCTGCTGTTATGTTAATGACTCCTTCCACCACCCTAGTGAGCCGTCTAATATTAAGAATATTAGCCATAGGGCCCCAGAATGGTATGATGCCTTTCATTGCGTCCGTGAACTGCTGCAAGGTGGTGTCCGTCTGATCTATGTCATCAGTGCTAATCATTCTCTTAAACCGGAGCACATGAGCACCTCTACGCTGTAGGCGGTGGTCTCTATGGTAATTGGGAGGGGCTATATACACAGGTGGCAAGAGGTAAGAGAAGTAACACCTTCCCGGCCACCCCTCAGGAAGCCAAACATAACCATGATCTCCACAAACAAAATAAACATTAGGTGACGGGATCAGGGGTGGACTATTTGTTGCTCTCAAGCTATAGGTAGTATTGCATCTGCTCTCCCCACCTCTATTTCTCCAGCCCCCTGGACGCAGAACGGAGCCATGACATCCACCACTGACAAGGGTATCGGCTTATCTTCAGTAACGTTGTGGGTCTGAAAAGACTGGTAGTATTCTGATGCGTTGAACTGTAGAAAGTTGTCCCTTTCCACCTGAGACCAATTTCCTTTCCTCACTCCCTTGGACGCAGGCATGCAAGAGTTCAAGAACAACCTGCCAAATGGCTCTCGCCTGTGGGAGCACCGGGGGGTACTTTATGCTGGAAACGTACATTCTGAGTTAGGTTACGAGAACTAGCACTTTTGTGTTCCAATGTGTCAGCCTGGTGAAATGAACGGACCATACTAAGCAATGCAAACCACCCCTCGCAGCTACCAACAAATGGCAATGGCATGGATAGCACGTTCTCACTTCTATGAGTTACTGAGGGCAACATTTTGTCGTGTTATAAGCAGTGTGCGTTTGATGCAGGGTCTGAATGAACACATTATCTTTATAAGACTTCCTGTGCTCCTTCTTGTGAGGCGCCAGAGTAACAATGATATGCTCGGGGGAACAGGCGTGGTACAAATCAAAGTATGCACAGGATATTTCTCCTCCAGGAAATACGTTACCCCAAGTATCAATATTAAAGAAATTAGCATAATTGCTACGAACACAATTTTACTTTTTACAGACCAGGAGGACCAGACGGGCCCATCCCGTTCAGGACGCGGAGCTGCGAAAGGCTGCTCTTCCTCCTGAATAGGGCGACCAAAAGGATACATGCTTATAAAACAGCGGAAAAGACTTACACTTGGAACCAAGCTGGAATAAAAACAAGAAACTAAGACAATATATATTGTTCGTTAGGCGTAGGCGCTGTTGAGCACCGGCGGTGGAGCTGTACGTCTAGCTTGGATCCAGATCCCACGGTGCAGGGCAAAATATCTTCTCCTCAGAAACACAGTTCGTTTGCCCTGTTCAGTGACTGTCCGACTAACGCACCAATCTCCCTGTCCCTAAACTATTGTCGGTACCATGGACAGGGTACGCTCGCTCTATTCTTCAGCAATGCAGTCCATCCCACCTAACCTAACTTTCCCTTTGGTGCACTGTTCCTCTTATGGGGGCGCAAATTGTACCGCAACACTCCAGGCACAGCGGGGTCAGAGAACAAGGGGTCAGGCTCAAGGGGACCAAGGGGCAAAGGGTCGGACTCACGCAGGTCGGTGGATTGGGGCTCAACTGGACGTGACTCAATCACAGGTGGGCCAACAGGCTGGGGCTCCTGGATGGGCTTAATTTCAGGTGGCACCGCCTCATTCAGCACTGCATGACTCTCCTCCTCCGTTGGTGCCCACGTGAGCCGGGCGTCCGAGAAGAGAATGAACCGTGGCACCTGCTCCGTCTCACAATCCCCAATCCCGTCCACGACCCACTGGTCGTAGGCAGCGGAAGGGGCACCCTCTTGCAATGGATGCTGTGTATCCAATTCTTCCGACCGTCGACCTTCACTGCTGTCCTGGTGGCCAGAAGGACCTGCAGGGGTCCCTTCCAGCGTGGCTCCAAGCCGCTCTTCCGTTGAAAATTTGGGACCAGTATCCAGTCACCTGGTCGTATCTCGTGGCCCAGACTCTCTAGATGTTGCTGTAATGTCTCAGCGATCTGTTGGTGAATAGAACGCAAATTTTTAGTCAACTCTTAAAGGTAGTCTATAAGCAAGGGGTATTCTATGTCGGAGAACCTGCGAGGTCGCGGGACGCCCCAAATATTTGCCGGGTGGCCAAACACGACCTTGTACAGGGACAATCCTGTTCTAGGGTGAGCTGTGACTCTTGTAGACATTAGTGCCAGGGGTAAAGCATCTGGCCACTGCAATCCTGTGTTCTCTTTGATCTTGGCCATTTTCAGCTCGAGAGCACCATTGTACTTCTCAACCAAACCTGCTGATTGGGGGTGGTTCGCCGCATGGAACTTTTGCCTAATGTGCAACCAGTCGCACACCAATTGGATGACCTTGGCATTGAAGTGACTGCCATTGTCACTCCAAATCAAACGAGGCAAACCAAAACGCGGGAAGAACTCTTTCAAGAGTACCTTCGCCGACGCCATGGCGGTGTTCTCTTTAGTGGGGTAAGCCTCAAACCATTTACTGAATGCACAGACAACCACCAACACATATTTCAAGTTATTGACTCGATCCATTCCGATGTAATCCATCTGGAGAACCTCGAAAGGGAAGGAAGGCGGTGCAAAACTGCCAACAGGAGTGGGGGTACCCTTCCCAGGATTGTGCATCAAGCAGATCATGCAGTACTTTACCAGGTGAGCTGCAACTTTGGGAATATTGTCATTCCGCCATACGGAATCTAGCAGCTTGCAAATCTCCTTCACACTAATGTGTGCCGGCCCGTGCGCCATGGTAACCACAGGGAGGACATATGCATCCGGTAGCATCCATCTCTGCTTTCTGGATTTGTCAGTCCAAATTAGCCGTGCTCTCCTGCCGTATTGCTAACTCCTCAATTGTTGCCTCACTCTGAATTTCTTTAACGTTTTCTAGTGTATCCTCAAACATCCCATTTTCAGGCACCCATCTAGCTGGACCTGCTACATTTTAGTCCGTGCTGTCTCCTTCGCTATCTGATCTGCAAATGCGTTCCCCCTCCCAACGTCATCAGTTATTGCCTTGTGAGCACTGCACTGCACTTCACTATTGCTAATTTCTTAGGGAGTGCCAGGGCTGACAAAAGTCTGTGTATTAGTGGGCCGTTCTGTATTCTCATTCCATGGGACATTAGGAACCCTCTCTCCGCCCAGAGCCGCCCAAAATTATGAGCCACGCCGAACGCATACTGGCTATCAGTATATATATTGACAGCCAGTCCCTCACTCAACTCACAGGCACGAAGATGGGCCACTAACTCTGCAGCTTGCGCTGATTGATAGGGAACTCGTGATGTCTCAACTACAGCGCCTAAGGTGGTGATAGCATAGGCTGCTGTTGTTGTGTCCTCTGGTAATTTAAAACAAGAGCCATCGACATATAGCTCCCCTTGGGGTTCAGATAGGGAACATCAGTCAGGTCTACCCGTCCCTTCGTCTCTTCCTCCGTACGGAAGATGCAATCATGCACGTCCGTCTCCTCACTCTCAGAAGGGAGGGGTAGTAACGTGGCTGGGTTCAGGGTGGCACATCTTTTGATGGTGACGTGTGATGCGAATAGGGTCAGCTCATAGCCAGTAAGACGTGCACTGGTAAGGTGCTGCGTCTTTGTTCTGTTCAAAAGTGTATCCACAGCATGCAGGACCATGACTGTGAGATCAGTATCAAGGACGAGCCCTGCCGATTGTCGGATTGAAATGGCCACTGCAGCGACCGCTCTCAGACAGCTCGGGGGGGCTCTGGCGACGTTGTCGAGCAGAGACATAGGCACACGGCCTTTTCTTACCCCCAAAGGCCTGTGTTAAGACAGAGAGAACGCAGCCAGCCGTTTCGTATACATACAACACGAATGGCTTTTGATAGTCTGGAGTGCCAAGCACAGGTGCAGAGCGCTATTTTTAGTTGCTCAAAAGCATGCTGGCAGTGGTTCATGCACATCTTTAGTGGTTAGGCGTAACAAGGGCTTCGTTAGTAAAGCAAAGTTAGGGATCCAGTGGCGGCAATACGAAGTAATGCCTATAAACGTTCGCACATCCCGTTGCGTCTTAGGGATGGGCATCTTAGTTATAGCAGCAATGCGCTCAGGTGTTAGTCTCCTTCCCTCCTTCGACAGTAGGTGACCTAAGTAGGTGACCTCCTGTCGACAATATTGAAATTTAGAAAAGAACACTTTATGTCCATGATGGGCCAAATGTAGCAATAATGTAATCGTTGCATCGTTGCAACCGTTTTCAGTATTCGAAGCTATCAAGAGGTCGTCCACATACTGCAATAGGACATTACCTGAGGGAAGGACAAGTGAGTCCAATTGACCCTTTAAAGCTTGGCTATAGATACTGGGGCTTTCAGTGTAGCCCTGAGGAGCCCGACAGAATCTAAAGCTTCTGCCAGTCAAGGAGAATCCAAACAGATACCTGCTATCTGGGTGTATGGGGATACTGAAGAACGCATTCTTCAAATCAATGACAGAAAAGTATGTGGCAGAGGGAGGAATCATGGTCAGGAGAGCAGTAATGTCGGGGACAAGAGGGAACTGAGGGGCCACAATCTTATTCACCTCACGCAAATCAATCACAAAGCGGTAGACATCGGGATGATCATCTGGGGAACCTGATGGTGCCCTTTTAGGTCTCGCCTGAGCCAGCGCATGCGATGCTCTGGCGAGAGTTTTAGTAAGCGGGTTTTGGAAGTGCAAACAGCAGTTTGCTGGTGACCAGCTTGCGTTCACGCGAGCGTGCACGCGCGATCAGGCGCCATATGGCTTCCCTCTTCCCCGCGATTACTTTCACTTTCGCGGCCGCGCGGCCGTGTCAGTTTCACGGCCGCGCGGCCATTGCTTGTTATCTCCTTGCTGTTCCCACCCATGAGGTGCCGCGAGACACTCGCTTCCCGCCGGTGTAGGCCGACACATTTAGCACGTACTTGCTACTGCAAGCTGAAAGCATTGTAAATCTGCAACACAGTTGCTGCTGCAGCCCCAGCAGTGTGGGAACATTATCCCCAAGATTGGTGTGGGAACCATTTCCCATGTGTCCCTGGCTGTCCTAAAATCCCTTAATTCTCGTATGGAGCACTCCGAGAGGAGCCCATTCTCCAATTCGCCAAGTTAAAAAAAAAAATTAAAAAAAGGAAATAATCTCGCGCTTCGTACTGTAATTGTACTCCGCAACTAAAACAAGTGTTAAAAGGCTTACTTTGAACTGCCAATTACCAACAGCAAGCCTTTAACTCACTGGCCATGTCGGTGATGTCACTTTAAACCAGGAACCTCCAATATCGCGAGCTACCAGTAGCCCCAGGCAGACAGTCTTGGAGTAGCTCCCCTGCTTAGTCAGGTTAGTTTACAATATGTAACTGTGGGGCCCAGAAAGATGACAGGACTGCTGCTTGAAAGAAGTCTCAAATAAACAATTGCCTCGCATCAGATCATACCGCCTGAAAAAAGATATGTATCCATGAGATGTTTATTTCCTTAAAGTCAATGGCAGTAATATATTTGGAAGAGAGTTGCATTACATTTAGATCTTTTTAGGTCTCGGCCTGCACCAGCGCTTGCGCTGGTCTGGCCGAGAGTTTTAGTAAGCGGGTTTTGGAAGTGCAAACCCACTGGCTTCGATGGCGTGCACGCGCGCAGCTGGCATCTGGGTTTCCTATCTCTTCCTCATTTCCTCGTCATGGCTCATTAACTCTCTGGACTCTGATGTTTCAATCGCAGCAGCAGCTCACATTACCAACTGAGGGCCCTGGACTACAGTCACATGAAAAACAACAGCGATTAGCATTGAAATGCAAGCTTTTTTTTGTCTAGTTAGAAATATTGCTTCGGTGGGTTGATTTCACCTTATATCGCTATTTGTTTTATATTGGGAGTCACAGCCTAATTACCAGTATTTTTGTCTCACTCTGTTTTTTTTATTTTATATTTATTCGCGCAAAGCACAAAGCTATATTTAAGGTTACTTTTTCCGCGTCACTTCTTCACTCTATTTAAACTCCACACCCCCACTCTTATTGTCTCTCTCCTTCTCTCTCTCTCCCCTCTCTAATTCTCTCTCTACTTAATTAACTCTCCCTCTCTATCTTTTTTAGCCTTTCATTCTCTCTCACCCCTTTATCTGTTTCTCTTTCAAACTCCATCATTCACTCTCTCTCCCCTTCTTTCTCTCTCTCTCTATCCCGCTCCACTCTTTATTCTATGTACACCCTTTCTCTCTCTTTCTCTCTCACCACCCTCTCTAATTGGGCATTATATCTTCACTCTATCTCTCACTCGGCAACACCACAGCATCACTCAGCATCACCACAGCATCACTCAGTGCAACCACAGCATCAATCAGAGCCAGCACAGCATCAATCAGAGCCAGCACAGCATCACTCAGCACCAACACAACATCTCTCAACGCCATCACAGCATCACTCAACGCCATCACAGCATCACTCAGTGCAACCACAGCATCACTCAGTGCAACCACAGGATCACTCAGCACCACCACAGGATGACTCAGCACCACCACAGGATGACTCAGCATCACCACAGCATCACTCAGCGCCACCACAGCATCACTCAGCGCCACCACAGCATCACTCAGCGCCGCCACAGCATCACTCAGCGCCGCAACAGCATCACTCAGCGCCGCAACAGCATCACTCAGCGCCGCCACAGCATCACTCAGGGCTGCCACAGCATCACTCAGGGCTGCCACAGCATCGCTCAGCACCACCACAGCATCGCTCAGCACCACCACAGCATCGCTCAGCACCACCACAGCATCGCTCAGCACCACCACAGCATCATTCAGCACCACCACAGCATCATTCAGCGCCGCCACAGCATCACTCAGCGCCGCCACAGCATCACTCAGCGCCGCCACAGCATCACTCAGCGCTGCCACAGCATCACTCTGCGCTGCCACAGCATCACTCTGCGCTGCCACAGCATCACTCAGCGCTGCCACAGCATCACTCAGCGCCAAGACAATATCACTCAGCACCACCACAGCATCACTCAGCGCCAAGACAATATCACTCAGCACCACCACACCATCACTCAGCACCACAGAAGTATCACTCAGCAAGACCGGAGTATCATTCAGCATCACCTCAGCATCGTCTCCGCAACAGTCACCACCACCACCACTGCCACCTCAGCATCACTCAGCACCACCTCAGCCTGCTCTCGGAATCTGGCATCTGTTGATTCTCCCCTAGCGTCTGGCCGCTGCTAGTGTTATAATACAGGTACTAGTTCCCAACCTTCACCCTCCGATTGTTTATGCCCCCTCAAAAAAAGCTTTAACAAACAACCATTGCAATAGGCAGAAACAAGTTGCCAGCATTGCAAGAACAAAAGAAAACTGAGGACATTTTTTATTGTAAATACTTTTTTAATATGGTCGTTCAGTTTTACATAATGCCTTCTTGGTCATATATAAAGTAACAAAAATGCTTCTGACACTTTTTATTATAACTTTTCAGCATGCTGCACAGCAGCCACACTTCTCTACAGCACAGCTTGAAGACATTGGCAAAGTCAATAGCTCTGGCTAAACACTTATAAGGCCCCAAAGGCGAGACCTATTGGCTATGCCAATGCTTGTTTAATATGGGAAGGATAGGGCTATTGCACACATTCACAGTCGTCTCCTCAACAACCCCAGACGCAATCAAATCCTGTATAATCTGCAATAGCGCCCGTTCTCCTGCCTTCGGTATCTTGTACTGGGGAAGACGAGGCAGGACAGCATTGTCCTTAACTCTGATGGAGACCGGAGGTATCTGCAACAAACCTACGCCCGTATCACCTGTAGCCCATAATGTCGTCTGCACCTCCTTAAATTCAGCGGAAAGGGGCTCATCTTTTGACAAACATTGCTTGGAATTCACTACATTGGGTCCTATGGTCATAAAGACGCCATCCGGGGAGCACAAAATAGTCGCATGTAACTTATTCAACAAGTCTAAACCCATTACATTCTCTCCACTGTTAGATGTCAATAAGAAGGGTGAATCTACTGTAAAAGGACCGATAGTCAGGGCCAGTGGCTCAGAGATGGGGCTCACAACCGGTATACCTGAGAAGCCTATGGAAACGTTATTTTGGCCAGACAGGGCTGCCCCAGGGACCAGTGAACGAGAAACAGAGCCATTCATTGCGCCTGTGTCCACCAAGAATTTCTTCGCTGAGCCCTGCAGATCTGCAGTAACATACGGTCCCTGCTGATCCACAGGGATCTGAACTGATCTCTCACCCTGCCCTTGGCTGTCCTAGCCGTGGGTAAGCCCCGTCACGTCATCCAAATCATAATCATCATGGTAATACTGTCGCCCCCTTGGGTCATCAAAATAGTTCTGCTCAGACCGACCTGGCTGCTCCTCACCTCCCCGGCCTCCGCCATAGCCACCTGCTCCCCGAGCTCGTCCTCTGGATCCTCGTCCCCTCGGAGCCTCAACCCTTTGCAACAGCGTCGGACACTCACTACGCCAATGCCCCTCCTCCTTACAATACGCACACTGGTTCGGCCCCACGGGCGTAGTATTTGTACTAGTGCGGGGCAGCTGCATGACCGGACCAATGCCCCGTCCTCTACCGTTGCCCCGGGATGCCTGTTGCATCAACACCTTCGTCTTCAATTCCTTATTTTTCTTCTCTACCTTCTCCTTCTCTTCGTTCTCTCTGTGCTCATAATACTGTGCCATACTTAATATTACCGATGGGGAGGAGGTAGTCCAAGTGCTCTCCGAAGCCTGCAACCGAGTCGCGATCCAGGAAGCAGGTTTGTAACAAACCTGTTAACAAACAGTCGGACGCCTCCCTCCATCGACAAATCCTGTCCACTAAAATCCAGAAACACCCCTTCAAACCTAGTGAAGAAGTCGGATACACTTTCATCTTTCTTCTGGCGACATGCTGTTAACTTATCCCAATCTACTCTTCTAGGTGGAATCAAGGAGTGCATATACGTGATAATTCGACCCGGAAAAGCTAGTATCTCAGCCTTAGGCTTCTCGCCAGGCTTCCTCTCATTATCCCATACCCTGATCTCACCCCAAGTGCCACTCAACTCCACTACGTGATCCTGCGTGTGCACCTGTTGCCAAATATCAACCGGCACCAGCAAACCGAAAAACATCTCGATGTCGGCCAGCGTCATCACCGTCGAAGACGCAGCCTCTGTCAACTCTTTGTAATAAGCAGTCGGATTTTTCCTAGGATCGGGCAACTGAGTCTTAAGAGACAAAACCTCACTCCTTTTCCAAGGAGTATAAATCCACTGTTCTTGGAAACGGGCCTCTACTCGCTGCCTGATGACTTGGTCCTGCCCATTTCGAAGCTCTGGTAGTTCGGGGTGGTAGATGGGATGTACTTCCCTCATCGGGAACTGAGACACTGCAATCGGGCTCTTTTGAATCAACCCTCCTCGGTATCCAATCAACGTGGCAACATTACTGTAGGAGAGCAGGATCTGCTTCTTATAGTTACCCCCACTTTTTGCTGATGTTTCACTGTTTTCGACTTAGTCTGACTGGGATCCTGCTATTCAGAACCCCAATCTATCTGCTTTCTCCTCTAAATTGATTGCAAGTACTTTAGGTACACTCCAGATTGGATTCTGGGGTACCCTTATAAGTCCCTAGTATATGGTATACTATGTACCCAGGGCCTAGGTACCCCAGAGGCCTCCCAGGGGCTGCAGCATGTATTATGCCCGCCCTGAGAGACCATTTAAAATGACACCACAGGTCTGCTACAGCAGCCTGTGTAAGGTGGTGCATGCACCCCTTACTTAGATATAGGTTCACTATATCTATCCTAATCACTGGACATATAAACCTATCAGTCACCCCTATAGCAGGCCTTATCAATCCTGAAGGCAGGGTGCTGGGTTTTATGTGAGAGGGTGCCCATGCATTAGCAGAGCCCCTCTGCAGACTTCGGAACCTCTTTTCCGGGGTTGTCTGTGATGCAGCCAACCATATATACTTAAGTGCATTATAACCTCGCGGTAAATGCTAACTTTAAAACGGCTGCATGGAAACATATCGTGTATGGTGTCAAACACCTTGGAATCATACCTCCACACCAGTAACTGGTGTGGGAGGTATGATTCCACCCTCCTAGAGGGAGAAATATGACAACACCGGTACACCCGGTACCAGCTTTTTTCACCCTGGCATCACAAAATGGATGCTGCCAGCCACAGACACGAGTCTGCCCTCCTGCTGCTGGACGAAACTCCAGCAGGGGAAGGTTTGACAATAGGTTTCCTGTCACAGGGAGGTGTGACCACCTCCCAGACAGGCTTTAGTGTATTGGGGCTGGGTGGGTGCACTCTGAGAGTGCTTTGATGTCTGCACTGGGGGCACATTTGGTGTCCCTGTGCATAGTCCAGCTCAAACCGGTTGCAGGAGCCATTCGCTCCTGCTCTGGCGCGAAACTGGACAAAGGACATGGGTGTAGCCACCCCTCAGTCCTGGCCCTCCCATAGGTGGGTCCCCAGAGTTTGTCCCACCCCTTCCTTGGGTATAAAATAGGAACCCCTGACTACAGGACTTTGGATATTACCTGGACTAAACTCTGCTACAGAAACCAAGTACTTCGACTATCTGCACGACGCTGGATGACTGAAGAATCTCCCTTGGAGTAAAGGAGTTACTCCCCTGCTGAGCAGGCACCTAAACGCATCTGACCGGGTTGCATCTACGAAGCTCCTGAGGGACTCCGAAGATTTCTGCAACACAGGAGGTGGGTTCCCAAGGTCTCTGAGGTTGAACTGCGCTCTCAGCAATTCTGAGGCCCGTATCCCTCGTGGGGGCCGTGTAACCCGTACCCCTGTGCACCGTGTACATTTGCAGCAGCATATGCTTTTCGGCAATCCCTGAAGCTCTGCTTTGGGCTACTTATAGTCCGGACCCCGAGCAGTAATTCCACCGAAGATTTCCGGCCTACACTCCACGAGTGTTCCGTGGGCTGGTATTTAGTGATTCAGCTCGAGGTCCCTTTGCGATCCCTGGTCCGTTGGCCTGTGGGTCCCTGTGAAGGTAACTTTGACTTTGAGTGGGCTTTCCTGGTTGCTCCAGACGTGCCCTGACTCTCCATAGCTTGGAGAGTCCCCAGGACCTTGCTGGTCCTCACAGAAGCATCTTTCCTCTGACCGCGTGGGTTGCAGTTGCCAAGGCTTGTTGGTGTTCAATCCGGACACTGACCCCCCAGCATTCGACATCCTTCGTGGGACAGCTCACCTCCGGACTTTGGTTGTCGTCGACATCTCCTGGTCCCCGTGGCTGCAGAGTCAAGCTTCACCTCTTCTCACCTGAAGCACCCGACATCGGTGGGCATTCGATTGCTCTGCTCCTGGTCACGTGAAGTGACCCAGACTTTGTCCCCTCTGCTTTCAGGTTCTTCTCATCTCCGATCCAGGCTTGGATCACACCGGACACTTTTCTTCTCCACGGCAGCAGTACTTTTTCGCATCACGCCATTGAAAACGACGAGGGTTTCCGACACCACTTGACCCCTATGCACCCGGCTCCTCTGGGATAGGTAACACGGGTACCTCGGTACTCTCAAGGGTGCTGGCCTTAGAACCTTCTATGTTTAGCTGGGTTTGCTTAAAGTCCACTCTGAAGTGTCCTTAATCTTTAAATTTCCAACCGCGACTTTCCCATAGAGTTGTACGGAGCTCGCGCCTGTGTTCACACACGGCAACCGTCCTCCGTGGGTCCCCTGTGTCACTACCTTGGGTGGTTCCTTGGGGTCCCAGCGATTCTACGTGCTCTAGGCACTGTGTCTAGTCAAGTCGTTGTTGTTATACCACTTTCTTAGTATATGGTTTGGTCTCCCCCTGGAGCCCACTGTGTATTGTGCTATTTACTGTCGTTCTAGTGATTTAATATTGTGTGCCTTGTTCTCTAATCTCATAAAGAGGTTAGTAGAGAGTGTTTAGTAATAAATACATATATTTTATATATACCTTGTGTGGTTCTCCTTTCATTTGGTCATTCAGGAGGTTATATACTGGTAAAACAAGCTGCTTTACATTCCTTCGAGACTTAGCCAGAAGGCTGCTCTCCATAGCTACCACTAGGATAGCTTTCAATAAAGGTTGTCTTTAACCTAATCATCAATAAGGGTCATTTGGACTGGTGCAAGGTGCCCACTTTAATTAGTGGACAGCATATACCAGGCCAACTTCTCACATTGGTGTGCTGCGGTTGGGATTCAAGCTTGCTATTGTTTTACTAGATAATCTCATTGAGTGACTAACTGAAAACCACTAAAGGTACTTAGGTACATATAAATCAAGAATAGAATAAAGTAAGTTCTACTGAACTTAGAGTTGGGTAAGTCAAGGGCCTAGCACACCCTTTCTCCAACTCAAGAGAGTTTCAGTTCCCACTAGGGTAGGTAGGTGCCTACACCACACCACACTAGTATGTCTTCTAGGCCAGAAGCCAGTGGGCCTCTGCCAACTAAGTATGACCACATCTCATTTCAGGAATTGAGAACCATGTGTACATCACGAAAACTGAAGACAGGGAAAAACCCAAACACTCAACGCCTCATAGAGGCTTTGCTTTTAGATGACCTCAGAAAGACCCCAGGGTCTGATGAGGCAGGCAAAGGGGATGGGGCAGCAGAAGAGGAAAGGCCAGGAAGTGAAAACTTCTATGACCTGGACTCTGATGCTGGCCAGGAGGATCAAACTGATCCTAACCTGGACAATCCAATTCTTCCTGAGGGTAAGGAAGAAGGCCTCAGTGGCCCTCTCTTTACCCCACCTGGAAGGGTTAACAGTTTACCAAGAAGATCAAGATCTCCTTCTCAGGAATCTAATCATTCTGGTACTTCTGTAGGGAGCTCTGTTTCTCATAGGACCTCTGCCTCTCATAAAAGGGAGTCCTCTTATGAGAGGAAGTGCCAACTGCTTGAGTTTGAGAGAGCTAAGCTCAGAATCAAGAGAGAGCAATTGGCCTTAGATAGGGAATCCCTGGAGCTTCAGAGAGCTTCTAAAAAGTTGGGGCTAGAGCCCCATGGTGGCAGCAACAGTGTCCCTAGGTGTAGAGAACATACTCATGACCATAGGAACCTGAACAAGATTGTCCCTTCCTACCAGAGTGGGGATGACATCCACAAATGGATAACTGCACTGGAGAGGGCCTGTAAGGTACAGAGGGTCCCTCAGGAGCAGTGGGCAGCAATCTTGTGGCTCTCCTTTGCAGACAAAGGTAGAGACAAGCTCCTCACTGTTAGAGAAGAGGATGCTGATAATTACAAAGTCTTGAAGAGTGCTCTGATTGATGGGTTTGGCTTAACCACTGAGCAATACAGGATTAAGTTCAGAGATACCCAAAAGGCACAGACTCAAGACTGGGTTGACTTTGTAGATTGTGCTACTAAGGCTCTGGAAGGCTGGTTACTTGGCAGTAAAGTGTGTGATTTTAAAGGATTGTACAATTTAATTATGAGGGAGCAGATCCTTAATAATTGTCAAAATCAGCTGTTGCATCAGTACCTGGTGGACTCTGATCTGACCTCTCCCCAAGAATTGGGCCAGAAGGCAGACAAATGGGTCAGAACCAGGGTGAGGCAGAAGGTTCAGAACCAAGGTGGTGACGCCAAGAAGCAAGATTCTAAAAACTGTGATAAGGGTGGGGAGAACGGTAAAGACCAGAAGTCTTCTCAAGGGCCCCAAAAATCTGCATCTGGTGGGGAGTCACAATCAAACAAGGGTAAAGGCAAGAAGAAGCCATGGTGTCAAATCTGTAAACAGAAGAACCATTGGACAAGTGATTGTACCAAGTCCAAGGACTCCACTCCAACCACCACTGCCCCTAAGGCAACTGTTCCCCCTAGTCCAGCTCCAAGTGGTGGTACTCAGAATAAGGGTGTAGTAGGGTTAACCCTGGGATCTGAGATGGACTCTGGCCTAGTCAGAGTTCCAACTCAGGCTTTGTTGGTCTGTGATGGAGACATGGATATTGCCTCCTTATTTGTAAGCCCCAGTAATCTGGGCAAATACAGACAGCAGCCTTTGATAAATGGAAAAGAGGCCTTGGCATTCAGGGACACAGGAGCAAGTGTCACAATGGTGACAAAAGATCTTGTGGCTCCTGAGCAAATCATACTTGGTGAGATGTACCAAGTGACCAATGCTAGCAATGTCAGGACAGACCATTCCTTGGCAGTTGTTAATTTCACCTGGGGCGGGGTAACTGGCCCTAAGAAGGTTGTGGTAAGTGCAGACCTCCCTGTTGAATGCTTGTTGGGCAATGATTTAGAAACTTCAGCTTGGGCTGAAGTGGAACTCAGGACTCATGTAGAAATGTTGGGTATCCCTGCAGATGTGTTTGCTACGACTAGGTCACAGGCAAAAATGTCTAACACTGAACAGGCCCTGGATCCTGGAAAAATGGACCAGGCGCCTTCCAAGAGAAGGAGCAGTAGGGTTAAGGCAGTGTCTTCCCCCCTGCCTCAGAATCCAGACCAGTCTCTTGAGGGAGCTGATCTTAGTCCTGAAGAAGGAACTGTCCCACATGAGCTTGAACCTGATCAGGTTGAGTTCTTGGGGACAGGGGCCCTTCCAGGGCAGATCTGAGCCAGGAGCAGCTGAGCTGCCCCTCTCTTGAACCCCTCAGACAGCAAGCTGCTGCTGAGGCTGCTGGGAGTGCTAGTGGGTCCCATAGGATCTACTGGGATGATGGACTCCTTTACTCAGAGAGTAGAGACCCCAAGCCTGGTGCCACCAGGAGGTTGGTTATACCTCTGAAGTTTAGGGGATTCCTATTGATACTAGCACATGACATCCCCTTAGCAGGTCACCTAGGCCAAAACAAGACTTGGGACAGAATTGTCCCTCACTTTCATTGGCCTCACATGTCTGAAGACACCAAGGAGTTTTGTCGCTCCTGTGTCACCTGTCAAGCCAGTGGTAAGGCAGGTGGTACTACAAAGGCCCCCCTGATACCACTACCTGTGGTGGGGGTTCCCTTTGAGAGGGTTGGGATTGACATTGTTGGTCCCATGGATCCTCAAACTGCATCTGGGCACTGATTTATACTGGTGGTGGTGGACCATGCCACTAGGTATCCAGAGGCAATTCCCCTTAGAACTACCACAGCTCCTGTGGTGGCAAGGGCCCTCCTGGGAATCTTTTCCAGGGTGGGTTTTCCTAAGGAGGTATTATCAGACAGAGATGCAAACTTCATGTCTAGTTACGTTGGTTACAGCCCATTTGAACTTCTGTTTGGACATCCAGTTAGGTGTCCATTGTGTCTAGTGAAGGAGGGATGGGAGTTACCTCTCAAACCCCCTAAACAGGATATTGTGGACTATGTACTTGGTCTCTGCTCCAGGATGGCTGAGTACATGAAGAAGGAAACTAAAAACCTTGAGGCTAGCCAGGAATTGCAAAAGGCCTGGCATGACCAAAAGGCTGTGTTGACTGTTTATCAGCCAGGACAGAAAGTATGGGTGTTGGAGCCTGTGGCCTCAGCAGCCCTCCAAGACAAGTGGAGTGGCCCTCATACAATCATTGAGCAAAAGGGAGAGGTTACCTACCTGGTGGACCTTGGAACTCCCAGGAGCCCCCATAGGGTGCCCCATGTCAACAGGCTCAAACCATATGTTGACAGGGCAGACATGGGCTTGCTCATGGCTACTGATGAGGGACAGGAGGAAGAGAGTGATCCACTCCCTGGCCTGCTCTCACAGAACCCTGATGATGGTTCAGTGGATGGTGTAGCCTTGGCAGGCAGCCTCAGTGACCAGCAGCAAACTGATTGCAGAAAAGTTCTCAACCAGTTTAGACATATGTTTTCACTGACTCCAAGTCAGACTACCTGGTGCACTCATGAAGTGGACACTGGGGACAGTCTGCCTGTTAAAAATAAGATTTACAGGCAACCTGACCATGTCAGGGACTGCATCAGGACTGATGTCCAGAAGATGTTGGATTTGGGAGTGATTGAACCCTCAGATAGCCCTTGGGCTAGTCCAGTAGTCTTGGTACCAAAACCTCACACCCAGGGTGGTAAGAGAGAGATGAGGTTCTGTGTTGACTACAGGGGTATCAATGCTGTCACTAGGACTGATGCCCATCCAATCCCTAGGGCAGATGAGCTTATAGATACTTTGGCCTCAGCCAAGTTTCTGAGCACATTTGACCTGACAGCTGGCTACTGGCAAATCAGACTAGCTGAGGATGCAAAAGCCAAAACAGCATTCTCAACCCCTAGTGGGCACTACCAATTTGTGGTGATGCCCTTTGGTTTGAAGAATGCACCTGCCACTTTTCAAAGGTTGGTGAATAAAGTCCTTACAGGCCTGGAAGCCTATAGTGCAGCTTATCTTGATGATATTGCTGTCTTTAGCTCCACCTGGGAGGATCACCTGGTCCACCTGAGAAATGTTTTGGAGGCCCTGCAGAAAGCAAGTCTCACTATCAAGGCCACCAAGCGCCAGATAGGGCAGAGTCAAGTTGTATACCGGGGCCACCTTGTGGGTGGAGGCCAGGTTCAACCATTGCAGAGCAAAATCCAGACCATCATGGACTGGGTTGCTCCAACCACCCAGACTCAGGTTAGAGCTTTCTTGGGCCTGACTGGGTACTATAGGAGGTTTGTCAAAGGATATGGATCCAGAGTGACCCCTTTGAATGACTTAACTTCCAAGAGAATGCCAAAGAAAGTTCAGTGGACAGTTAGCTGTCAAAAGGCATTTGATGACCTGAAGCAGGCCATGTGCACTGCTCCCATTCTGCAAAGTCCTGACTATTCCAAACAATTCATTGTCCAAACAGATGCATCTGAGTTGGGGGTAGGGGCTGTGTTATCACAATTGAATGATGAGGGTCAGGATCAGCCAGTAGCTTTTATTAGCAAAAGGATGACCCCCAGAGAGAAACGTTGGTCAGCTATTGAGAGGGAATCCTTTGCTGTGGTGTGGGCTCTGAAGAAGCTGAGGCCATACTTGTTTGGCACTCACTTAATTGTTCAGACAGACCACAAGCCCCTCTTATGGCTAAAACAGATGAAGGGTGAAAACCCCAAACTTTTGAGGTGGTCCATTTCCCTACAGGGGATGGACTATACAGTGGAACATAGACCTGGGAGTAACCATGCCAATGCAGATGGACTATCCAGATATTTCCACTTAGAACATGAAGACTCAACTGGTCATGGTTAGTTTAATGTCCTGACGTTTTGGGGGGGGGTTGTGTAGGAGAGTAGGATCTGCTTCTTATAGTTACCCCCACTTTTTGCTGATGTTTCACTGTTTTCGACTTAGTCTGACTGGGATCCTGCTATTCAGGACCCCAGTCTATCTGCTTTCTCCTCTAAATTGATTGCAAGTACTTTAGGTACACTCCAGATTGGATTCTGGGGTACCCTTATAAGTCCCTAGTATATGGTATACTATGTACCCAGGGCCTAGGTACCCCAGAGGCCTCCCAGGGGCTGAAGCATGTATTATGCCACCCCTGAGAGACCATTTAAAATGACACCACAGGTCTGCTACAGCAGCCTGTGTAAGGTGCTGCATGCACCCCTTACTTAGATATAGGTTCACTATATCGATCCTAATCACTGCACATATAAACCTATCAGTCACCCCTATAGCAGGCCTTATCAATCCTGAAGGCAGGGTGCTGGGTTTTATGTGAGAGGGTGCCCATGCATGAGCAGAGCCCCTCTGCAGCCTTCGGAACCTCTTTTCCGGGGTTGTCTGTGATGCAGCCAACCATATATACTTAAGTGCATTATAACCTCGCGGTAACTTTAAAACGGCTACATGGAAACATGTTGTGTTTGGTGTCAAACACCTTGGAATCATACCTACACACCAGTAACTGGTGTGGGAGGTATGATTCCACCCTCCTAGAGGGAGAAATATGACAACACCGGTACACCCGGTACCAGCTTTCTTGACCCTGGCATCACAAAATGGATGCTGCCAGCCACAGACACGAGTCTGCCCTCCTGCTGCTGGACGAAACTCCAGCAGGGGAAGGTTTGACAATAGGTTTCCTGTCACAGGGAGGTGTGACCACCTCCCAGACAGGCTTTAGTGTATTGGGGCTGGGTGGGTGCACTCTGAGAGTGCGTTGATGTCTGCACTGGAGGCACATTTGGTGTCCCTGTGCATAGTCCAGCTCAAACCGGTTGCAGGAGCCATTTGCTCCTGCTCTGGCGCGAAACTGGACAAAGGACATGGGTGTAGCCACCCCTCTGTCCTGACTCTCCCATAGGTGGGTCCCCAGAGCTTGTACCACCCCTTCCTTGGGTATAAAATAGGAACCCCTGATTACAGGACTTTGGATATTACCTGGACTAAACTCTGCTACAGAAACCAAGTACTTCGACTATCTGCACGACGCTGGATGACTGAAGAATCTCCCTTGGAGTAAAGGAGTTACTCCCCTGCTGAGCAGGCACCTAAACGCATCTGACCGGGTTGCATCTACGAAGCTCCTGAAGGACTCCGAAGATTTCTGCAACACAGGAGGTGGGTTCCCGAGGTCTCGGAGGTTGATCTGCGCTCTCAGCAATTCTGAGGCCCGTATCCGTCGTGGGGACCGTGTAACCCGTACCCCTGTGCACCGTGTACATTTGCAGCAGCATATGCTTTTCGGCAATCCCTGAAGCTGTGCTTTGGGCTACTTGTAGTCCGGACCCCGAGCAGTAATTCCACCTAAGATTTCCGGCCTACACTCCACGAGTTTTCCGTGGGCTGGTATTTAGTGATTCAGCTTGAGGTCCCTTCGCGATCCCTGGTCCATTGGCCTGTGGGTCCCTGTGAAGGTAACTTTGACTTTCAGTGGGCTTTCCTGGTTGCTCCAGACATGCCCTTACTCTCCATAGCTTGGAGAGTCCCCAGGACCTTGCTGGTCCTCACAGAAGCATCTTTCCTCTGACTGCGTGGGTTGCCGTTGCCAAGGCTTGTTGGTGTTCAATCCGGACACTGACCCCCCAGCACTCGACATCCTTTGTGGGACAGCTCACCTCCGGACTTTGGTTGTTGTCGACGTCTCCTGGTCCCCATGGCTGCAGAGTCAAGCTTCACCTCTTCTCACCTGAAGCACCCGACATCGGTGAGCATTCGATTGCTCCGCTCATGGTCACGTGAAGTGACCCAGACTTTGTCCCCTCTGCTTTCAGGTTCTTCTCACCTCCGATCCAGGCTTGGATCACATCGGACACTTTTCTTCTCCACGGCAGCAGTACTTTTTCCGCATCACGCCACTGAAAACGACGAGGGTTTCCGACACCACTTGACCCCTATGCACCCGGCTCCTCTGGGATAGGTAACACGGGTACCTCGGTACTCTCAAGGGTGCTGGCCTTAGAACCTTCTATGTTTAGCTGGGTTTGCTTAAAGTCCACTCCGAAGTGTCCTCAATCTTTAAATTTCGAACCGCGACTTTCCCATAGAGTTGTACGGAGCTCGCGCTGTCTTGTGGATTGTTACCTGCCTTGTTATGTTGGCCTAGGCCTGGCTGCCATGCTGCTTTTCTTTGCGCACGTTACACTGAGCCGGGCCTTCCTCGCCCTTTGCTCGTGCCAAGTTCTTTTGCACTGTCTGCATTTTCTGTTGTTCACCTTTTTGGGCTCAGTCTGCACAAACATGTACAAGGTCGCATAACAATGTATTTTGGTTCTTCCTGATATGGCCAGTCTCGCGCACCCAGACATAACATTATGTGCAATTGCCATGAAGGATTTGATATGCTTTTAATACTGTGGTTTACTAGCGCTTAGGACACTTGAAGAAATCCTTTTCAGTGAGAAGAGCTATGATGTCCTGCTGATGTAATTCTGCATTTAGAGACTGAGGTATGGGGGTTCGCTAGTCAAAGCCCAGAGGTCTTCTATTATTATAATAAACTATCTTACTGCAAGGGGAGGGTGGTAATGTTATTTTTACGTTTATCCACTGAGCTCTGAGATGCTTTCCCCGTTTGTATTCTATGGAATTGTAACCATGCTGCTTATATTAGCCATATGCATTATGCTATTAGTACTGACACGTGTACTGTACATTAGAGCACGTAAGTTGGAATAAACATTTTAACCTATCCAGTGTCTCTTCCTACGCACCTTGTGAACAAGTACGAGTGAGTGGCGAAAGAGTGTTCTTGCTTCAGTGAGTCCTGAGATAAAGATACCGTGTTCTGGGTTGTCCAAACATTAGTACTTGGGTGCTAATGGGATGCTAAGCTAGTTGGGTTGGGGTTTTTGGGTGCTACGGTATATGGTGGCAAACCACTGTATTCCGGGGTCCCATTTTCCTGTGCATAGCTCTGTGTATGTGCAGAAACCTTATGACATGGCGCGACCACCGTGGGGCAGCTTATCTGCGAGACGCTTGAGTAGTACTTGTGCTTGTCCACAAACCCCTCGCGTACGCTTCCGGAGGCGTATGTGATGGTGATACCTCCTATATTGAATGTTTTATAGGTTCTTTCAAGCTTGAAGTTATTAAAAAAGGTTGGTTAGCAGACCCATTTTTGTGCTCCCTGTTAGGTTGTCGAATATAATTGTTTAGTCATGGCTGGTGTGGCGATAGCTGCACATAGTCGAGGAGCACTCCGAGACCACTTAGCTGTGTATGGAGTGCCCGATACTGGGGTCGAGTTGGTCTTTGTGGTTCAAGCCGATGCGGCTTATCACTTTGAAGTGTTTTACACTTGGATCACTTTTGAGGCGGTGGATGCAGGTGATAAACTGTTTCATGAATATAAACCCACCGCTATTCCTGCTGCCTATCGACCCTATACTGCTCTTGAAGTGCCTCTCACGGCTTGGCAGCACCGTGTTTGGTTTAATGGCGCCCTACCACAACCAACTACCGCAGTTCGTTTAGGCCCCTTGTCAATTCAGGGGGCCACTTGGCCTATATTGGCCGGGTATACCCCGCATCCAAATTATCTGGCATTACCGCTTGCGGAACTGCGCACTATGCATACCGAATTGGTGCGAGTGCATCGAGCCTTGGTGACATACGTTACAGGTAGCCTCCATGGAGCTGCTCCTGTAGTCGCAGGCCAACCAGCTATTGCAGCTGGAGTGACTATAAGTCCTGTCATGGTAAATTCTGTGATGGGCAAACGTCCACAAAATAAGGACGACTATCCTTACTGGCTTGCAGAAAAGTTCGATCAGATAGAAGCAGTGTTTCCACATACATCCCCAGTAGATAAACACCGCATCCTCACGATAAGTTTGCCAAAAGACATAATCCCCGATTTGACATCATGTGAAAACTGGGGTAAGGTATTCGCAGCAGTTTATTCAAAATGTTTTGGAACTCCTTCCATGACGGTTCTGCCCTCTGTAATTAAAAAAGTACAGGATGAACATGGCCCTGAAGCGGCTGTGGAATTAGGGATGAGACTAGTGGGAGTGTTTGATGTAGTAGCTGAGCTGATCCTTGGAAATGTCAAGGGCGATGCTATGAACTTTCAAGTAGCGAATGCTTTGGCTTTAGTCCCAGAGTTGGACAGGCCTCGCGAATTACCGAAAATTATTGCTCGGGCTTATAAAACAATTGGAAGAAATAGCCTGGGCAACAAGCCTTTTGTAAAAATGCAAACTCAATCGCAACCGCAAATTACACAAACAAAAAGTACATCTGAGAAAGATGATAGACCAGTCTTCACTAAAAAGAGTTGGAGACAGAAAAAACAGGGTAAGCAACAAAAGAAGCCGGGGTCGAGAGGCGCTTCCCCAGTTTCGGTTTCTTCTGAACGTACTTATGATTTACGTGATAGGTCAAGGATTAAATCACCGGAAAGGTTTCAGAGCTCTGATACGCGTTCTCCTCGTTCTTCACAGGCCCAGGCTGGTGGAGGAGGACGGCAAGATAGAGGAAGGGGCCGAGAGGCTCCCCAGGAGCGAGACCAACCTCGACAACAAGTCAGAGGGAAAGCAGAAGATTTTCATCTTCCTCGACCGCAATTTCAGAAGAAAAAAGTTGCCGCTGTCACAGCGAAATATGCCTCAGACCGTGAGAACGAGACTCCAGAATTGGACGTGGGCAGTGACCCTCCTAGACAGCGCCGCGGAAGTTACCATAGTGCGGGAGGCGCTACGTCCTCATATGGAGGCGACAGCAACTGAAACATTCGTTACTGTAGAGACAGCTGACACGAGAGTGGCACCCCTGACAGACTTTACAACATAGTCATCCAAATTGAAGGTGATATACCGCGTGAAATAACAGGGATTTTTGGGAAAATCTAACCTCTTCATATGACATTTTGTTAGCAGAGGTGGATTGGCCACCCCCATTCGTTTTAGCTGCACATAAAGGAGAGGAGGTAATCCTTCCAAGCTTTTCACGGCATGTCCCTAAAGACAAAGCCGAAGCACTTGCAGCTGAGTGGGCAGTGTACCTGGCACCAGCGTTATACCGCAACCATGTGGGATGGGATGAAGAATCACCTCCTCATGCAATACCTTTGCGGTCACTACCGCAGCCACAACCCCAATATCCCATCAAACGGCAGGCAAAAGGCCCCGTCTCCGAAATTCTGACACAGTTGGAATATCAGGGAGTAATTGAACCATGCGTATCACCTATGAACAATCCCCTTTTCGTGGTTTCTAAACCCGATGGATCGTACCGCTTAGTTTTAGATTACCGGCATTTAAATTCACATTGTCGGAACTTTGCGGTGCAGAATACACACAGTTCTGCGCTTGTAGACAGTCTTGTTCGTAAAAAATACAAAACGACACTTGACCTTTCAAACGGTTTCTACACGCACAACCTAGCCCCGGAGAGTGGTCAATGGACCGCATTCACATCCGGTGGTAAATTATTCCAGTTCCGGCGATTACCCATGGGCTATAAAAATAGTCCGGGTATATTCGCCGCCCGTGTTGTTTCTTTGCTACATGACATTGATCAAGACGCGTGTTCGTACGTAGATGACATCTATCTGACGGACGACGAATTATTTCAGCATTTGTCCCGTGTGGACCGCATTATTCTTGAATTCGCGGAGCAGGGTTACAAATTTAACTTTGCTAAATCACACATTGCTGAATTTACCGTTCTGTTCTTGGGCTATGAGCTCAATAACGAAGGTAAGGGCTTAGCCCCCCATTTCTTGGAGAAATGTGCACACTTGTGCCCCCCAAATACTCTGAAGAAACTTCAGTCTTTGCTGGGGTTCCTGAATTTCGGGCGTACTTACATTCCCGAATATGCCCAGCGTATCAAGCCTTTGTATGCTTTGATACAACCTACTTATTCAAGGTCTTGCTGGCTGCCTGAGCATACCTCAATTCTGCAGTCTTTGCAGACGGACCTTTTGGAGTCTAAATATCTTTTGACTCGTGATAACCACACAAACCTGGTGATTAGAATAATTCCGGGGCGGTGGGATTCACCTATTTAACCTTTAATGAAGGTGATACAGTACCTATCGCATACAAGTCACATCTGTACACTTCCGCTGAATTACGCTTTACATCTGTTGAAAAAGTTCTGACTGCAGTGCAAATGGCGATTCTAAAAGAACGCGCACTGGCACAGGGAAAGCGGATTCTGGTGGTAACACCCTGTCCTGCCCTGGAGGCAGTAACAAAGGCAAGTGTACCAAACTCAAAAGCAATGCATCCCCGTTGGATACAATGGGCTACATCCTTGACGTCTTCGGACGTCACTTTTGTCTTTGATTCTTCTCTTCAGACTCAGGAGTATTTGCAGTATGAATTCGTTCATCCTCCTCCTTTGTTTTTACTGCCGCTTGAGGATTACAAATGTGTGATCTACACCGATGGTTCGGCGCAACCGGCCACTGGGTCCAAGCACGCTTATTCTGCTGCATGTGCTATTGTTGCGGGATCCTTTGTGGATGGAAAGTTTAAATCCACTGTAGTGCACACTCGCACACTTGGAGATAGTACCGCACAATTGGCTGAGCTACATGCATTGCTCCTTGCACTTGAGTTTGCTTCTCAGGATGAGACCACTCTAATTGTATGTGATTCTTTTTACTGTGTACAATCTTACAATGACAATCTGTTTTTCTGGTCGAAAAACGACTACAAGGACGCAAAGGGAGCACAATTAAGCATAAAATGCTTTGGGTTCGAGTGGCAGAATTGCAACAACGTCTGCCCCTCACACAGGTGGTTCACACCTTAGGCCATCAGCGGGTGGGCGCACACGCTATTGGTAACGATCTGGCAGATGAAGCTGCCCGTTCAGCAGTAGTCACGTGTTCAGTAGCAGCGGTTACCAGGTCCATGTCTAAAATAGACCCTGTTATATTAGCAGCTATTGCTGCAACCAAGGAAGGTAATAATTACCCTACAGGGTTCCCTTCCAAGTATTCTTACACATTAAGTCCCGATCAGGTTCCTTATGTAACTATACCTGACGTTGGAGATCGGCTGATCCCCAACGCGGACCGCAGGAGTGCCTTGATATCAGCTGCACACGAAGGCATGGCTTCTGCACATGCAGGTGTGTCAGCTACGGTTTCCATCTTGCAGCAGCGTTATTGGTGGCGTGGGTTATATAAAGACACCCGTGCTTTTGTGCTTTCTTGCGACGTTTGTCAACAGATTAAGCCTTCCACGGTAACACGTCCACCACAAACACCGCTCTGCATTGCTAACAGACCCTTTGGGTGTGTTTACTTGGATCACTGCGGTCCATTCTCATCAGACACTGCTTATAAATACATCTTAGTGGCAGTGGACTCATGCACACGGTTTCTCTGGGTCTGGCCACAACGGAGTGCTGACGCCCGAAATGTAATCAGGGATTTGCGTGTCTTTGTGGGAATTTTCGCATGCGGCACCTTCCATTCGGACCAAGGTCCAGCGTTTGCCTCTAGGGCTTACAAGGATGCAATGGCTTCGCTTGGGGTGCGGGTGAAATTTTCGTCTCCGTATAGGCCTGAGGGCAACTCTATCGTTGAACGAATGAACCGTGACTTAAAGCAATCCTTAACAGCTAGGGTTTTAGGTACTGGCAGGAACTGGCTGGCCCATTTGTATACCGTTCAGCGTGCACTTAATAATCTCCCTAGAAGACCTCTGGGTGGGCGGACCCCATACGAAATGCTCTTTGGCATAAGAATGTTTGTGCCTGACCTTGAAGGTCCAGACATCGCGGCGCAATCCGCCAAGTTTGATGTAGATAACCATTCTGCTATGTTACAGGACTTACAAGAAGCCCGAGACAAACTTGCAACTACACATTTGCCTTCAGCCACAGATTCTGCGTTGCAGATTCCGGTAGCCGGCTGGCTTCCGAAAGTTGGAGAACTGGTTCGAGAGAAGGTTGAAAACAAAAAAGAATTTGGCCCCTCTTTTCGTGCACCGGTTCCAGTTCTGGGCCTGAAGGGAACACGTACAGTCATTTTACCACCGCTTCCTGGTCGCAAAGAGAACAGATACATCTCAGTTGAAAATGTCAAGCTACAGCGCCTGGCCGATCCTGAATAGTGTCACACCAGCGGTCTCTTGTCCTGCCATTTATCGGACATATGTTCGTGGCCCATCTACACGAACGATCGCTGATGCTGTAATTGAGATGGTTGATTTGCCTGAATCCTCTACTTTGCCTGAAACTACAATTGATCCCCAACTCTCCACTAATATCGACGAGGACGAGTATACTTATCCTGCATCTGAATCGGTGGCGCATCAACCAACAACGCCACTCGGCCCGACTCGTTATTCCTTTGATTCGGATTCCACTTCTTCAAAAGTCCCATCCAAGTTCAGTATTTTTGTATCCTGGTTTAGAGACAATTTTTTGATTCCACCCTGGACATACCTCTGGTTGGTACTTTTCTTGATTTTTCTGTTCATGTCCATTGGCTTTGTCACAGTGTTTTTTCTACTAATCAATGGTCACTATTTACCTGAACGCTCTGCTGTGGACTATGTTTCTGGAACTTTGGCTCCTCATTCCTCGTCTCACATCATGAAGCGTGACCACACATTTGTGAACATTTCAGCTTTTCCAGTTGCTGATGGCATCGTATGGGATGCAGTGAACTATCAAATCCATGGTCCGACGGAAATTATTAATGTACCTAATGTCCTTCGTGTTTCAATGGGTGATGTAGTACAAAATAATATTCATTCTGATGATTGGGATGTGCATGCCGTTGAAGCATTGTTTGCCGATTTAAAATATTATGCATCCTTTAATGCTGAAGATTTATATATGAATTCTGCGAATTATGCCGATTTGTATTGTTACCAACATTGGGGTAATCATTTTCTCCATAAGCCAAGTGCCCTGCGTAGTTCTGTTAACTACACCCAATGGGAACATTGTCCAAACCCCTTGCCAGGTAGCTCACAAACTCTTCGAAATAAGTTTACCTATTTTACTGATTTTAATCGGTCAAACCCTGCATCATATTATTTTAGACTTAATACCACATCAACTCAGAAAATTATGTTAACACACACCAAATTGCTTTATTCGGGTTCCTTTTTAAGTGCCCTAGCAGTGGGTGGTTATGAGTACTGGGAGGATACAATAGATTTGAAATCTATTTGGGGTTCCAAGCCATGGCAGGTACAGGGAACCGAGGCATTGCATCGTGCTTGCCTCATCCCTACCCAAATTATGTTCCTAAATGCTTCCATCTATCAGACAACATGTTGGGGCTTAGCAACCACTAAACAATTGAATTCGCCCTCAATACCATCCCTGTCGAGTTTTCCCAATGAAAGCTCACGATTCAATATGTCCCTCGTGTCCCTGCAGGCTTTGTTGCAAAATAATTCGTTTAATGTTTCTGAGCTGGTTCAGTCACCCTGGTTAGTATGGCCTATATCATCTAATGCATGTCAAATGCGTTTTCACGACTCAGGAGCTAGTTACACACAGGATAGGCCTGATCCAAGATTTACTGATTCCCGTACTGTCACTACATATTCTGTTGGTAAATTATGCAAACAATGGCTTCAACATTCGTCCCTTGATTCTGTTAAACAGCATTTGTCCCTCCTTTCAGGCAATATTGATCTGTCCGACTTTGTTTTGGGACCTCGTGGTCCCCGACCTAAGAGATTCATTTATGAAACGTATAATGAACTCTGGAAGCTATCACAAATGGAAGCTGCTTCCCGTCTTAGGGAAATAGATCAAGCAAATTTGGAAAAAGTGCTTGCTGTTGTTGACAATAGTATTAATACCCTGTCTTCTCGCATTTATACTTTAGAGAATATTGTGTCCTCTGTTGTTGATATTGTACAAGATGATGTTTCTGTGTTATATCATGGTCAGAATCAATTGCGCTCAGTTATGCAGTTTGCATGGACTTTGCAAACGCTCAAGTTAGGGAAAGTTCCTTGGCATTTTTTGAACACCTCGGCCTTGTTTCTGCCTTTTAACTTAACTGACAAACAGCAATTTATGTCCATGAAAGATGCAACTTACACTCTGTTACATATCGAAAAGATGGATCCTTTGCCGTTCTCTATTGCAGAACTCGATTCTGCTGTGTGGCTAGTTCATGGGGTTATCGCGTTACCTTTTTCCTTGTTTGAATTTGACTCATGCATGAAACATTATCCTGTGGGCCGTTACCGGCCATTGGGCAGTGCTTTCCTGCATGAACTCTGGTCCTTGCCTTTCATGTATAAATGCCTTCGGGACGGCAAGGAAGTCTTTCTCACGGGGGAGTACTGCGACTCGACTATAGGTCATTCGCTTATTTGTAAACACATTAAATTGCATGGCTCATGTAGCGTTTCCTCTCCTAATCTTGCTTGTGTGCTGAAAGGTATTCCTGCTCCTGTTATTTCACCTACTTTCACTCTCCTTTCCAATGGCAGTTATTTACTTTTAAATAACGAAAACTGTTGTGGCCTGCAGGCTGGCATTCCTTACATTGTAACAGTTTCGCACAGGGTTGTCTGCTGCAAAAATGTGCTGTTTCCTCCCCCTCACGGCAGGGTTGATATCTCTATTTGGCCTTCCATCCCTACCATGGAAGCAGATTTCAATAGACTGAGCAGAATAAAGGCACTATTATTAAACGAGGAAGTTATGCTCACGTCCGCCCGGGAGACATTCATTCTCCAGGTGGCGAGTACCCACAGTGAAATACAGGCCCTTTTAAACACTAATCTCCCCCAACATTTTGGGGAGTTAATACATCGTATTTTTAACGCATCTAACACTGAAGGCCTAGTGCACTTTTTAAGGTCGTGGGGTCGGGCTTGGTGTCCTCCTTCCAAACTATATTTGGTGTCATACCGGCTTTCATACATTCTATTTTTTCCAGTGTCTTTGGCGGTTTCCCATTGATCCTCGCTTTAGCGGCTGGTGTCCTGCTCTTAATTTGCTTTCTGCGCAATGGCTGCTCCCCGATGGGACCTGCTCGATCCAGAACGCCTCCAGCTGCTCCGTGAACGCCTTTTGGCCGGTTTTGGTGTCTTGCCTTTGGCGACACTGAGTGTGTCATATACTCTTTCATTTCGCTTTGCGTATTTCACTTGCGTGCAACCTGTGATGACCTGTGTCCGCTGTCCTTTCACCTGGACTCTGGATTATTGCCTCTCCAATTCGTCATTGTCTGTTCCGGATTTTGTTCAGTTGATGGGTCCCTTAGAGGCCCATGAGCAGGACTGTTCCGTTGCTGGCTGTATGGCGCGTGCGGCTGCACTGGGGATTTTGGCGCAATGGGATATCTGGGCGGCTGCCCAGGATCTCCTACAACGAAGCTGTTTTAATTATCACGCAAGCTGTCCCGCATTGCTTCTGGATGCTCCCTTTGCTGAGGAGCATTCCTGCTCTTTTGATCTCATGGATTGGATGGCATCTATGTTTTTTGACGATTCCAATGATGACCTCTTGGAGGGTATGGCTTTTTTCTGCACCTACACTTTCATGGATTAAACTGCCCTTCGCCGTTTGGGCGCTCCCTGTGCTCCAACGGGTTTGTTTTTCCTCTAATGGGCCTCTGTCCTGGCCGCCGGACTGTCCAGGGAGGGTGTCTTGTGGATTGTTACCTGCCTTGTTATGTTGGCCTAGGCCTGGCTGCCATGCTGCTTTTCTTTGCGCACGTTACACTGAGCCGGGCCTTCCTCGCCCTTTGCTCGTGCCAAGTTCTTTTGCACTGTCTGCATTTTCTGTTGTTCACCTTTTTGGGCTCAGTCTGCACAAACATGTACAAGGTCGCATAACAATGTATTTTGGTTCTTCCTGATATGGCCAGTCTCGCGCACCCAGACATAACATTATGTGCAATTGCCATGAAGGATTTGATATGCTTTTAATACTGTGGTTTACTAGCGTTTAGGACACTTGAAGAAATCCTTTTCAGTGAGAAGAGCTCTGATGTCCTGCTGATGTAATTCTGCATTTAGAGACTGAGGTATGGGGGTTCGCTAGTCAAAGCCCAGAGGTCTTCTATTATTATAATAAACTATCTTACTGCAAGGGGAGGGTGGTAATGTTATTTATACGTTTATCCACTGAGCTCTGAGATGCTTTCCCCGTTTGTATTCTATGGAATTGTAACCATGCTGCTTATATTAGCCATATGCATTATGCTATTAGTACTGACACGTGTACTGTACATTAGAGCACGTAAGTTGGAATAAACATTTTAACCTATCCAGTGTCTCTTCCTACGCACCTTGTGAACAAGTACGAGTGAGTGGCGAAAGAGTGTTCTTGCTTCAGTGAGTCCTGAGATAAAGATACCGTGTTCTGGGTTGTCCAAACATTAGTACTTGGGTGCTAATGGGATGCTAAGCTAGTTGGGTTGGGGTTTTTGGGTGCTACGGTATATGGTGGCAAACCACTGTATTCCGGGGTCCCATTTTCCTGTGCATAGCTCTGTGTATGTGCAGAAACCTTATGACAGCGCCTGTGTTCACACACTGCAACCGTCCTCCGTGGGTCCCCTTGGGTGGTTCCTTGGGGTCCCAGCGATTCTACGTGCTCGAGGCACTGTGTCTAGTCAAGTCGTGGTTGTTATACCACTTTCTTAGTATATGGTTTGGTCTCCCCTGGAGCCCACTGTGTATTGTGCTATTTACTGTCGTTCTAGTGATTTAATATTGTGTGCCTTGTTCTCTAATCTCATAAAGAGGTTAGTAGAGAGTGTTTAGTAATAAATACATATATTTTATATATACCTTGTGTGGTTCTCCTTTCATTTGGTCATTCAGGAGGTTATATACTGGTAAAACAAGCTGCTTTACATTCCTTCGAGACTTAGCCTGAAGGCTGCTCTCCATAGCTACCACTAGGATAGCTTTCAATAAAGGTTGTCTTTAACCTAATCATCAATAAGGGTCGTTTGGAGTGGTGCAAGGTGCCCCCTTAAATTAGTGGACAGCATATACCAGGCCAACTTCTCACAATTACTACCTGAATAATTGTACCCATGTGTATCGCTTGATTGATTGACTGTAATAATTCGAATTCTATACTTTCATGGATTTACTGTACACATAATTGTTTGTTTGCATATAATTCACACACGATCCATCTACGATCTTTACTCTCTTTACTTAATTTCCAGCTCATCCAATCATCATGAGGTTTATATGTTTAGAAATCATGCAATGTGTTAGACCTGTCAGCCCTAGGATGGTCTTGCCCTGTTTTTTTCCCTCTTGCGCCTCATTTTTGCCACCGTATTTTTACTGGACCTAGGTCTCCGGGCGCCTTACCACTGCCAACCAGTGCTGAGGTGCAGGTGCTCTCTCACTCAAGATGGCTGCCACAGGCCCCTGCTACTGCAGAGTGGCCTTGCACACATACACACACTAGTAGCCAGGGTCAGGCTGGGACATAGGGATACAGTATCCATCCCGTCCCCGCCTCTGGGCCACATAGCCAGACATGGTGGAAGGTTCCAGAACCTTCCGGGCTGTGGAAGGAGTTATGTTTTGCCGCCTTTAGGAGGGTCACCTGACCTAGGGGTATAAGAGGTTTGGAGGGAAATCTTTTAGTCAGTTGGGGCACCACTGATCCTGGGAGAACCTCTGCCGGAGTACAGGCTGTAGGCCTAGGGGGGAGACCTACACTACTGCTGCTGACAAGGCTTAGGCACTGCTGTAGTAAGTTAGCTGAGGAACGCCCACCACCCACTGACCTTGCCCAGCGTGAGGGGACCCAGGGAACCACCTTCAGCGTGCTGGGAAGTACCATCCAGCACCCCAAGAACCACCAACTCATTCCCTCCCCCATACAGAGAAACCCCCAAGAAGCAACCAACCAAGAACTGCCGCAAGTAACCTTAAATTGTAAGGCCTGACCGACCAGCAAGGCCAGAAACCTGAACTGCCAAACTGGGGATCACCAGGTAAAGCGCCGTGCCTTGAAGCGCTAGACCTTCACCCCATCTATTCCAAGCTGCTGCTGGGCTGCCCAAAAGCCCTTCTGTGTCAGCCCCTTTCCAGCCTGCTGCCAGCGCGCTCCGCGCTATACCTCCACGAAGGAGGAATTGCCCCCAAGCCACTGACCTCGTGGCTAGAATCTGCCGTTGCGGCCGCCGCCGCATGTGGAGAGCTGTGGAGGCGAGCTTGGTCTCTCCGAGGCCGTGGTGGTGAGGTGCGCCGTCCGCGCCCTCACCGAAGCCTGAGGATTTGCCCCAAAGGTCACCGCCGGGCCCGGGAGCCCCGCCGACGAAGTCGCGGCCCAAAGATCACCGCCGCGGCCCAGGGGCTCGCGTGAAGAAACTGAGGCCTAGCAGGAAGAACGAGGCCTCCAGGCCCCGCCGACGCCATTGCCAGGAGACCGGGGACGCCGACCGCGTCATCGGCCGCGCCCCGGGAAGGTTGCGCAAGGATTGGGCGCCGGCTCGCGCCACGCCCCCAGCACCGACGGAGGCCGGAGAAGAGCTCCGAGTAAGCAGAGGGAGACGGGAAGCCGTCCGGAGAGGACTGCCGGCTCCCGCTCCCTTCCCCGCATTACACTACTGATCGCGGGGGCCGGAGGAGTGCGATACCGGCCCCCCTCCCTTTCCAGGAGACCTACCTTGCTACGCTAAACCCGGGGGCCGGAGGAGGGTGATACCGGCCCCCAACGTCCCCGCAATTCCGGCCGGAGGGCCGTGGAACTCGCTCCGGGCCCCGCTCCACCAAGCACGGGCCGGCCCTGGAGGGAGCCAGTCGCTGCGAGGAGCGACCAACGAACCACCTACAGGTGAGCCCAGGAGGCCCCTAGGGCCCTAGAAATGCCCCTGGGGGCCGGGGGCCAACAGCAATTATACGCACGAGGCGAGGCCCCGGATAGGAGTGGGCCTGGCCTAACTTAACCCCTGAGTAGCCCTGAGGGGCCCAGAAGCCTAATTGACAGGGAATTCCCAGAGTAAAGGACATGTTGAGGGGTTCCCCAAGTTGTTCACCCGCCTAGTTGTTCTGCCTGCCTTAATCACTGTTTAGGCCAATGTAGATCAGCGCTAATGAAATGTCTTTGCCTAGTGTAAAGGTGCTTAACTGAATTGAGCTGAAGTGTACACCGCCAAGAGTTGAAGTGTTTTATGTTGCAGGTGTACCGGAGTTGCGACGCCCACTGTACTGAATGTGGGTGCGCCTAGATTAACGCAGGCCCTGTTTGAAATGTAACGTAAAATGCCTATTTACAAGTGATTAAATATTCATGAGGTGAACTGCATGTTTTAGGCCCATGTTTTATTCTTGCACCCTGTGATCATTATTGGTGCTACGTTTAGGAGATGATTCCTGCGGCCTTTTAGTGGCCTACAATGTTGATGAGCTATGATGCTTTAATGAAATTACACACCAGTTGAGTACTGCAATGACTTTAAATGTTGACTTGAATTAATCTGCCTCATCTGATGCTGCATTGATTTATATAAAAGAACTTGTTTTTAATACACAAGCCTGGTGTGGTGTCACGTTATTGCGTCCGCATTACTGGGTCCAAGTGAGTGTGTGCTGCACAACTACCTTACACATTGCCTTCGGGTGCTTTCCCGCCTCGCGCCATGCTACCATGCCGGACTCGGTAACCCCGTTTCCAACATTGGTGTTCAGCGGTGGGATAAGGACTGGTGTTTGTGCAGCACCCCACAGGGACTCAGTGTGCGCCGAAATTGGACACCTATATAAATGAAAGTGCTAAGAATTCTTTTGTGATTGCCTGATTGTGTACATTCCTGCGTTAGACCTGCTACCTACAGTCTAGAACCCTTTCTCTAAATTGTCTGGGGCCCCACCTAGCAGGATGGAGTTTGAGTTGGCCAACCTAGAAAGGTATACGGTGGCACAGCTCAAGGAGTTCTGTCTAGAGAGGGGGTGTCCGTCAAGCGAGGCGCCAGGAAAGAGGAGCTTCAGAAAGCTTTGAGGGCATGGGTAATGGCCCACCCGGGGGGAAGAGGGGACGAGGAGCAGAGGGAGGCAGACGACCCAGGAGAACTGGACCTACTGCACATTGACGTTAGCGAGAATGTGTTGCCAGGAAGACGTTCCAGGGCAGGCAGTAGTGCGTCAGGGGGGAGTTTGTCTGCAGAGGAATTTGAGGACAGGAGGGAGGAGAGGCAATTGAAGTTAGAACTTGCTAGGATGGACTTTCGGGTGGAACATCGACCCGGTGTAGACCACGCCAACGCTGACGGTCTCTCCCGGTTTTTCCGCCTTAGCGACGAGAACTCCCTAGAGGTTGGGAAGCTCTCCCCTCTTTCGGCTGGGGGGGACGCGTGTTAGACCTGTCAGCCCTAGGGTGGTCTTGCCCTGTTTTTTTCCCTTTTGCGCCTCATTTTTGCCACCATATTTTTACTGGACCTAGGTCTCCGGGCGCCTTACCACTGCCAACCAGTGCTGAGGTGCAGGTGCTCTCTCACTCAAGATGGCTGCCACAGGCCCCTGCTACTGCAGAGTGGCCTTGCACACATACACACACTAGTAGCCAGGGTCAGGCTGGGACATAGGGATACAGTATCCATCCCGTCCCCGCCTCTGGGCCACATAGCCAGACATGGTGGAAGGTTCCAGAACCTTCCGGGCTGTGGGAGGAGTTATGTTTTGCCGCCTTTAGGAGGGTCACCTGACCTAGGGGTATAAGAGGTTTGGAGGGAAATCTTTTAGTCAGTTGGGGCACCACTGATCCTGGGAGAACCTCTGCCGGAGTACAGGCTGTAGGGCCTAGGGGGGAGACCTACACTACTGCTGCTGACAAGGCTTAGGCACTGCTGTAGTAAGTTAGCTGAGGAACGCCCACCACCCACTGACCTTGCCCAGCGTGAGGGGACCCAGGGAACCACCTTCAGCGTGCTGGGAAGTACCATCCAGCACCCCAAGAACCACCAACTCATTCCCTCCCCCATACAGAGAAACCCCCAAGAAGCAACCAACCAAGAACTGCTGCAAGTAACCTTAAACTGTAAGGCCTGACCGACCAGCAAGGCCAGACACCTGAACTGCCAAACTGGGGATCACCAGGTAAAGCGCCGTGCCTTGAAGCGCTAGACCTTCACCCCATCTATTCCAAGCTGCTGCTGGGCTGCCCAAAAGCCCTTCTGTGTCAGCCCCTTTCCAGCCTGCTGCCAGCGCGCCCCGCGCTATTCCTCCACGAAGGAGGAATTGCCCCCAAGCCACTGACCTCGTGGCTAGAATCTGCCGTTGCGGCCGCCGCCGCGTGTGGAGAGCTGTGGAGGCGAGCGTGGCCTCTCCGAGGCCGTGGTGGTGAGGTGCGCCGTCTGCGCCCTCACCGAAGCCTGAGGATTTGCCCCAAAGGTCACCGCCGGGCCCGGGAGCCCCGCCGACGAAGTCGCGGCCCAAAGATCACCGCCGCGGCCCAGGGGCTCGCGTGAAGAAACTGAGGCCTAGCAGGAAGAACGAGGCCTCCAGGCCCCGCCCGACGCCGTTGCCAGGAGACCGGGGACGCCGACCGCGTCATCGGCCGCGCCCCGGGAAGGCCACGCAAGGATTGGGCGCCGGCTCGCGCCACGCCCCCAGCGCCGACGGAGGCCGGAGAAGAGCTCCGAGTAAGCAGAGGGAGACGGGAAGCCGTCCGGAGAGGACTGCCGGCTCCCGCTCCCTTCCCCGCATTACACTACTGATCGCGGGGGCCGGAGGAGTGCGATACCGGCCCCCCCCTCCCTTTCCAGGAGACCTACCTTGCTCCGCTAAACCCGGGGGCTGGAGGAGGGTGATACCGGCCCCCCAACATCCCGCAATTCTGGCCGGAGGGCCGTGGAACTCGCTCCGGGCCCCGCCCCGCCAATCACGGGCCGGCCCGGGAGGCAGCCAGTCGCTGCGAGGAGCGACCAACGATCCACCTACACGTGAGCCCAGGAGGCCCCTAGGGCCCTAGAAACGCCCCTGGGGGCCGGGGGCCAACAGCAATTATACGCGCGAGGCCCCGGAGAGGAGTGGGCCTGGCCTAACTTAACCCCTGAGTAGCCCTGAGGGGCCCAGAAGCCTAATTGACAGGGAATTCCCAGAGTAAAGGACATGTTGAGGGGTTCCCCAAGTTGTTCACCCGCCTAGTTGTTCTGCCTGCCTTAATCACTGTTTAGGCCAATGTAGATCAGCGCTAATGAAATGTCTTTGCCTAGTGTAAAGGTGCTTAACTGAATTGAGCTGAAGTGTACACCGCCAAGAGTTGAAGTGTTTTATGTTGCAGGTGTACCGGAGTTGCGACGCCCACTGTACTGAATGTGGGTGCGCCTAGATTAACGCAGGCCCTGTTTGAAATGTAACGTAAAATGCCTATTTACAAGTGATTGAATATTCATGAGGTGAACTGCATGTTTTAGGCCCATGTTTTATTCTTGCACCCTGTGATCATTATTGGTGCTACGTTTAGGAGATGATTCCTGCGGCCTTTTAGTGGCCTACAATGTTGATGAGCTATGATGCTTTAATGAAATTACACACCAGTTGAGTACTGCAATGACTTTAAATGTTGACCTGAATTAATCTGCCTCATCTGATGCTGCATTGATTTATATAAAAGAACTTGTTTTTAATACACAAGCCTGGTGTGGTGTCACGTTATTGCGTCCGCATTACTGGGTCCAAGTGAGTGTGTGCTGCACAACTACCTTACACATTGCCTTCGGGTGCTTTCCCGCCTCGCGCCATGCTACCGTGCCGGACTCGGTAACCCCATTTCCAACACAATGTTTTAGTGATACATTCTGACATTTTTATATCTTTAGATGTACAATATGGCCGCTTCTTGGTTTTATTACCATGAGGTCTGATATCACGTAATTTTTCAGTGATACTTGCTGACACCTTTATGTTTAGGTGTACACCACAATATGGCCGCTTCTCGGTTTCTTTTTTCCGTTCTAGCCATTAGCTCATAACCACTCCATTTCCCACTGAATGATCGTTATTATTTCTTTAAACCGTCCGCTTTGGACTGTATTCACTAACTTACTGGCGATTAGTCCGATCTCGGTACTAATCCTTGACTTTATCCCTTCTTAATTCTGTTCATATCACAGTTTCCTGCTCACCAGCGATGATTTTGTTTATCCTCCTGGCTACCTCTTTACCCTTTTACCACTCTAACATGGCCGCTACAATTTTTTCACGTCCTTACTTAAGTCCGTTTTTTGTGTTTTGAGTCTTTATTTAATGAGTACCTCGCGAACACCGCGTTTTGTTCCTAACCTCCGTACCGATGATGACAACGGATTCTGCTACATGTTTTTGGCACTGTGAGTACTAATCCGAGTTTACTTTGTTTCTGGTGAATTAGTTGCATGTAAACGGCATGTTCGTATATTAACATTCATTTACTGCTGACAGTAGCAGTGGCGGTGGCGTTTCACCACCATATTCGTGCAATACTTAGATTATATTGATGCGTAACCTACTCGCATGACCCAGCTTATTCGCTTTTTCACGTGTATATAAAACTGAGTTATGATTGCATCTCGGCACTATAGAGCACTATGACCAATACATTATACACTCAAGTGCATGACTTCGTTCACTTGTTTGTTTTGACCACGTCGTTTACGCATCATCGCTTTATCTTTATCACGCTTGGGACCTTATTTATATCGGCTTATGTCTGTCACCTTCGCACTATTTATATTCTCGTGCACTTTATTATGTTTATTGTTTTGAATACTGGCTGAGCACTATTTGTATACATACACACCTTTCAATTACCGGGTCCATCACCAGACGCATTGGTTACCTTTTTACTATTTATATTCTCACGCACTTTATCACGTTTGTTGTCTTGAATAACGTGCATACGTACACAGTCTTTCACTCACCATTTGCATCTTGGAGTTTTTTACCATCACCAGACCTACTGGTTACCACTTCTCAGGATGATTGTGACATGATTATATAGCATTCACATACTGTTTCGTTTGGACGGCCGACTCATGATGTTTTATGATTGTTTGCTTCATAGAATGGTCCCCTGATGAAGGGCTTAGTGCCCGAAATGCCTTGGGGTTCTGAAACACTGAAATTCATACATTAATGCATTTTGGATGACGTTATAATGAATTTGGATTCTCCAATGAACATTGAGATGTATATTTAGTCTGAAGTCTAGACGAATTACATATAAAACAAATTCATGAACAAAACAAGTGGGTGAATTGTTTAATTATTTTTGAAATCTGAAAAACCCTTTTCAAGGTCTGTATTGTGCCAAAGGTGACATGCCCACGGATGGGTGTGCAACTATCCAACATTACTAAAAACGTCATTAGGGGCCATGCCAGCTGCATACACACTGTCCCGAATAGCATAAATAATTTTGGGGGCAACACCAGTAAAGCACTGCTCCCACAGCCCAATCAGAGTAGCCGACATATGCTTGAGGGCATGCTGTTGCACGAACGGCTCGTAATCTTTCAGTACACTCCACACATCCTCCACACTGTAAATCGGATTCCGGGCCCACTGAGAGGCCTGGTCAGCCACCATCTTCTTCTCTGCATCACCCGCATCAGACCGAATCAACACTCGCCCCATTCTCTCCTTAGCAGCCTCCCGATCCCCATCATCCAGTCCCCGCACAGGTGTCCCAGCATACAACAAGGGCGAGGAAAGGGAGTGAGGGGAGGACACACTCGTAGATGTTACGGGAACTGGGGACACTAATGTCTGTGTGGTGGGTGTAAGTGAGAGAGGTAGGGAAGAGCCAGGGGCAACGGGCACAGCAGATCGGCCTATAATTGCTGCAGTCTCGGCCGATGGAGCCGAAGAGGAAATGAGGGGTGCTCCATCTGAAGCGGCCGAGACAGGGGCAGGGGAACCAGAGGCGGCATCATGGGGAGTAGGTGGGGCCGCTGTATATACCCTTTGCGGGGCATAAGGAGGTGGTGGCCGCACATCTAACAGATCCTCCACAAAGGGATCGCCTTCTTCATGTGTAACATAGGACTTGTCACATTGCAATCGAAACTTCCGGTCAGAACATTCTATACCCTTCTCTATCTTCTCTCTCTCGTACGCTATAGCCTTTTGCGTTACGGTCTGTGTCTTCCCCCTCCGGGCCTCCTTCTCCGCTCTTATCCGTCTTTGCTTAGGTTCCTTTTGCCATACCGGAAGATTGTCAAACATGGACTGCCTGCTTCTTTTTGCAAACAATTTATCCTGCAAGAAGTTTAATTTCTGTTCATCAAAAGTACCTGCCAGAGGCCACTGTCACTCAGCGTTGTCCCTCGTATATTTGTGCCATAACGTACTAAACATAATAGGGCCAAGGCCATGCTTCACATACATGTTGAAGTTTGGGGTGCCTTCCGGAGGCGCAGGCTGCCTCTCTTCCAATCGAGCATCAGCAGAGCAACAACGGCACCTCAAACAGCAGAACTTGCTAAAACAGGGCATCTTCAAGAATAAAGAGAAAAAGAAATTGTTACTTGTACCCGACAAATGGCTTACCAATTCCTCCCCACAGGTCCGTCCTCGGACTGTACTAAACTCTCAAAGACCAAACACTGGTCCGCAGACCGCACCAATTCTTCTAATCAGACTCCGCATCATAAGTCCCAAACACTAGTCAAACCCCAGGCGTTTTCAAGAAAAAGCCGAATTACCAAGTCGCCTGGCTGAGGGTCCTCAGACACCCTGTATCTCCAAAGCGGTCCACAGACCTATCAAGTTCACAAACAAACCAAGAAATGGTCTCCAGACCATATCCAAAATTATTCAAGACGGCGCCATATTTACCAAAAATCAAGACAAACTCACCTGGTGCACACAGGTCGAACAAAGTTATTCTCCACTGCCGACTCTTCGGACCAAACGGCCAATTCCAAGGGTTTCGCCTTTCAGGACCACAGTCAGGATGACCACTAGACAAGGCGCCGCCCAATCAGACAGGCGGGGCAGCTGCGAGAACTAAGCTCGGTCATGTGGGGATCCCCGATCCGCCCGTCCAACCTGACGCGACCCCCGTCCCCCACACCCGATTACGGGCGAGGATGGGACACCCGATGGGTCCCTGTTCGGGTGCCAAATGAAGGAAGTGACCCGATTAGGGTCACCCAGGTCACTCACGACCACCTCTCCGCCTTCCCAATAAATGAAGAGTCGGTCAGACAGTAGAGAATACAAACCAGTTAGTTTATTTCTAATACACTGCAGCGGAGCCCAGTCTGACCAGTCTCCTAAGATGACTGCTGAGGGACTGCCCCCCCCGTCCACATGGTAACACAAAATATACATTTCCAACAACTCTAAAGTCCCTCCCAAACTGGAATTTTCCAGCTCAGGCAATGGTGAACAAAGAAGGCAAACAAGGATGAGCCATGGCACAGGGCTGTGTACATGCTATCTCGACCCCAAGGCCGCTCGGCCAGTGCCTACCATTCTAAGATGTGGGAACGAGTATATCTAACAGCAAAGGTATGCAACAATGGATAATACATTCATTAGTGCAGCGAAGCTTCAACCTTGAGAAGTACAAGCAGGAGGTGCGGAGGCAGCCTTTCTGCTGAGGCAGGAGTTATGAGACAGGAGCTCGATCTCGGTTACAAAACAAGATGGCGCCAAGAAAGATGGCGCCATGAATGCTAACTTAACACGGAATAGAGTATGAGCATTGCAAAGGGAACACTTCAAGTCTTGTGCATTACAGGAATAACATTTCAAATCTAACAATACTTCTGCTTTTGTCCAATCTGGGGGAAAGAAGCCTTTTTATTCAAGCAAGATGTCATTCTCTGCACTGGAGGAGATGCCAAAGAGATGGGGAGAGGGCCCTGATTGCTTCTGCAGTTGCAATTTCCTCAAGTGTTCTCCTTTATTGCAGCTCTCTCTTGAGAGGGGATTTCAGCATTGGTCTAATCAGAATTCTCACTTCCTGTGTCAGGGGTAGACTTTTCAACACTGCTAGATTGTGGAGCATAGTACATGTGGCTATAATTTTGGAACACATTGTAGGGTCGTACTCAAGGGCACCTCACTTTTATGTAGACACTGGAATGTGGTAAATCACATTTTGTATCCCCTTTTCCCTCTTCTTCGCTATGATTTGGTTCCTTTCTCATTTCCACAGTTATCATTCTCTCACTCTTTGTTCCTCTATAGTATTCTCAAGACTCTTCCTGTGTTCGTCTACTGCCTCGTCTACTGCCATCTTTCCTCGCCACTTTATTAGTATGTAGTTGTGATGAGAGGTTTTGTGTTGGAGTCTGGTCAGGGAATTTTTTAGTTGAGGTGGTTAAACCTTCCATTTGGGATTTGTTTTGTGCCTTGAATTTGTAGAATTAGGATAATAGCAAAACCCTTCATCGAAGGAAGTCATCGAGTTCTGTGCCCTGTCTGTTCCATGACTAGGCATCCATGACTACAGGTTCTGCATGCATAAATGTTGTGACTCCTCATTGTGAGTTTGGAGGCAAGCGGTGGCAGGGCCACATATCAAAGAGCATTGCAAGATCTGCATGTCTTGGACTGTATTGCATTGGTACTCACAAACTAGTTGTTGTCTTGTTTCTTTGTTTGACAAGAGGTGCGGGGTGCCTCGTGTTTTGATCCGTTGAAGAGCTTCTGTGAATGCTATTTGTTGTCTTTGCTTGTGTGCGTGGGTATTGGAATGTTAAACAGGCTGTTGGGTAGATGTGTAAGCTAGGCATGTTGGAGATTAAGTAATTGTGAATGAGTGCCCTTTACATGCATTGAAATGAAGCTCTGAAAGGTCCTACATACTGTTGCCATAACCAAAGGGACTAACATGAAATGAACAACTTACCTCCTGTCTGAGGGGCTCTGGACTCTTGTGTGAAGTACCCCGCCCTCTATCATCCACACAGTCCTGTTGAGTTTGACAACCTTCCCTGCTCCTCATTCCACATTCTCTGCCTTGGGACAAGCACGGAGCTAGTATGCAGCTGGGGATTTAAATGTGTAAAAAAGATAAATGTATTGTAGGGGGAACCTACAGTTTTCAAAGTTAGATCAAGAGAGCCCAGTTCCTTGATACTAAATGTGTAAAAAGATAAATGTATTGTAGGTGGAACCTACAGTTTTCAAAGTTAGATCAAGAGAGCCCAGTTCCTTGATACCAGTATAGACTGGGAATTCCGTTCACACGAAAACAGGCCTGCGGATGACTAACCCCTGGCTGGATGAATAAGGGAGCCTCATACCTGGGCTCACGCTCCTAAAGATTAAAGGCCTAAAGGCTGCTAGGACGAGCATATTTATGCGCCAGATTTACAGTTAATATGTGACGCAGTAGGGCGTTCTTAGTTCCCTCACGCACTCGCAATCTATGGTCACGTCCCGGCTCCCAGAGGCGTCCTTGCGTTAAACAAGCCACGCCCCTTTCGAGACTACGGTCCCTCAGATTTACAAGGTGGCAACGACGCTGGAATCTACTGCATCAGGAAACAGCTGTCCAGGTGTTGGCCATCACACAAACTGAGAACACATGGGCCAGGAAGCTGGAGCGTAGACGCTGATCCACAGAGGCAGGGGAATTAAGGGGCTGAAAAGGAAAGGGGAGAAAGGAGGGTGACATAGAACAGAGCTGTGTACACAGCCACGAAGGTGAAAAGTACACTACTCCGCAATTAAAGCACCCGCTATGGCACTTCACCACCATCGGACTGTGATCGACCGCATTTGCTCCAGGCCTGCCACATTTACAGTCATTCGAGTGACTCTGCCCCGGCCCTAGTAAATTCTCAGAGGCATCGCACTAACATTTGACTGCCATGACCCAACCCTAGCAACCTTTCGAAGGCATTGTGCTGATATTTTGCTAACACTATAGCAACTTTACATACACGTTGTTCTGAAATTAATGAAACAGATCTATTGACTTTTCAGAGGTATTGCTTTCCCATTCCCTTTACTGCCCATGACCAGGGATTGACTGAAAACCACATGCCGCGCTGGCGAAAATGCTCAAACCAGCCCCCCACTACAGGACAAGTGCTTAGAATGTGTCCATGGAGACACACGACCCAGGGTGGCACACCCTGCTCTGTGAACATGCTATTTATTCGAGGAAGAACACGCTAGACTGGAGAACGGCGTAACGGTCAGAGCTGCCGACTTTAGAACTAAGGAACAAGGGGCCAGATGTATGACGTGATTTTGCATGCGCCAACGGGTTTGCGACACGTTTGCGCATGCAAAATCACTGTGTGCCATGTACAAACACTATTTTGCGAGTCTCAAAAAATTGTGACTCGTAAAATAGTGTTTAGCGACTCGCAATTAGGAAGGGGCGTTCCAAGGGCGTCCCTTCCTAATTGCGACTCGCAGCCCTATGTGTGAATGTTTTGCGACCACAATTGCGGTCACAAAACACTCGTAATTTACCGCCCTCTTCAAGAGGGTGGTAATGCAGTCGCAAATGGGAAGAAGGGGGGACCCCTTCCCTTTGCAAATGCAGGGGAAACGTTTCATTTTTTTCTAAAAATGCATCCCATTTTCCTTTAAGGAAAACGGGCTGCATTTTTTAAAAAAAACTGCTTTATTTAAAAGCAGTCCCAGACATGGAGGTCTGCTGAGCCCAGCAGGCCACCATCCCTGGGAGGGCCAGCCATTCCCAATGGGGTCGCAAATTGCGAGTGCCTCATTAATATTCATGAGTCTCGCAGTTTGCGACCCCCATTGGGAATCACAATCAGTGTCTCTGACACTGTTGTACATTGTAAATTGCGAGTCGCAATTTGCGACTCGCAATCGAGCACAAATTGCGAGTCGCAATTTACACTGGTCGTACATCTGGCCCCAGGTTCGAGTCTCGGGGTCGGTTCTATAGCCTGTGGTTCTGGACAAATCACTTAATCTCCCCGTGCCTACCAAAAATGTATGTATCCTTGTATAACGAAACTGGTGCTCATGTAAAGCGCTTCAGTCCGTTCGGGTCGAGTTTACGATATATAAAACGGCAAAAATAAATAAACTTGGCTATATAACCAGTTTTGCACTTGACTGTCTCCGTTATAAGCTTTTCAGAATCAGCGTAATTATCTATTTCGAGAAATATTTTCCGACATTAGACGAAGTCTGTCCTACCTCGGCACGCTTTTAGACTTTTCCATGATTTGGTGACCTTTAAATGACCTAATTTCTCAGCCATGAGAATGTAACCCACTGAGCCATTTTGCTGGCTGTGTGTCAACTCTGCCTCAGCCTCAACTGCTTTTCAGGGACATCGGCCTGCTAGAAATCCCCCAATTTCCCTTGAGGTCTCTGAGAAAAGGTCATTTTGAGAGTGCAGGGGGTGAATATTAGGCAAGCCAGGGCTTTCCTGCAAATGTGACAAGGAGGTCCTGACAAAGCTTACGTGTGTTTGTCATTTGCAGGGTCAGACCCTCATTCCGCCCTCACACAGGTCTAAGAACCGGTCCTGACAAATATTCCGATCCAAAGCATTTCAATATGAAATTCCACTTGGACCAGCACTTCCATGCTGGAGGACGCGCAGAACATCTGTGACAATTTCAGGCCTTTTTCATTGGGGGTTGTCTTGGTGGCTAAATTGACAGTTTCCCTGGAATCTTTCAATATTGCCGTCTCTCAGGCCACGATTAAATAAATATATGGGGGCGATATTTTGCACAACAAACACGGAGCGGCCACGGTAATAATATACACGAGGCAGAAGAAGAGATCAAAGCGCCCAAATGGGTGACCAGTGTCCAATCAAACGTTAGTAAATACTTACTGAAAATGTTAATTGCAGGCATCTTTCATTAGAGGCCTGTGGGGGGGAGGCAAACCCACCCCACCACCCTGCGACTCTTCCAAGCCCCACTGCCACACTGTTCGACCCACCGCTCCTTCAAAGGGTAATTAACAGATCACAACTCTCTCGTAATTGCAGAACTCCTTACAGCGAACCTTGTGACGAATTAGTCACTTAATTCGCAAAATGATAGCTTGTGTGCATAATTATACACATGGGACGGGAACCAGAGGCTTTAATTGTGGTGAGAGTGGAGGCGATGAAGCGCCTGGGCCGTGCATGGCAGGAGTCTGCGGTGCCGCGGCATGTTGGGGAGGAAAGCACACTGGGGTGGTGCCCTGCGGCCTACAAGTTTATATGTCTGTGTTATCTCTTAGATGAGAGGGAAGCGTCCTCCACCATGTTGGGTGGATAATGTCTAGGAAATTCTTCGATTACTTTCTGGTCATTTCATCTCTCCCATTCTCAGGGTTGGATTGGGATCCAAAATCGCCCCGGGCACACAAAAAAATGTGGCCCACATTTGCGGATTGGCTTTCCGCAAACCACTGTTTTGGCAAAGTTTTATGCAAAGAAGGGGGCGGAGGTCTCTGACAGAAATGTTTTCTTAACTTCACTTAGATTTTTAAAAAAATGCATGGATTAGTTCACACTGGTGAACCACACATGAATACAAGTGAGACCGCTTCTGCTCAGGCCCCCTGCCCCTGTTCAATCTGCATATATTAATGGGCCGGCCCAGCGAGAGAAAGGGAGTGACACCTCCGCCCCGTTGGTAAAACGGGGGTAACAGAGGCCCATCTGCCTCCAGAAAGGCCACTCAGGCACCCACGGGGCCGCTGGCGGCATCCAAACACGCAAAAAACCACCCAAATCGGCCCCCAGGCTGCCCAAAAAAGCGACCCACAACTGTAACTGAGATACCGGCCCCTCGGCCATTGCCCGAGTGCCCGCCTTACCAATCCGACCCTGGGCCATTCTCCTTTTTCTCAACCTTTACATCATGAAGTGCGACGACAGCCCCTCCTCACCTCCCCAGTTTGCTGCATGCCTATAACCGGCCACCTCTACCCAGAATCCTCCAAAGTCGACCACCGAAGAAACTCAAACTGGGCACACAGTAGGATGGGATGTACGTGGCCTGGGAGGAGGAAAAGGAATTGGAGAAATGACGTGAACAGTACGTCTTTCAACTCTTACCTCCTCGTCACTTCCTCATGCGACTCATTACATCATAAGAGTCTGCCAAAGTAGGCGCAACCAGAATTAATTGCTCACCAAGGCATCCATTCATCAGAATAGATAAACTCCAGCCGGTGTACAGGAAGGACTGTAGACAGAAGCCCTGCACAAGCTAGGTCCCTGGCACTTACCTGACTGAAAGGTGCTCACATGGACCCCATCCGTTGCAGCCCATGGCACTTGCCCAAGAGTACGCGAACAGCCTGCACCACTGAAGAATTGCTTGTTGCCCAACCTGTGCCTGTAGCAAACTGTAAAGCTGTAATTGGATCCGTTGCCTTGATGCACTTGTTCACTGTGTGCCCGAGTGACTGTGCAGCTGCCTGAGGCACTGATCATTAGTGTGCCTAGTTGGACTATGCGCCACTGCAGCTCAACAGTGAAGCGCCTAGAAGTAGTCAAGCTGTTGCCACCCTGACCCAAGACTGAAAGTGGACTGCATCACCACCTCAATTCCGCAGGAGGTCTGCTGAGCTGAGCCGCCAACTCACTGACCAGCCCAAGTGGAGGAGGATCTTGTCATGACCAGAACATCCCAACCACAAGCAGACATACTATGTGCCTCGAAGAGGGCTACAGTCTGGGCATACCCGTCCCGTTTAGGGCGACAAATACAAAAAGAACAAATGATGGACGGAATGTTGAACAATGTCAAACACTCACCCCCAGTACAGAGACCTTGGCCTAAATCCATCTTTATTTGCTCACCTCGCCATTCCAGTATGGACCCAGCCCTGTTTGACAATGCTCGGCATTCCGTCCATCATCTTTTTGTGCTGCTATAGTTGCCCTAAGTGGGAAGGGCATGCCCAGATGTGGGTCCAGTGCTCGCTATGCCACTGGATTCAAGCTAGCCTGGCTGATGAGGGGTGATAACCCAAAACCAGTCCCAGGATGCTTGTTTTCCAGTCTAGGGAGGGCCTGGCAGTTCGGGCTGGACTGTTCCCATGGGTAGCAGGGTCAAGACTGATTTGCACATGGCTGGGTTCAAACTGTGGTGGCGTGGTGAGCAAAAAAAATAATGGATTTAACCCAGAACTGTGACTGGGGGTGAATGTTAGACAATGTTCAGCATTCCGTCCATTATCTTTTTGTGTTGCTAAAGTCGCCGTAAGTGGGAAGGGTATGCCCAGACGTGGGTCCCTTGCTCACTTTGCCACTGAATTCAAGCTAGCCTGGCTGATGAGGGGTGTTACCCCGAAACCGGTCCCAGGATTCTTGTTTTCTGGTCCAGAGAGGACCTGGCTTGGCAGTATGGGCTGGACTGTTCCCATGAGGAACAGGGTCAAGACTGATTTGCATATGGCTGTGTCTGAACTGGGGTGGCAAAGTGAGCTAAAGTACGATGATGGATTCAACCCAGATCAAATAGTGACTGGTGGTGAGTGTCTGAAAAGTTTCAGCGCTCAGTCCATCATCTCCTTGTGTTTGCTTTATAAAAAAAAAAAAAGCCAGCTGAGACTGCCACGGCTAGAGTAACACAGATAAAAAGGTCTGGTCACACTACTGTTCACTTCTAATAAATAAAAAAGACAACATGCTGCCACCACTACTTTATCAGCTAAACCCAAGACAGGGACAGTATTCTACTGTCCATAATGAGGGCACACTTGGTGCACCCCTCCAGGTCCCAGGACAGGCCCAGGACCTCACATGGTCAGGAACAGGCCTATGTCACTGCGTACATGATTAGATTAGTGTGAAGCCAGTACCAGAATAATATTCAAGGTACCAGATATACCTGCAATGGTGCACTCAGGTCAGGGCATTACACCTGTATACCAATTTGGGGGGACAGTACCATTAAGTTACATCAAATGACTTGACCCTGGTAAACACATAGTAACATAAACGACAATCACGAAATGGGAGCATCATCAAATGGACATGAAGGCACAGAGCGGAAGGCAGCAGCACTGTCCCGTTCTAATTAATCTAGAAGAGAATTTACAAAGACAGTAATTCCTCCATTGCTTGCCCTTTTTATTATATCCTGACCCTGTCGGGTCTGACATCACATCTGGTCAACCTCTAATCCTGGAAGTGTCAATGTACACAATTTTGGGCAGGCCTTTCTTGATTCCGATTTGTAAAGCTGCCAGCTTGGACAAGCATTGAGTATACACGGAGGTCGCATCTCTTCGAATGAAGGAATGCCAATCACAGTAGCAGTTCCAGGGTACATATGTGTATCCAAGGAAGTGCTTCTGTCAACCCATGTCTAACATTTGCAGAACCATCCTCCATCCCCGAATAACCATGGACCTAAACTGCAACCGACCACTAGCCTTCTGATAACACGCAAAGCTTCGGAGAGAATCTGGGGTATTTTTGGTAGCAGGAGGATGATGGACCCTGAGACCTTCAGAGGTCATACCCAGATTCCCATTTCGAGAATCCTGTATCCTCTGGGAAAACATCTTTGTGGGGCTTTTAGATCAATGCATGGGAATTTTGAAGCAACCACCTGAGGAACACCCTGAGGAATCTTAACAATAAATTATTGCTTTGTGGGACACCTGTGAATTTTACAAACCATCATCTCTGATTGTGCAGAATGAGCAGTTTTACAAAGCTTCCCTGAATGAGCTTCAGTGTTATTAACAACAGATGCCTTATGCCACTCAATTTCTTTGTTTCTTTATGCAACCAAAACTGTTCTAACTTGCTAAGAAAACTGCAGTTAAAATAAATATAAAAAACAAAAGTGATACATTCCTCTGTTGACCGCATGACCGACAAGATCACAGTCCATACCCCAAAACCATATAGCTTCTACTCTGTTTTGCAGCCCCTCACTACAATAAATAGAAACTATTTTCAATCTGCTCTATTTATTTATTTAAAAGAGAAATGGCTGGCGGTGGAAGCACCGACTTGGAGGAGGACATTTAGAAGGTAAATATACCTAAATATCAGTCGATGTGTCCCCTCTCCAGGCATCAAAGTGGGACCTGAGAACCGACTAAACCTAATTATGGCCATGGTTAGGCGTGTAGGTCCCAGTGCAACCAAACATAGCATGTTTGTAGTTATTTAATTTCCTCTGGTGGTTTGTTTCCCTTCGTGGTTTGCTGGATCAAAACTCTTGTTCTGCCAGACATGTTAAGAGCACATTGTTCAAATTATAGCTTGTCCTAACTAGAGTACTGCCTCCCACCGTCAGAAGCTGAAAGCCACCCCCACCTGCTCAGACCTGACCCACTGACCCTCCCTAGGCCCAAGGGGACCTCCTAACAGGATAATGGGCTCCTTACACTCTTAGATCCCGCTGCCAGCTGCCCAACTGGTTGCAATCAAAGCTGCTTGCCCATCATACTGGCAAATTAAGTCAATCAAGGAAACTCTCCTCTCTCCAGGCTCCCACACATACAGTAATCAGGAGAGGTCAAAGGTAGGTATGGGCAGCACTGTCTTTTCGACTAACGCTACATTAGATTTCTTTCTAGGAATGAGTGAGAAGATGAGTGCCTAAGAATATTCATCCAGTAAGGTGCAACTCATCCAACCCAAGCAGGGGAGAAGGCAACATTAATACACAAACATTTAAAAAAAAGAGATGGATTTATTTTTGCATAAGTTTGTTTTTCCTACAGCCGCAGTTTGACAGGGAATTTACTCCATCTGTGGAGGCTTACCATTGTGAAATCTTGTTTTCTAGGTGATCATTTCCTGTAAATAGGAATTCTCAGGAGATCCTGTGTGTCGAAAATTCATGTGTGAGGACTTTATACTGGGCTTTGGCAGAGCCAGAGAAAAGGCCCTGTCATGGGTGAGACATGATATCCTTCTTGGAATAAAGTGGCTGGCCTCACTGACAATGTGGGCTACCTAGAGTCTATTAATGAGCTCACATAGCCAGCTAACCTGCAGTAGTCAAGCGGAGAGTTCATAAGTCAACAGTGGGGAGGGTCTTTTAGACCCAAGCGGACGGTCCGCTGCTCCTTCAGGGGGCAAAGGCCCTGGTGAAGGCCAAACCTGGTCTGTCCTATTTAGAGCTTTGCTGTGAAGTCAACAAAAATGGCAGCTTTTCCTTGCATATCACTGTAGGTTTGTTGCGAAGCACCAATGTTTAAAGCACCAGCTCAGAAAATGTTTTTTATATTTAGAAAACAAACCAGCAGTTTGTTTACTCAGGCCCAAATACAATCCTGACTGGCAGGGAGCTTTCTCCCTCCACTTCACATGGCAGACATGTGCAGGACCAAAGAGTGACAGCCCTCAAATTCCAACTGTTATCGTGACTTAGAGGCCCTTTGGCGGACTGGCCACAAGGTGAGGGGTTTATACAGTGGTGGCTGGCATCTATGGGGAGGGGCTAACAGGCACGTGCAAGCACAAATAAAATAAAAAATAAAAATAAAATTAAACACTTACTGAGTCCATCATACTGGACCTCTTCTTTCTTCAACTGCAGCCCGGCCACCAGGAAACTCCCTTGATCAGTCCTGACGCTGCTCTCATGCAGCGCCCTGATTGGAGGGGTAGGCCTCACTCGGCGCTCCACAGTGCTCTGGAGGCCTGCACTTGCTCTAACCCAGCTGTCAGATAGCTGGGTTAGAGATGTTTAAAGTGCATATGTCTGGCTGGCCGTTGGAATGCGGCCGGCCAAAAAGACATGCGCATTTTAAACAGTGCACATACAGCCCACCCTCCTCCCTGCTGCTGTCACTCAGCCTCGTCCTGATGCTCTCTTCGGGATGGGGAATGAAAAATAAAATGGTAATTAATTGCCACTTTATTTTTCATCTCTGGGACTTTGGGGGTAATTTAAGTGGGGCGAATCTCCTCTGCCCCAACGGAGGAGCTGTCCCTGGGTTTACACAGGCAAAGTCAGCGGAGACTCCACCCGTGTAAACACAACACTTACCCCTAATTAAATGGAACAGGGAACTGAGCACTGCCCATTCAGGATGGTTCTCCAGCTCAACCAAATAAGTCCTTAAGTGTAAATCTAAAGCTTATGGGATTTGTACCTTGCTTAAACAATGTATTTTAAAAAACGAATACATATGGTTTTGAGTTTAATTTTGACCTTGTGCATTGAAATCATGTAGATATTTACTATTTTATATCTACTAATCTCCACTTTACGTCTTCAAATTGCAAATTACTCTTTAAATGGTAATACCATCTTCCTGATTGATGTTAGTTGAATTACATCAATAGGTCTTTTGTGTGTGATGTATTTAAGATACTGATATTGTCATACATGTTTGTAAAAAAATCAGTTTTTTTGTTTTTTGTCATTAATCACTGTATGAATCTCTAGATAAGATATTCAATTGAAAGGAAACAAATACGTTTATTCTAGTCATTTTTTGTTTTTGTTTTTAGCCTTTGTTGAGTGAGTTTTGAGTAATTGCAGGGCCATTGATACTATGGGGTCGATTCCGATCTCGGCGGGAAGCGCACCTAACAGTATTCGTCCGGAAAAAAAACAAGCCGAACGCGTGTTTCCCGACCGATTCGGACAGTCGTCCGAACGAACAAGTACGACGCACATAACAGCCCAGATTCCGAGCGAGCCGTACTCACCCATTTCAGCTCCTGTTCCCCGCCCGAGCCGGATCCGTAAACGGCCAATCGAGTCGAACGGAACCAAATACACAGCACCTTCCGGCCGGACTAGTACGATGCGCATTCCGTACGCGCCCAACCCGTCGCTACGTACGGCACGTCAGAGCATCCGGGAGAGCTGTACATAAACTCCGATTCGCGCCACAAGACGATCCACGGCTACGAGACGAACAAGCCAGCGACGAGTACGAGTCGAAGCCACGAGAAACCCGAACGAGACGAACAAACCATGAATCCCATCGCGCAGGTCCTACCAATACTCTACATCTATTACCGGGACTGGTACGGACGCGTACGGCGAAGACGGTAAGTCAAACACCCACTACACAAACAAATCACACATACCCAACATATGTCACACACACATAGGGATGCAGAAATGACGTACACCAGCAACAGCAGAACCATAGGGGCGGGATGGCTACCACCAATGCCATACACACCCATAGGGGGATGGATGCCTACCACTACCACCACCCCTACTCAGGGGGGCCTGGATGCCTACCACTAACACCACCCCTACTCAGGGGGGGCTGGATGCCTGTCACTACTACCATCCCCACTAATAGGGGGATGGATGCCTACCACTACCATCACCCCTACTCAGGGGGGGCTGGATGCCTGTCACTACCACCACCCCTACTCAGGGGGGCCTGGATGCCTACCACCACCCCTACTCAGGGGGGGCTGGATGCCTGTCACTACTACCAACCCCACTCATAGGGGGATGGATGCCTACCACTACCACCACCCCTACTCAGGGGGGGCTGGATGCCTACCACTACCACCATCCCCACTCATAGGGGGATGAATGCCTACCACCCACACCACCCCTAAACATAGGACGGGAAATGCATGACACAACCAGCATACTCCAACATAAGGAATGTCTGAAAATACATCCCACCAACACCATGACAAGCGTGTGTAGTCTGTGTCAAATGCCCACAACACTGAACATGTCATTGAGCATACAATGTGACCCCCTATCACATGTGTCACACATAAATGTGTGTGGGCTCCACAATTCAAGCAGACCATGACCACTGTGGCAATGGGGTATAACACCCCATCATCACAGTGACCAAAAGGTAAGTCTGGGGTCCATAGCTGAAGCCCAATTGAACATTGTGGCAATGGGGTCTAAACCCCCATCACCACAGTGACCAAAAGGGAAGTGTGGGGTCCATAGCTGAAGCACATTTTGAACATTGTGGCAATGGGGTCTAAACCCCCATCACCACAGTGACCAAAAGGGAAGTGTGGGGTCCATAGCTGAAGCACATTTTGAACATTGTGGCAATGGGGTCTAAAACCCCATCATCACAGTGACCAAAATGTAAGTGTTGTCATGGGAAAAGCTGCAAATGCCAAACAGCATGGATGATTCCTGGTCACAGAACAACAAATACATCTGTGGCATAGTAGTGCTTGTGTCCCATAGCAACATACATTGGGTGAGGCAAACAGTGCAGTGCAAATAAGATATACATTTGGCCATGTGCAGACAAACATCACCCATGGGGGCTGACATTCGCAACATTCCTCAATAACACAATGACAGAAGTGACCATCATAATGCAGCCCCACATATCTGCACCAATGGACACACAAATGTAGATATCCTTTGGAGACTGTAGATGTCAGGTGAACAAATACCATACCATGGCAGCAAAGGGACATACAAACCATGATCATTGTGCTGACTGATGACCTAGGAGTCCCAGGGACAGCAGGGGAAAGCCAACAAACAACATACAGCCAATGGCACACTAAAGATATGCCAATGCAGTGGTGCAGATGCACAAACACAAACAGGCAGCCTCACACTGCAGATCCTACACAACAGGTGATGGGGGGGGGGGGGTGCCAGTGTCCCCAGGCAACCACACAACATATGAGGAGGCCTGAATCACAATTACACAGATGTGTATACAGTGCCACACAAAAGTAACTCATGGATCGGAGTCCCCTATGTGGGCAAACAGGCATTGTTAGATGAGAGGGAGCCCAAATTACACATGTCACACAAGCTTGTAGGAACAGCAAATAACACAGCAAGAGACAGACCTACCACAGCACTACCCCCAGGGACCCCACATCGTGGTGACCGTGGCCTGCATGATAATCCCACTGTGATGACAAAGCTAGATGTCGTTCACACTGTGAACCACAGTCATGTGTCCTGAGCAACAAACTACCATCACACATACACAAGCACAAATCAATCTGCACGGCCTGTCAGCCAAGGCCAACATGGAGGTAGGGGTCTAGCCGTGCAACAACTCTCATTTGCACACACTCAACACCACACACCTTGATCTCCACCAATGTGCAGCAGTGAAGCTCACATGGACTGGTGACATTGCACATGCACCCATGACAATCCCAGGGGTGGTGGTGGGAACTAAGGTGCAGAAACCCATCACACAAGGCCAGTCAACAAGACTCGTGAATGTCTGACACACTGCAGAGTACGCTGTACATGGGCATGACGTGAAATCCACCACAATCAATGTGATCCCGGACACAGTCACACACCAATGAAGAAGTCAAGGTCACCCACAAAGAACACACATAGACAACTTCCAACATTGCAGCTCTGACCCAGAGGAGTGGCAGCAGTCACACACACAACGTGTCACAATCACTGAAAGCTAACACAAACTGTAAATTACATGACTTGTGTAACCAACAAGTGCCAAGGGGAATCCTGACTGTCTCATCTGCGTTTGCCCACATACTCAGCCCTGACAGCAAACACACCTATGGATGACACCCTGATGACCAGTAATGTGCCATGCACCCACATCCCAGAGAACCCAGTGCGAAGATTTGGGTGGTACATAGGTCAACTCAGCAAACATCACAAACAGGAACATCACTACGGATCCCAGCCTGTGTTGCAAAACGGAAGTGAACACACACAGACATGCTCACACAACACACACCTTGGGCTCAGGCAATGTCACGGAATTACACACTGCCATGAGGGCACTCCACTCCTGTGTAAGGAAAGCTGTGCCATACGTTGTCTCTGCAGGGCTCTATCATATCAGCAGTACACTTGGTCACTCAGTCAACAATTAGCACAAAATGAAGGCTCTCATCACATCAGCCTGGTCATGGGAGTGTCACCGACACCATCTGCACAGATCCAACACACATGTATAGCAAGTTGCACTGATCACACAGATGAGTCCTTCCCCATTGATGCCCAAACTTGCATGTCCAGTAGAGATGGCCACACGGTCAGGGAAATAGACAAATTGAACAATGGCAAGCACAACAGATGTGCAGGGGTGTAAGCCACAGATGTGATATTGCAAATAAAAGTAGGAAATCGCATTGCCAAATATTGAAAACATGACACCCTCATATTGCTGCAAAGGATCACATGGATACACACCAGGATAGGACACATTCCCCCTGGACCACATGGGGTCCTGCACAGTAACACTTCATTTCCCTGATATAAAAAATCACCATCAGTGCAGCAAGGGCACGGTTAGCATCATCAACATCATGTACATCAGAAGCAAAACCACTAGAGAACAGAAAGTAGCTTTATTCAGCATTTGTGTGTGAAGAAGTGAAAGTCCAGAAATACAACAAAGGCCAATGGCCAGTCCATAACAAGAGTCCAAACAGGTTGACAGTGCCAGATGTCACCCTTTGCATGCCTGCACAGCTACACATCAGGGACATTCCCCTCGGAGGGGCATACGGGGGGGCAGGCCAGGCACCGCAGGGACAGGATCAGGGCTCACCAGAAGGAGGCAGGGAAGGGGTGGTGGGTGCTGGAGAGTCACTGACAACTGCAGTGGAGGTGTCTGACATGGTGTGTGCCGGCACAACTGGGGGGCATGAGTCAGATGGTGTGGGTGCCGGCACGACTGCAGTGGGCCGTGCAGATGGAGTGGACAGGTTCCCCACTGCAGTGCCCAAGTCAAACAGTGTGGTAGTGGACTCCACTGCAGTGCCTATCTCCAGGGGAGTAGAATGGGGTTCAGGTAAGGTGGGCAGGACAGAGGGGGAGGACACGCTTTCCACACCAGTGGCACAAACAAGCGCAGCGGGGGGTGTGGTGCTGGAAGACCAAGTGGTAGGGGGAGAAGGCCGGATCATTTTGGGGATGGTGTATCTGTGGGTGGGGGAACCTGGGGCAGGGTGTGGTGGGGGAACCTGTGGAGTGGGGGCCTGAGGGATGGAGGAAGGAGACTTGGTGGTTGAGCTGCAGGGTGGCGGTGGGGTCTTGCTCTTCCGGGTCCGGGGGACTTGCGGATGGGGGCCTCAGTCTGTCTGCGCCTGGGGGAGGGTGTCTGGGGGCGAGGGGCACTCCCCTCTGTGTGAGTGGACTTCCTCTTCCCCCTGTATGGTGGATCAGCTGGATTGGAGGGGAAGAGGCCGAGGTCACAGATGAAGAGCTGCTGTGTAGGTGGGTTTGCAGGTGAGGCAAGGGAAGGGGCCTTGGAGGGAGAGGTATCGGAGGACTGCGGAGTGACTGTATATGCCTGTGTGTGTGTATGTACCCCATCCCCTGTGGGTGTGGTATCAGTCCCCTGAGGATGCCTGCGTGCACGTCTTGTTTTTGTAGTGGGTGTGTCTGTGCTGCTCGTGTCTGTGTGTTTGGGTGAATGTGCAGGTGTGCATGTGCTTGGGACAGGTAGTGTGCCAGGAAGTGTGGATGGGGCAGAGGTAGGAGGGGTGAGGGACTGTTGGAGGAGGGACACTGCTGCCGTCAGGGAGGAGTCCATGGACCTATTGCTCCTCTGTAGGGCAGACATGCCCGATGAGATGCCCTCCATAAACGACACCAGCTGAGTCAACAGAGTGGTGTGGGCATGGAGGACACTCAGCATTGCTGTCTGCCCTACATGGAGCTGGCGAAGTAGTACACAGACTCCTCACTCAGGGCAGCAGGGGACACAGGGGCAGGGGCTGCGGTGCCTGGCACGAAGGAGACATGCTCCCGAACACGGGAGCCTCCACGGACCTCTGGAATGGGAGCCGATGGGAGGGCGGTGGTGGTGGTGGTGGTGGTGGCGGGGACAGCAATAGTAGCTGGGGTGTGGTGGCTGCTGACACCCGCCTCCACAAGGGAGTCATCCTCTGAGCTGCTGTGGTCCTCAGCTGAGGTGGATGGTGCTGAGGACTCCTCGGTGTGGCTCCCCTCGACCTCCGTGCCACTGGGTCCCTCCGACCACTCATCGGCTGCTGACCCAGTCTGGCTCTGTGGCTCCTCCTGGTCCGTGGAGCTGTCCCCTCCTGTGGCCGTAGATGTATCTGCAAACAATTAGGGAAACAGACAGACATCAGTCACCTGCACTGACCGCACAAAACCACAGTAAGTACAGCACATTACAGAGCAAGCCCTGGCATCCTTAGTTGAACATTGCCAAAAGTGCCCAAACAGAGTAGGAGAAGCCAATTGTCAGTCTGATGGTCAACCATGGCACTCACATCCCTCCTGGCCTTGCACCCATCGGTCTGGTGTCTGTCGGATGGCAATACCCCAGTGTGGACACATGCACCACCAACACAGTAGTTGGACAGTGCAGAGAACACGGTGAAGTATGTGACAATGCACACATCACAACTCTTGCCACTGAGTCAGTACAGGTGTCCGGATAAAGGGATGGCCAGAGTCTATTTTGAAATGCATGTGATGCATACCAGCACCAGACACCATGATGCACCCATGTCCTGATAGTCAATGCCACAATGGGGTGCATGTAGCACATGTCACTCCCCTGCAGGATCACTCTTAGGAAGTTTAACGCCATGGCACAGGCATGCCTGCAAAGTCATACATCACTGTCTCCAGTCACATGGGCAGGGCAGCCAGACAACAACAGTCTGCACTGTGTCACAATCCTAGGTCATGGGGAATGCAAGTCCTGTAGCTGACAAGTGCACATGTCCATCCCCCACAAACCACATCATCTGAACTCTCATTTGTCCACGTCATACCAATTGGACATATGGGAGACATGAAACACAACCCTCGGAACCTGAGCACCTCACAATCTGCTGTGAATGGGAAACAGCTGCCTGAACTTCACAGTCGCATACCCCAGTATGCACGGTCAAGTGATCAAACACCTATATGTCACACAAGTATCGTCTCCTATGGTCACATCTCCGGTGGCATGCTGAGCCCTAACCGATAAACACCCCAGTAGTCCTGACAACGAAGCCACAGCACAATGACACAGAGGCAGACACCTGAGGGAACATTTCACTGAGCACAACGTGTCAGCTGATACACGGGAGTGGGAGTACAGAGTGTATTGTATGGCCTGGAGTAGGCATGACTGTCCTGCTCCACGTGAAAGAGGGATGAGCCCTGGACAGTAGGCAGGTGGCTAAGCATGTGTGACACACTTGATATACATACTCCTGAGGCCCAAACATTGTTCCCACCCGCAGCATGGGTGTGTGCCAAATACCCCAGGCACATGTGGTGAATCAGATCAGCAATTGGACCACATATCAAAGTAACACGCAGATTACATGTCAGAACCCAGGCATTGTGTAAGCAATGGACCCACCCATGAAGCCCACCACAGAGTTACGGGAACAAATGCTGTCCCCCACCTTGAGCTAAGCAAAATGCAAGGACACAGTACCCAAGTGACACAATTTCCTGATTGTAAGGGCCACACCTGGGTATCAGATGAGGAGTGGGCAGTGCACAATTGAGGGACATGGGTCCTGGACCACATAACTGATGTACTGTTGAAGTTTAACCAGGCCAGAGGAGGGCACATAGCATGTCAGACAAAGCTCACAGTGCAGTCATGGACTCACCCCTCCTTGCTGCTGTCTGCCCTTCAGCTGCCCATCCAGATCAGGGAAGACCACCGCCAGGATCCTGAGCATGTGGGGGGTCAGGGTCCGGTGTCCGCCCCTCCTGCGAGGAGGCGACAGCTTCAGCTGGACCCTTGCGATCCTCCGGGTCCAGCCCCGAAGGTCCTGCCACCTCTTCTGGCAGTTGCGGATCCGGCGCTTGTAGACCCCCACAGACCTTACTGCCCGGGCGATGTCCAGCCATATTTCCTGCTTCTGGTGGGCATCAACCTGTGAGGATGACAAAGTGTAAAGGCCATTACTACACATGCAACAAATCCGTGCATCACACATTTGGATATACATGTCTCAATCACAGGGGCACATGATGTACACGGGCAGTGCAAGGATTGCTATGAACAGTTTGCCAGCAGTTACTACATGGTATCATTGCCTGGGAAGTCAAACATTGTTTAAATGCACTGTTACTGAACTATACCTGTTCAGTGCATGTAACTACACACTATGGGGGGTGACAACTACTCAGTGAGCCTGCTAGCCAGTGGCGTGCAGACTGTAAGTCTGGCTAGTCAGACAACATGCACATTTGTAAGGCAGTGGACAGCACACTCACCTGCTCCCCTGGTTTCACATACAGCTTGCTGTACTGTGGAAGGAGGCTGTCCAGCAGGGCCTGGTTCTCCTCAGTGCTGAAGGCTGGGGCTCTCTCCACAGTACGTGCCATTGCAGGATCCAGAGGATGCAGAGACAGCAGCAGTGGTGGTGACAGATGTCGTCCTGGAGCATGTAGTGCAGGCAAGTGAGCTCTCAGGGGAACAGCCAGCATTATATGTGTGCTGCTGAGGCAGATACTGTCCCATGTGTCCAAAGTGATAGGTCCAAGTCGTTTGCATCTTCTGAATCTGGCCAATCCATGGAATTGCACCACTTACACACGCCCACAGCATCCTTGAAAAGTTCAACTTCATGACACCCATGAATTTGCAACATTGTTGTGGGTGGCCAACTGAATTCACAGCATCAGACTCGTTAAACTTTCGAAAACGCGTCCGTTGCCATGCCAGGCCATAGCCAATGCTTGCGCACCGATCGGTCCATTGCTGTACAACGCGTACCCGGTCACATCGTATGCAATGGCCAGTGCGTGCACACCGATCGGTCCATTGCTGTACAACGCGTATTCCGGGTACAACGCGTACCCGCTCACAACAGATTCAATGGCCAGTGCGTGCACACATATCGGTCCATTGCTGTACAACGCGTATTTCGGGTACAACGCGTACCCGCTCACAACAGATTCAATGGCCAGTGCGTGCACACCGATCGGTCCATTGCTGTACGACGCTTCCCTGTACAGGTCACTCGCATATGTCACCATGCTTGTCACTGGTGAATGTATGCCAGTAACATATACTTGCCAGGGACTCAGGGGCACACCTACAACACCACAGCCTGTACACACTGTATCCTAAGGCATGTAAGGCTGCATTACCTTTTCTGTGTATGGGGGTCAACATGTGGTTTTTGGGGTGGCACTTGGGGGCAGCCACTCCCAGGCTGTGCACGTGTTCATGGGGACAGGATCCTTTGTGTGTTGTGCACATGACCACTGTGATGTGCAACTGTTCATTTCAGAGCATGTGGCATGGTCACATTTCACGGTTGTGTATGTGTATGTCATGTCACATACCCCCTGAGTCCCATGTGGGACAGTATGTACGTCACAGGGTGACCCATTGCCACAATAGTGATGGCCCTCCACAGTCTGTGTGCATGTTGTGTTTACAATATCTCTGATTCCATGTGCACAATGGGAGACAGTCTCCACATCCACGTTGTTTGTGCTTGGACTTTGATGTTGTGCGTGTGTGTGTCACAGACGTCCATGTCTGTCCTGCCGAGGCAACAGGGACCACTACCTGTGGGGGTCATGGTTGTTTTGCTGTGGTGTATTCATGATGCACCATGTCATGCCAGTGTCCATGCGGCAATACAGGGTCCCTGGGAATCTACCTGTCAATGAGCTGTGATGCCTGGGGCACATCTGTCCTCACATGTCACTGTGGTGTGTGTTTGGAACGTGACAGCAGTACATGGGTACTGTGACACAGCCTAATGATATCCCATAGCACAACCTGGGACTTGTTGAGGACACATGTTGAACTGTGATGTTAGATGTTGTCCATTTCGGTGCCATACATGTCCTTACGGAACGGCACACACATCATGTACTTGTGTCTCGTAATGATGTATCATGTGATATTGAGTCTGGTCTATGCCACATATGTGGGGTTTACTGACAATCTTTCTTTCTTCACCTATGCACTGCAGGGCATCAGCTGTCCATAGACCATTCCCTGACCTTGCAACGATGGTGGAATGTGACTGCATCCGCTTCACGGTACCGCTTCACCAGGCAGCTGATTGAGGATTTGGCAGTGCGCTTGGCCCCACATTTGCAACCTGGCCGGCCGTACCCTACAGCGCTGACCCCCAAGGTGAAGGTGATGGCAGCCCTACACTTCTTTGCCACCGGTACCTTTCAAAACACTGTGGCGTCTGCTGGTGGGATGTCACAGACTATGTTCAGCCGTGTGCTACGCGATATTTTGGAGGCAATGTTGAGATGCCTGAACCAGTACATCTATTTCCCTAAACGTCAACAGCTCACTGACGTCAAGAGTGACTTCTATGCCCTGGGGAGGATGCCACATGTCATTGGCTCCATTGATGGGACACATGTGGCTTTGGTACCACCACAGGCACATGAGCAGGCATACAGGAACCGTAAACATTATCACTCGATCAATGCTCTGGTGGTATGTCTTGCAGATATGAGCATCTCACATGTGTGTGCACGTTTCCCTGGTTCGGCACACAATGCCTTCGTGATGAGGAGTAGTCGTATCCCGAGGATGATGTCACAGATGCGGAACCAGCGTGCCTGGCTTGTCGGTGTGTACTGACTTTGTACCATTGTGTGTGTTCTGCTATGTTATATTCCGCACTCTTTTCCAACTCAGCTAATGTGCAATTGTCTGTCTGTAGGTGACTCCGGATACCCCAACATGCCGTGGTTGCTGACACCCCTCAGGAACCCTGTGACACCAGCCCAGATGCGCTACAATGAGGCACATGGTCGGACCAGGAGAGTGATCGAGCGGACATTTGGTCTCCTGAAGAGCCGCTTCCGCTGCCTGGACAAGACAGGAGGGGCCCTCCCATATGCCCCAGCTAAGGTGTGCAAGATTGTCATCGTCTGCTGCATGCTACACAACCTGGCAGTGCGGAAGGAGTTGCCTCTCATCCTGGATGACGATGACCAACATCCGCCACCTGTGGAAGATCCTGGCCTGGGCCACAATGCCAGTGATGATGATGATGATGAGGGTGATGTCCGCACACAGCTCATCACCAACTTCTTCAGCTGAATGTGAGTATCCAGAGATGTCATCAGTCGCGGCTCCTGGAGGGAGTTTCGCCGGGCGGTGACGTGCGGCGGGGGAGGGGCAGGGTGGGGGTAGTAAATCGAATCCGGCTGAACACAGGTAAGTTAGCAAATAAATAAATAAAACGAATTTCGTAGCGCGCGCTGCATCGCATTTGGCGATGCAGCGCGTGCTACGAAATTCGTTTTATTTATTTATTTGCTAACTTACCTGGATTCGGCCGGATTCCGGTTTTTACTGCCCCCCACCCTGCCCCTCCCCCGCCGCACGTCACCGCCCGGCGGAACTCCCTTCAGGAGCCGGGCCTGGATGTCATGTCAATGATTTGAGTTTGCATGATATGTGTTGGTGGTGCTCTGGTGCTGTTTGAGTGTGGCCATGTGCTACTTGACTGGATGCGTGCAGCGATGTGTCCTTACAGGTAGTCTGTACTCCCCAACAGTGTTGACATGCTTACTTGGTTTTGTGTAGGTATCTTGTGATATGTATTGGGCATGAGTATTGCAGTTCTGTCCTGTTCTTCAGTGCTTTTGACTGTGTGTCATGTCTGTCCTTCACAGGGTGCTTTCAGAGTTGTTTGGTCAACTCGGATCCCCCGACACCATGATTCAACTTCCAGGGTGGAAGCAGTCGTTTCCCTACAGGTGATGTGCCCCACACCCCTGGACTTTCTTTCTTCTACACTTGTTGACTGTGTGGCCACTGCCACGTGGGATTACCTTGCATCTGTAGTGGAAACAACATGTTGCAAATGTGTAATAAACCTGTGCTTCACTTTGGGATGTGCGTTGTCTGTGGTCACACTTCTGACTGACATTTGCTTACTGCACTTGTGGGCTAGTTAACACAGACTCTGAATAGGTGTGGTGTCTGTGCATTCCACAATATTTCCTGGCAACATCAGTGTAGGCGATGAGTCCGATGGCCCTGGTGTCTATGTGTTGTGTAGCCCTAGTGGTGTGTCTCCCTCATATGTGTCACGTCGCCATGACTCACATGACGGTGTTGAACTTGCTGTGGCAGTTAGCATGCACGGTGTCATTTAGCAGATCATCATCTCCGTGACAATAACAACGTTGGAATCACAACAGAGGCAAGTATGGTGTATTGGTGAGTTTATTACATACATGTGTGAGGTTAGTGCACAGGATGGTGGGTGCTGTACATTGGGATTGTGATCCAAAGTTCCCAGGTGAGTTGGAAGTCTTGGTAGCAGAAATGTCCAGGGTAAAGTCAACAGTGATCTGATACATTGGTCCAACTTGAACTCCCCATGTCATGTGGGTGAGTTGTGTTGCATTCGACAGGGTGAACAGTTTGCACACAAAGGAGAATTTCCAGAACAGGTGTTTGCTTCCTGGGGAATGTACATGGCCATCGACCTCTCAGTTTTCCTTCCTCGGACGACCCCTCTTCTTTGGGGGGGGACCCTCACGTGCAGGCTGCTGCGGTGCAGGGGACTCTCTGCCAGAGTCCTCCTCCCTCCCTGTGGCAGTTGCAGGTGTTGCAGCACCAGATGTTGTGGGCACACAGGGAGGTGTGGCCATGTTGGTGCTAATCTGGCGGAGGCATGTCAATATGTCCCTATGCACCGCTGTCAGTTCTTGCAATGTGTCCCACTTGGACTCCATGCCAGACATGTGTGTCTCCACACGGGCCATGTGTGTCTCCACACGGGACATGTGTGAGTCCAAGCGGGCATGATGGGCAGCCTGCTGCTGTTGAATGTCCTTGAGGATCCCCACTACCTGGGTGACCTATCCGGTGCTATTCTGGTATGCATCAGCAATGCGTACCAGTTGTGGGTCATCATGCAGTCCAGACCCCTCTGCAAACAGCGACCTATGTCTACCACCCCTCCCACCACCCCTGGCGACACGTGCGGGACCTGCGGTGGCACGCACAGGTGTCCCTAGGCCCCCTTGGGGGTTGTTACTGGGGTCGTTGTCCGTAGCTCGACGTTGGGCCAGGGTCCCTGTGCTGTTGTCATTGGTGGTCCTTGGTCTGTCCGTGTCGGCGGGGGTGGTCTGTGTGTTGGCAGTTGTTGGAGGAGTGGGTGCAGGGGGTGCAGATGTTGGTCCTGCTGGTGCTGCATGATGACTCACGCCGGAGGGGCCAGGTGGGTCTTCACCATCCGAGGAGGGCAGAGGCAGTTCCACACCAGTGCGCTCAGTGTCCCCCGGTGCCTGGGACTGGGACTCCTCATCGTCTGCTGCTGTGTCCCCATCATCACCTGTTTTTGGAAGAGACACACAATGTATGTTATGTTTCTACAGGCATCAATGGTTCACACACCTGACAGTTGTGACTGTATCTCTGGATGCGGCCCTGTACATTGCATTGACCTAAGTTGTCACAGTAAGAGGTTGATATTGGTGTAGCACATTGTCCTGCAAACCTGAGGCATTTAAATGTGAATGTTGAGGTGTGTGCATGGCCAGCATTGGTTGTATTTGGTGGACATCCGGCCCTCCTTCTCCACCCAGCCCAGTTATCCCACCATGAAGCATGCCACCCTTGCAGTGGGTTCAGGTTGACTCTCAGGATGTCAGTCAGTGGTGTCCTGCTGTTGGTTGGTGCCCAGGTCCCAGCAGTGCCTGGTACTCCCCACAACAGAGCACCATTGTCAGCCATCTTGTCAGTTGTTTTCCACTCCCTGTGATGTGAGCATTGTTCAGAGTGTTGTTAATGGGCCAATTGTGAGTGTGAGCAATATCTGTGACTACAACTCCCATCATGCTATTGCCTACACCCCCCCTTCCCAGCATGCCCATACTTCCTTCCTTTTGACTCTGCTTCCCTGTGGGGTAGTGTGCCTGTGCTGCCAGGATGGCTGACAGTGTTGGCCTGGCGTTTGTTTGGCTACAAGTCCCATGTGTGACCCTGTGCTTCACACAGCATAACCCAGTGTGGTGGTTCTTTGTGGGATATTTAATTGAAGTGTGAGGCATTGCATTCTCCCAGGTGAGTTGTGTGGAGTTTGTGTGAAGGGGGTGTGTGGGAAGAGCTGCTTGTAACTATGGTCAGAGCTGTCAGTCCTCCTTCCCACCCAGCCAGATATCCCTCCATGGAACGTGCTTCCATTGCAGGGAGTGCAATTTGGCTTTCACGATGTCAGTCAGTGGTGTCCTGCTGTTGGTTGGTGCCCGGGTCCCAGCAGGGCCTGGTACTCCCCACAACAGAGCACCATTGTCAGCCATCTTGTCAGTTGTTTTCCACTCCCTGTGATGTGAGCATGGTTCAGAGTGGTGTTGATGGGCCAATTGTGAGGGTGACCAATGTCTGTGACTACAACTCCCATCATGATATTGCCTACCCCCCCTTCCCAGCATGCCCATACTTCCTTCCTTTTGAGTGGACTTCACTGTGTGTGAGTGTGACAGCAATGGCAAGATGGCTGACAGTGTGGTCCTGTTGTTTGTTGGTGCACAGTTCCCAGCATGGCCTTGGGCTCCCCACAGCTGAGGCCAGTGTCAGACATCTTTGAAGTGGCTTTTCACTCCCTGTGAGGTGTGCATGCTTCAGTGCTAGCTTGCTGGGCCATGTGGGTGGGGGATGTTGAGCTGTGACTACCACTCCCATCATGCTATTGCCTATACCCCCTTCCCAGCATGCCCATACTTCCTTCCTTTTGACTCTGCTTCCCTGTGGGGTAGTGTGCCTGTGCTGCCAGGATGGCTGACAGTGTTGTCCTGGCGTTTGTTTGGCTACAAGTCCCATGTGTGTCCCTGTGCTTCACACAGCATAACCCAGTGTGGTGGTTCTTTGTGGGATATTAAATTGAAGTGTGAGGCATTGCATTCTCCCAGGTGAGTTGTGTGGAGTTTGTGTTAAGGGGGTGTGTGGGAAAAGCTGCTTGTAACTATGGTCAGAGCTGTCAGTCCTCCTTCCCACCCAGCCAGATATCCCACCATGGAACGTGCTTCCATTGCAGGGAGTGCAATTTGGCCTTCAGGATGTCAGTCAGTGGTGTCCTGCTGTTGGTTGGTGCACAGTTCCCAGCAGGGCCTTGTGCTCCCCACAGCAGTCCCCAGTGTCCGCCATCTTGTAAGTTGTTTTCCACTCCCTGTGATGTGAGCATGGTTCAGAGTGGTGTTGATGGGCCAATTGTGAGGGTGACCAATATCTGTGACTACAACTCCCATCATGCTATTGCCTACACCCCCCTTCCCAGCATGCCCATACTTCCTTCCTTTTGGGTGGACTTCACTGTGTGTGAGTGTGACAGCAATGGCAAGATGGCTGACAGTGTGTTCCTGTTGTTTGTTGGTGGCCAGTTCCCAGCAGGGCCTTGTGCTCCCCACAGCAGTACCCAGTGTCAGCCATCTTGTCAGTCCTTTTCATCTCCCTGTGATGTGTGCATGGTTGAGAGTGGTGTTGATGGGCCAATTGTGAGGCTGACCAATATCTGTGACTACAACTCCCATCATGCTATTGCCTACACTGACTTCACCAGCATACCCAGAATTCCTTCCTTTCAGTGAGCTTCCCTGTGAGGTGGTGTTCTGGTGGTGGCAACATATGTGACTGTTTGTTTGTTATATTTGTGCCACTGGCTTGCTCTATTTATTGTTAGGTTTGTACCTGTCATGACACTGTTACATATCACTATGAGATGGCAGGTATTGTGTTTCTCTGACTAACATAGTCATCTTGGTATGATTATCTTTTGGTTGCTGTGGATTTGCTAAAGGTGCATGGTTTGACTATCCCCTTGACAGTGATGTGTGTGTATTGCCACACAATATTGGGTATATTAGTTGTGTTCTCACCAGGCTCTGGGATGTTTGTTAGTCCATATACGCTCACTGGTGGTAGGATGGCCCGCACCTTCTCCTCCCAGGGCCTGAGGTATAGTGGTTTGGCAGGAGGGCCACTGCCGGTGCGCTGACTCACGATGTAATCCTTCTTTAGTAGGTCCCTGACCCTCCTGCGCACATCATACCACCTGTTCTGGATGTCTTCCTTTGTGCGCATACATGGTGATTGTGCGTTGACCCTGTCGACGATCCTCTCCCACATCTTGGTTTTCTGCGACATGGGGGTCTGTTGGACCAATGTACCAAACAAGTGTGGCTCTACCCTGAGGATCTCATCTACCAGGACTTCCAATTCACTGTCTAGGAACTTATGATTCTTCTTTGGGGGCATGGTGATGGGTGGTGGTGGTGATTGATGTGTGTGTGTGTGCAAGTGAGGGTGTGTGTGTGTAGGTTTTGCTGGGTGTATGTGAGGGTGCTATTTGTTGAGGTGCTAATGGTGTGTGGCTTGTGTGATGGATGAGCTGTGAGTGTGTCTGTGGTTGCTGTGTGTTGGTGTTCTGTGCTGGCAGGTCAGTTGAATTTGCAAAGGATCATGGGAGGGATTTGTGGCCTTTATATAGGTGGAGTTGGGGGTGTGTCCTTGTTCCCTGTTTTTTTCCCCCTGTATTTATTGACTTTGTAATTGCTTGTTTGGCCCTTTTTTTGTATTTTTCCTTTGTATTTTTTGTGCATGTAGGAGACATTCTTCTGACCGAGTAGGACGCTGCAGTTGTCTCGTGCCAGCTTCTCCGAGTCGTTCACGCTGTGTTTCTGCTAGGTTTATTGTGCGACGTACGCGTCGGTCGCGGTGTATTGGGTTGCTTCGGCTGGATTTGTATGCGTGTCGGTCGTGCGGCTTGGTCTCCGTGCGACTCGGTCTGGTTTTCCACGCATTGCATCGTACTGCGCGGCTCGGAGTTCGCGGGTACGTTTCGTTCGGGTTAATTCCTGGTGCGTGTCGGTCGGTTCGATTCGCGTGGTTTCCCGGCCGGAAAGCTTGTTTCCATCCAGTTCGGTCGTTCGGCTTGTGTTCCGTACGAGTCGGTCGTGATTCACATGCAGTTCATCGTACTACCCAGGTCGGGCAGCGCAGGTACGTGTCGGTCGGACTTTATTCCCGTACCGAGTCGGTCGGTACGTTTTTCGGCCCGAATCGGAATCGGCCCCTATGTTGTATCACTATGTTCCCTTTAATAAATCCTTCACTTAGGATCCTTAACACTATATGTGACTTAAGTGATATAACCAATGTCTATACAGTTTAGAGGATCCACCAGTTCCTCCCATGAATAGGTGCACTAGAGGTCGTAATTCTCGAAAGGACGATTCCAGCTATATAGTTTGTAATCCATGAAAGGATGTCTCAATACTAAATTGCAAGTGAAATTTTAAATTCTTTACCTATATTGTTTTTCCAGAATACTTCTCTGGCATGATGAATTCCAATTGCAAGGCAACAAGATTGCGGCTGCAACACAGAAGTATTATGACTGTCAAGGAAGGAAAGCTCTGAACCACAAGGAACTTATACTCAATGGATCTAAACTGCCCACCACCATTGTAAATCTGAAGAGAGCCCAGTTGCACTTTGAGAAATGTAGTTTGTCTTGATTCCATTGGCTTGTTTTATGTAGTGCAGGTAGTGCAGCCACAAAGCCTCATACCAAGCGGCGCCAGCACTGTGAGCATACCATTACCACATGTGCAGCAGAAAACTCTAATACCATTGAATTTCAGAGGAATTTTTCTTATTGCCCACCCTGCATACACAAGTGAGTATCAGGCATACACAGGTGAGCGCTGGCCACGGATTGTGGCACTGGCCAGGGCAAATAATTTTCTCACGCTTTCAGACATGACCATGAGGAACCAGATAGGACCCACCATAGTCTCATCCATTAAGACATGACCAGTAGCAACCAGATAGGACCACCATACCTTTGAAATAATGATCAGGGTCCTAGAGCACCAGAAGCAGAGATGTTCTCAGAAAGTTCTATAATGAGCAACAGACAACGGTTCTCTTTTGTCTGTCTTCTCCACATCCAAATCCAAAGCAGAGCCGGTTTTAGGGCAGTGAAACCAGTGCAGCCACACCTGGAACTGACTGGTGCTGTGTTTACAATTAACTTATGGGTTTAAAAGCGCCTTGTGCTCAGTTTCTTGTGTGTCCAGCAATTGTCAGGCAACAATAAAAATGTCAAAATAACTCTGGTGATTAATGTTCCTGCTGGAGAGAGATCAGAGTTTTCACTCATCGTAAAGTAGCGCAGAGGATTAATATGCCAGCTGCAAAGAAGGTGTACCATGCAGATCAGATCACAGAACAGTAATTTATGTGGTTAGCTCAGTGAGTTACTGCTCTTGTCACAGTGATCCTTTTGTTACTTGAAGTTCACAAATTATAATCCTAATCTGGCACAGTGATTTATGAACTGTTATTAAAGAACTGCAGGCAAACTGTATAGTATAGATTAGGACAGTGGTTCCCAAACTGTAGTCCGCCGGCCCCCAGGGGTCTGTGACACATTCCCAGGGGGTCTGCAGGCAGCAGTTTTAAAAGCACTGCAAGGTTCCTTGTATAATAAGCAGTTTTTGGGCAACAATAAAAGTGTCAAGATAACTCTGGTGATTAATGTACCTGCTGGAGAAAGATGGGAGTTTTGTCCAGTGGCAGCCTTGACTCATCTAAGGTAGCACAGATGGTTAATAATCCTGCTGCAAAAAACGTGTACCATGCATTTAAAAAAACAATATTTTATGTGTATAGCTCAGTGGGTTACTGCTTTTGTCACAGAGATTCTGTTGTTACTGTACCGTTCATAAGTTACAATAGTAATCTAGCACAGTGAGCTATGAACTGCCATCAAAGAGCTGCATGCAAATTCCATGGTACAAGTTAGGAAGTAATGTTTTTTTCCCATCCTGATGCTGCTAAAAAAAGTTTGTTTAGGTAGAAATAAATTCTTATTATTAAAGTCAACTCTAACCACTGTGTTATGTTCTGAATCCTGAGTTTGTGCTTCTCCGGATCCAGCACTCTTAAAAAATGCCTACCAGTATGGATGACATGTGACTACTACACCTTGCCTTGTGTAACATTTTCAACACACTGATTTACACACGTATGATTCATTGTCTCTGTATGTGTGTGATGTAAAGTGCTCTGACACCCTACAATGGTATGAGAGGTGTTATAAAACAAATGAAATACATGGGACAGAGGGGCTATGGAGAGATGAGAGGCACTGTTGGAGGGTGATAGTGAGAGGATCATTGAAGAGCCCCAGCAAAGATTGTCATATCCTGGTGCACAGTTAGGTTATCATTTACTATGCTTTAAAAGTTAATACAATTCAATATATAATGACAAATGTGTTGTAGAATGCACCATTAGTTTCCTAATTTTCTTGGAGGGAGAGCCCCCAAAAGCCCCCTTTGTAGTGATCAGGCTCACTTGCTGCACTTGGTGTGCACTGTACGGGGACTGGTCTGACAACATTTGCCAGGGCTGCTTTGGGTTTCCAGTCTGGCCCTGGCAGAAGCAGGAGCCTCGCACCGCGAAATAAAACCAAACATTGAAAAGTTAGTCGCCGAGATGCAGCACCAACCTTCCCATTAAACGTTTTAAATTTGTGCACATTTTTTCAATATAAAATAATAAAATCTTTAGTAATTCGACTATTTGTTTGGTGTGCACTTGTTTGTGTATTTTTTGCAAATTACTGTTTTAATGTTTGAAATTTAAATTTAAATTTTCCTGAAATGCATTGGGTTACTTTTAATAAAGTCGTGCCACGTGGAACCAATTACTGCTCCTGTGCTTATGTGAACATCTTTGTAGAGCATCTGAATGAGTAAAACGAATTGAAGGAGCTGAAAGCAGGAGTAAAAGCAAATGGAGTAAAACATGGATAAACAGAAGATTAAGAAACATGAAATTTGATTTATTTGATTCATTCAGTTACGTGGCTGTGCGGCTTGAATCGGAACCAAATGTGGTTCCTTCGTGTTCGGTTATATTGTAGCGCCATGGGGCGTAGCGCGGAGCAAGCATGCACGCCTACACAATTCTGAAGTTGCTAAACACTGAAAAACATGGATTACGTTGGTGTGCATTTTACCACCTCTGATGTTCATGAAATTTAAATAGCACAAATTGCTTGGGGGTCCCCGGTTTCGAGTAGTGATTCACTAGGGATCCTCAGGAGTCAAAAGTTTGGGAACCACTGTTACACACATAATTTTTGAAAAATCAAACGGTCTTGGGGAATTCCAGACCCAAAAATGGAGGATCAATTTGGGGGCAGAATGTAGTGCTGTGCGGAAGCTATAGACCCATGGCTCAGCATAAGAAGGACTTGTACACACACAGTTGGGTTTTCACACTCTGCTTCCCGCCCGGAGTGCGTGTTCCTTCATTTATGTGAGTCATGATGCTCAGAGTGGGCGGGACCAACAGCAGCGCAGTGAGTCAGAACCAAACCACCCATGCCAATAACATTCCTTCAAAACTTTAGTAACAAAACATATATTTTCAAAACTTGCAGGAGCCCAGAACCCTAAATAAAGACAGAGAGAGAGACTAACAGACAGACAGACAAAACTGGCATCTTTCTGATTATCCTCAGAATGGAGCAACGCCCAGTTCATAGTCTTTGTATTGTTGTGAAGGTCAAGGATTGGACATAAGTGGGTGACAGTGTGTATCGCTACGAGAGCAGCCAACATCCCGCGTTAGCTGCAAAGCGGGCATGCCGGGGTAAGCATCATAGGTTGATGTGACTCTCCTCTCGGTTTCCACGGGCACAGCTAGGGTCACCTCAGGGGTTTCCAGGCCCTCCTGGGTTGAGAATAATAGAGGGAGTCAGTAGTAGGTCATCAGGATCCAAAAGTCTATGGGCCTGATTAAGAACTAGGCGGACAGGTTACTCCGTCACAACGGTGACAGATATCCCGTCCGCCGGAATCTAAATTCCATAGAATATAATGGGATTTAGATTTCGACGGACGGGATATCCAGTCCACTGAGATCATAATCAGGCCCTATCTCCTTGTATTGTTGCATGGTTTGAGATTCTTTTAAAATGCAAGACATTTCTTGTGACACTCTGGTTGCCTTAACATGCAATCACCATGGTGCACTAAATGGCAGTTATTAGCCTTGACTTGGGCCCGAACCGGGGCTTAAATTTCCCTCCTCCTGGGGGAGTCCATAGTAGCACTAGATCACCTATTTTGAGCAGTGAGGGCTTAGCACGCCAACACCTCCGATTCTTAACCCCTTCAGGGTTCTCAGCTGGTGGGACACATTATGAGAATTGAGTTTGTTGCACTTCTAACATGGTGACAGGGGACATTTTGGTCAGGGTATGGAGCGTGTTGCAGTAGTCTCATAGAAAATGGGTATATAGCCTATCCTATGCAAATGACTCTATTGAGCGTTATCATAAATCTTTCGACCTCCCTGTTCGCCTGAGGTCAACTTGGTGAGATCTTTCGGTGCTTCATGCTGAGAGCCTTTAAGTGCATGGCGATGTCCTGCCTTTGGGATGGTGGATTGTTGTCTGTCCTGGCCTTCAGGGGAAGGCCATGTGCTGCAAATATTTTTTAGAGCTTTGGTATTACCTCATCGGATGAAGTGGATTAATTATTATCACTTTGCGATACTTGCTGAAGTCATTGATCACAGCAAGGAGATTAAGGCCCTCGGCAGGGTGGCAAAATCAGCAGTCATTTGGATGAACTGTGTTCTTGAAAATGATAGCTGCTTGCCCAACTGCTTGACATTTCAGGCAGTCTGCTACATTTCTTTCAACTAGTTTGTCAAGGTCGGGAAACCACACTTTTTGCCAGAGGTACACCTTGATATTAACAAATCTTGTTGAGTATGATGGGCTGTACGCAGAAGGCTGGGTATTAGTTGTGAAGGGACAACTATGATCACCTTTCATTATTAACCCCTCCTCTGCTAGGGATAGCTCATGATGAACGCAGTGCAACGCTTGTATGTGTGCCTGGGCTTCAGGTGTTCTGCTTGGTTGCATCTTTATGAGGGGCCACCATTCAGGCCAGTCAAAAGCACTCATCGACTTGGGATGCCTGACAAGTGTCTAGTGTAAATGACTTTGGCCTGGCACAGTGAACTGTGAGGTGCATGTAATCTTTTGTTTCTCTTGCAGTCTCTTGTTCGACAGCAGTAGCGGCTGGATAGTGGCGTGACTGGTAGTCCGCCGGATTGTCTCGGTGAGGCGACAGACGACCTTGAATGAGTATCCCTAAAGTTGCAAAATATATTTTTCAATTCAATGGGAAGTCTTGGTCTCAGATCCTTGTAAGAGGGGTACCAGAGGCTTGTGGTCTGTGCACACAAGGAATTTGCTGCCGTACAAGTGCAGGTGGGAATGCTGACATCCCCACAACACTGCGATTACCTCCTGTTGTATCTTGTGCTCTGTTTCATTGAGAGCTCGGCTGGCATACGCAACAGGGGCCTGCCCGTCACCGTGTTGCTGTTGCCTTAAGACAGTATCCATGACCAGTTCTGTCTGTCTGGAGTGGTCATAGTACTTCATTTTTGGTCCTACAATCAACGTGGCTCTCATGTCATCATACACTCGTTCCTCATTTGGTCCCTGCACTCATGGAGATTCTTCTTTAAGGAGGTCATGTAAGGGCTTGGTAATGTGATGAGATTTCTCATGAACCTTCCACAATACATAACCATGCTTAACCCATGCTTTCCAGCATTCAGCCATTGAGGAGGGCAGCAAGAACATATCAAACTGTAGATTTGTTGAGCATGTTGATGTGTTGCTTGTTGTGGGTATCAAGCTGCTAGTGTCAATGGAAACATTAAGAAGTATAAACTTGGAGCGTGTTAACACGCACTTTTATGCAGGAAATGCACAGTTCACAATCCTCCACCTCTTGTAACATGGCAACTGGGGCACTGGGGTGCGTCTGATTGGCTTGACTCCACCTGGGACTCGATAGAGAGAGTTATCAGAACTTACTGTTGTGGGGTGTTGTGAGGATTTGGGTGCATTTAATGGTATGGTTGTGCAACCTTTCCGTATAATACACTCGCAAAAACTGTCTTGGGTCCAGTCAGGCTCACTTGCAAAACGTCTAGCTAGCAGTCCAGTTCTGAACGTTACAGCATGACTGCCACAGACATTAATGGAGTGGTCCTGATGCTGCAGATGCAGGAGATGGAGGATGCTCAAGGATGCTCTTGGTGCTGTGCAGTCGACGGAGGTGTCCTTGCGGTTTCTCCTTGGTCCACAGGTCAGGTGGGGTGACTTTGGCCACAGAGGTTCGGGGTCCATCAAAGGCCTTTAGAGCCAGTGGAAGACTAGCTGCTGCTGGGCTATCGGTCTCCGTCCACAGCGGTCCCAGTGGTATCTTTTGGTGGAAGCTGGTGTTCCTCTTTAAGGCCCAATCTGGACACAAATGAAACTCCTGGGTCTGGCAGGCTCGGGTGCAGCTTTGGCCATTTAGGAACAGTCCCTCCAGGCACCCAGCAGAGGTCAGCGGGGATTCTCCACACATGGCTACTGACTTGCCAAGGTGGGCTACTTCAGCTTTGATGGCCCTGGTGCTGGTTCCAGGGGGTCAGCCGACTGACCCTTATATTCACTTCTTTAGTCTGGGGCTTGGGAGTGACTTTTCTTCAAGCCAGAAACCATAGTCCTCTCTTCGCTAGCCCAAGTTGCGGCAGGTGCAGTCCAGCAGATAGTGTAGCCTCATGCTGCCAAATCCAGGGATCAGCAGCGTTCTTTCTCCAGTTCTGTTGTGATCTGAGGTTCAGAGTGCCAGGGGTGCCATATTTATGCCCAGAAAGTGCCCTGGAGGGATGATGCAGTTACAAGTCAATGGGCTACCAGGATCCCTCCTCCCTGTGACCACCTCCGGCTATGTGTGGCATCTAACAATCCGAGAGTGCACTATTCTGCCTACCCTCAAGATGGCTGAACCCTTCCTCGGATGTTAGGAGCTCGATAGCCCACCCTAGAGGTGTAGCTACCTGTTGGCTACACGCCCATGGGAAAACCGGTTTGGGCAGTGGTCTCCCCTCTCTGTTCCCACTGCCAGCCTGTCTCCCTGAACAAAGGGACAACCTTTCAGGAGTGTGATTACCATTTGCCCACCAAAGGTGGCTTCACCTTTGAAGCTCACCTTCTGGGTCAACACCCTGAGTGACTTCCTGCAAGGGGGAGGTAACACCGCTCCGTGTAGCAGGCTGCTTTTGTTCCTGAGCCTGGGAGTCAGCCCCATTACTCCCCAGAAGGGCAGAAAGCCATCTGGTAGCCAGTGACCGTGCGAGGCCACTGGACAAACTGGGTTACTGAGTGGCATCTTCCTAAAAGTTGGATTTTCCTTAAAGTGATATTAAATTCAACTTGGGCATTAAGTCGTGTTTAATGCCACCATTAGTTTGATACCTTGAAGTCATACTCCCCTCTGTAGTTTCCTAACCAAAGGATGTTCCCCTGTTGGTAGGCCTTCTATTGGGTTGTGCCCTGCTGAAATGGTAGACCTGAAGGTGTTCACCCGCCTGTAAGCCATGCCCTCCGATTCCATTGACACTAAAAAGTTCAGGATATATATGATATCTACCCCCACGGGGATCCAGGTTCCTTTGCACACACCAACCCATCTACTTTGACCATACCGATTTGTAGCATTCAAAAGCACTGTCAACCCATGCCCTGGCAAGCAAAGTTTCAGCTTGTTTCAAAAGGCCCGGGACTTTCTATTGTGTCTGGTAATTCGCCACACCGTGATGTGAAGTGATCCCTCCAGTACCAGATTATGGGGTTTCCCCAATGGATCTTGTAGGAGATCCTGCCACAGGGGAAGATGGTTTGGAGAATGCCAAGAAAGTTCCATCAGAACTGGAAACCAAACTTGAGACCTCCATAGAGGGGTCACCACCACACCCTCTGGTTGCCTTCATATCTGAGCCGACAGGCACATTATCATTGGGAATGTTGGAAAGGCGTATCCTAGCTCCTACAACCAGTCTTGCAGGAATGCATCAGTTTCCACTGGCTGAGGGTCCGGCCTCCAGCTGAAGTAGTGGTCCGGCTGATGATCCAGGAGTGACACAAAAAGATCCATTGTGAACGGACCCTATCTGGTTAAAAACAAGGCGAATGTCCTGTGGTGCAGCACAATCTCATGTCCTGCAAGAGACCGGAGTGTCTGTCAGCCACTTGATTTGATTTGCCCTGAAGACACCCTGCCATTTCCGAGATATGGTTCTCAAAACATTGGTTCCAGAAGCTCTTGGCAAGCTCTGAAAGGGTGCGAGATTTCATCCACACAGATGATTTATGTACCGTACTGCAGTCATGTTGTCCATCTTCAAGAGGACTGAGCATCATACTCTGTCCTCCGGCCAGCATTGTACCGCAAAGGACCCTGCCATTAATTCCAGACAGTTGATGTGTAACTCCTTTCTTGGGGAGACCATTGTCCGCTTGTGGAAGATTTCCCACATCTGGTCCCCCAACCTATTCTGCTGGCATCTGACTCTAATGAAATCAGGTTGAGAGCCAAAAATCACTCTCCTGTTCCAGGCTTCCATATGAGAAAGCCATCACTGCATCTCTTCTTTGACTTCACGTGATAGTGGATCTGTTTGAGTAGGAGAGACCCTTCCGTAGACAGGACAGGGGCTGCAGGGCTGGATAATGGTGAGTTCCCGGGAAAATGGCTTGTATGGATGACCAGAGAAGGCCCACTAGGTGTGCAAGTTGCCTAAGAGATGTATGTGGTTTGGTCAGGTCTTGTGCTTTGGTCAAGCTGAAGGTTGCTCAGGAGGAGTCTATCAGGAAACCCAAGAATACGATTTTTTGGGTTGAGACTAGGTTAGACTTTTTCTCATTGATCACGAAGCCCAGGCTCTCTAGGAGATCCTCCATCCTCTGCAGTTGGTCAGACAGGTTCTCGAAGCACTGATCCTTAAGGAAGATGTCATCTAAGTACACAATCAGGCGAACCCCTCAGGATCTTGGGAATTTGATTACCGGTCTTAGCACCTTGGTGAAGCACCAGGATGCCAACGACACCCTAAGGGAAGTGTTGTGAACTCGAAAGCCTGAGCAACCCAAAGGTATTCCACAAAGGGTACACTGGGATTGTGAGGTACGCATCCTTGAGATCCAAATGGACCATCCAGTCGCCTGGGCACAACAGATCCCTGTGGAGGTGGATTCCCTCCATTTTGAAGAGGCAGAAGACCAGCGACTCATTGCATGCCTTGAGGTTTATGACAGGGTGTTGTCCCCCCTCCATCTTTTCCAAAAGAAAAATATTGCTCAGAAAACCCCGTAGATGAATCGTCGTGGGAGCGATTGAACCCTTGTGCAGTAGTTCCATGATCTCTGACTCCACCAAGGAAGTGGCCATTTCTGAAAATGTGAGGGGGGGATGCAAACAGTAGCGGCCCATGGTGGGAGTGCTGCCGGGCGGTGACGTGGGGCGGGGGAGGGGCAGGGTGGGGGTAGTAAACTACAGAATACGGCCGAATAGAGGTAAGTAGACATATAAATAAATAAAACGAATTTCGTTGCACGCGCGGTCAATTTAAAGCGTGCAGTAATAGTCGTTTCAAAAAGGAGTTCTGGAACACAAGTACTAACAGCATGAGGAGTATAAAGCAATTCTTGACATGTAGTACCACTTTTGTGATCTATGTACTGGAATGTCCCTGTGGGTTGAGGTATGTAGGCAGCACCACACATATGGCAAAAAAAAGGATTCTAGAGCATATGAGGGCTATCACCAACAGAGATAAACAGTACCCAATTGCACGACATTTTGAGTCACATCACTTTTCAGACAGTGCCAAATTATCGTACTATGCAATAGAACAGGTACTAGGTAACAAGAGAGGGGGCAATCGCACTCTCAAGCTCAGACAACGAGAATCTAGGCACATCATAGGGATGGCCACACGTTACCCTAAGGGACATAACCTGGATGAAGAATTGGCTATACACTTACAAGAGAACTAGATAGCAACAGTGCCCAGGACAAGTAATGACATAGAAAAGTTAGGAATTGATTACTTTCATATCTGCACAATTAAAATGCCTTATAGTGAATTGTGATTTTCAGGATTAATATGACTGTGCATGACTCTTTTCTTTCGCTTTTAATCTTTTACAGGAGGAAAGGAAGGGACCATGTCTCGTGCCTGTGACAGAGGGATCCCTAACCTTTTCTTCGAGACATCATTCTGCAGCAACCATGTCCACAGATAAGAATTTTCTTTGTATTGTTAAATTTGTGCTTTGTTAATATTATTCAATTGTATTTCACTGTACTTGGTATGTCACCACAGTTTAGGTTATAGATACATAGTGATGGTAGAGGGGCACAATAATATAACATCACAGGCAAGCAGCCGCAGTTGCTAGATCACACTTCTCGTTTGCTCTTTTTTCACATTCAGTTATTCTAGATACACAGATGTGATAGTGTCTTCTGAATTAGTCACAAACAGCATAACACAGAGACGCTTATATCGCACGGGCTGTACAGTCTAGTCGAACCGCACTTTAAGAGCCTAGTAGCAACGTAGTCAAACCCCACTAATCAGGGGATTACTAAAAGCAGTGATGTCTGGGATGTATTATTACTTGTACAGCGACACCAAAACTACTCAGTTTTGTTCGTACTCTTCCCATTATATTGGGGATGACCATTACGAGCGGTAATAACGCACACTATGCGCACGTTACTTTAACTTAGATTTAAACACAGTCAGGACTGCACAAGCCACTAGATAACCTGTATTACCGACTGAACTACACAGACCAGCATGCCTCAGTATAAACTAATGGGACTGACAGCACACACAGTATACACACATATATAAGCCAGTGTGCTTGAGGTGAAACATGGTCTTACACACTTTGTGTTCTGTTTAAGAAATTTTGTAACAAACCGTAATTTGTTTTACCATTTACAAATGGCGACCATGTAATGTGATGCACAATATCACGTGTGCAAAAATGTCCGTTTTCTGTGTCTAGTAGCTACAGGAAGTGTATGAAAACAACTGCCTTTTGGTTGCCCCACTGTGTGATCAAGACTCTACGGAGTCGAAACGCGTCACGGAGGGTTTATGACAATAATAAACCCCCATTTCTAACTCTGGAGTTCTGCTTGGTTTTGTGCGTTAACCCGAGAGCGCGATTGGCAACCCCGCTGTTGATGAATATTGAGTTACCGGTTTTCTCCGCCGGCATCGCGCCACCCTCTACGGGCCTGTGACCTCTGGAAGGAGAGTCTTTGTTTGGTATATATATATATATATATATATATATATATATATATATATATATATATATATATATATATATATATATATATAGTGCTAGAGAGGAAGAGATATATATATATATATATATATATATATATATATATATATATCTCGCAAACAGTTTTCTCTCACACTGGTAAGATGAGAAGAACAAGCCACTCCAAAAGTAGAAATTCTAGCAAGTGATGGTTTACTGGCACAAAAACGATGCGTTTCAACCCTCTCGGGGTCTTGGTCATATATATATATTTTTTTTTACCTACTGGCAGTTGCCAATAGGTAGCTATAGTTAGGACCATGTTTTCATAGAAAAAGTGTTTTTTCACTTGCTATATCATTGGCGTTGGTTGACAAATCTTCACGAAAGTTTCCCAAAAAAGTGTACCGGTCATTCTAGTTGTGTATGGAAAGTTTTGGGATGATCTGTCACACGTGGTACTAGAAAAAGGGGGGTAAAAAAAGTGCATTTCCCATGTTAATTTCCATAGGGATTTTGAACATGACTACAGCTCAAACTGCTGAACAGAATTATATCAGATTTGCCCGAAAGGTAGCTATTGGTCCAGAAAGCACGCATTTTGTTATTTGGTGTAAATCCATTCAGTAATTTTTGAGAAATTAAAGGAAAACCAAATTTGTATGTCTAGGGATGTGGATTCTCCAAGGATCCGATAGTCCCTGAGCTGATAGCTGATTGGCTGCAAACACTTTTAACCAGGAAGTGTTGGCAGCCATCTTGGGACTCAGCTTCAGCCGAGTCCCCAAAAAATGTAAAAAAATCGTGATGGATTTGTGAATTCTGTGATTTTTTTTTTTTAAAGTGCGGTCTCCCACGCTTGTTTATAATATAGCCCCCGGGTCCCCCTGGGCCCCGGGGACCACCAACTCCCTGGGGACAAATATATATTAAAGAATGGGAGGGGGCCTCGTGGCCCCCTCTCGGGCCTATATGGCAGGGAAACAGATGAAACGATTGCTCCCGCAAGCAGGGAGCTGCATGTTTAGCAGCTCCCTGCGTGTGGGAGCAATGCCAGCTCCCTGCGTGTGGGAGCAATGCCAGCTCCCACTGGAGGAGGGGAGCCGGCAGGGGCATTCAAGCTCCCATGCAGTCCCCATCATACTACATTGGGTGCCCTGGGTAGGCTCCAGGGCACCCAGGAGCAAGAGGCCAGGCCCAGGGGATGGGGTCCCTGGGTAGGGGGCGACACCCAGTCCCCCTCCCCCATTGAATTTCACCCAGGGATGGGGTCCCCGGGGCTGAAATCCACCTGGGGAGAGAGGCCACGCGGCCACCCTCCCTTTGTGTAAAACACAAAGGTGACTGCATCGTTTATCTATTGGAGCGCAATCTGATCTGGGGTGACTGTGACGAGTGATTTCTTTCTCATCGTTTCCTGATGAGAGCAGAGTTCATGATTCTCCCTTTTAATTACCCTGAGTGTGCAAATGCCCAAAATGATCTGCAAGCTCTGCCCATTTGGCCAAGCCCCTTTTCCTTGGTAGTATGCAAAGGTCCTCCCGCCTTTTCCCACGCTGATGGACAGCTTAACAAAATGCCCTTGAGCGCAATTCCTGCCAATTTTGGTGGCGCGTTATTGAGGCAGAAGAATACAAGGACATCTCCACCAAACAAAGAAGCACTAATTTAATTTAGTTAAGGGGAAGTACCCCTGTTTGGTGGAGATTCATTTCTTTATAGTCTCTTCGTCTTCTCTTGACGAGGATTCACATTATCACAGATTTGTGGATGAAGACGCTCGAGGAACAATCACATTGCCGAAATTACATGGACACCTTGTGGTCCTTTACGCAGCTGTAGTGTAGAATATGCACAAGACATTTACCCAACGAGGTAGCACATACTAATTAACCAAATGAAAGTACTCCAGTTGGGTAGACGTTTTCGGCAAAACTGGGGACTCTTCTTGGAAAAATGAGGTTCGATTCTGGCCCTGGCGCTGATTTCACAGAAATTAAACCTCAACGGGAAGCACTTACAAATATAAACATAGTAGGTGCCCCAGATGAAGCTCCACTTCAGTAAAGCACAAGCAATCCTAATTTCTTGGGCTTGGCAAAGGCAAAGCAAGTGTATTTCCTCCACCCACTCACAGACATACATAGGCACTCACACACCCATTCACAGACCCACACAGGCACTCACAGACCCACTCACAGACCCACACAGGCACTCACACACCCACTCACAGACCCACACAAACACTCACAGACCCACACACAGGAACTAGCACACCCACTCACACAGGTACTCACACACCCACTCACAGACACTCGCACACCCATTCAAACACTCACAAACCCACATAGCCACTCACACACCCACTCTCAAAGGTAACAGGTTACAGTTAGAATTTAAAAAGTTAAAAAACCTTAGAAATTCACTGAAACAAACAAAAGTTACAGGGACGTTATAGTTAGGCTCAGATTTCACTTGTACAAAACCATTGAAATTCAGCAGTTATAGTTACCTGAGATAACCATAACGTAAGCCCATTTGAGATGTCATCAGTGATGTCACTGACCATGTCATCAGTGATGTAATATGTGAGGTCATAAGCAGTGCATTGCGGGGGCGTAAATTATAGTTAGCCCAGGTAACTATAACTGCTAAATTTCAATGGTTTTGTACAAGTGAAATCTGAGCCTAACTATGACGTGTATGTAACCTTTGTTTTTTTCTGTGATATATATCAAAAAGCAATTGTGTTTCAAACCACTGTAGGTGTTTTTACTTTTTTGGAGCTATCCCATTTTTGTCTGACAGCTCTACCCTGACCCAGGTATTCCTATGTAGTTCTATGATTAGATGTAACAAGTCTGGGTCTAGGCCCATGAGTGTAATTTAGCCCAAAGCCGAGATTTATTCAATTTAACAAAAGTTGCTGAAAAGCTGGTAAAGCATGTGTAGAGTTTTTTTGTCTTACATGCACGTGGTTTATGTGCTAAGATTGTTAGGGTGACAATGTTATCCATAGTTGAACATTTTTGGCGGGAGCCAGACTAATGGAATGTTATTCTGATAGATCATTCTGTTCAGTTTTGCAAGTGATGTAAGAGATGCTTTATGACTAATTTTCCTAATGCGATTAGCAGATAACTTTTGTGGAGTTTTTCGGTCCCCTTTTGTAGATGGAAGCCTTTCCATGATGGTAATAACTGACCAGATTATAACTGGGTTAAACATTGGCATCAGTATATGACTCCAGCGGAAGTCCATTCAGTCTAAGAGCATGTGAGTTATTACTAACTTTAATAAGCATTACTGTTTCAGATTGTGAAATGTTGTTTTGAGACATCTCCCACTTGGATTCCACGTTAACTGGTGAACCGTATCATCCCTCCATACTGGTTTGCTAAGTATTCTTTCCAGGTTCCGTAGGGAATATGGTAGTTGCAACCTACATTGGAAAATTAGTGCCAAAGCAGACAAGAGACAAACATTTTGTGAGTTCTCGGTTAAAATTGAGACCTGTAGCTCTGTACACATTTTTTTTTATTCTCTTGTTTAGGTCTTAGCCAGTTCCATTTTCAGAGCCGCTTTGAGATTTTTGATGCTTGTAACTTTTGATGGAGTCACTTTAGCCGTCAGGAAATATCTTAATTTTATCTGGAAATATTTATTTTTGTGTGTTTGTAATTTGAAAAAGGTTAAACATTGTGGCTTATGCTTAGTTTTGAAATGCGATAATGAAGTCGAAGATTTGGGCTAGAAGTAGGCACTTTAACCTAAAATCAGGGTTACAAGAGTGTGTATCGTTGCTTCCTTAAAGTTGTCATTGTGTGTTTGTCTCCAGATTTTATGAATTTGCTAATTAAAGGAATTGTTCCAGGCAATCAATGTTCCTCCTGTCACTGTAGTATCCCTATTTTTGAGATGCTTATCAACTTTGCATTCATGTAATTATTGACTTGGAATTATGTCTTGTGGGTTGTGGTCACTTTCCAGTCTACTTATGATTTAGAATTTCTGGAGTTTGCCGAAGACCGTGGCATGCATAAAAAGTGTAATCAATGATAAGGTTTTTACCCATTGCATTAAAGGATGGCTGAGCTAGATGGTTGTTCACATGTTTCCCGTTCAGGTAATGAAACCCAAGATCAGCTAGTGTGGAACTGACACTTCTACTTGAATAATTTTGCTTTATTTCTTTATATATTGTGTCTGGTACAGCGACAGACTGATCCACTGTGCCCTATTCATCTACATCAGCTCAGTGTAGTAGAATAATATTGAAATCTCTGGTTAATAGAACAGTCCTATTTTTAATTAGACTTTGGAGATTAAATGTGGTCCAATATTGGTATGAGTTGTTTGCTGTCTCCTGCCTGGTGTGGAAAGATTTATACATTGACTAGATGAATTTGAATATTGGTGCCAACCTTTACTCATGCTGCAATTAAGTTTTTGAATTTGTAGGTGGTCATAGATTTAGTCAGTACTATGATATTTTATATTAATATTGATAGACACCCAACTAGGACTTCCCATTAGGCCTTCAGTTGCTAGTACGTCTTTACTTATGCAATTTAAAAAAGTAATGGCTGTTGTTTTCCAGGTTTCTTGTAAACAGATACTGTGGTAAGTGTTTAGTAAGTTTCTGACATCAAAGTCATTCTTTTTTAGCTGACGATCTAAGCCTGCAGTGTTCAAGGAGCAAATCTGTGGGAGGACTTAGCAAATATCTAGTTCCTCTGTGCCTATATCATTAATACGGCATCAGGGTTTTTTGTGGCTGTATTTCCAGGTCTAGATATGTTGGTAGGTGTACTAATCTTCCAGTTTTGTGTTCATTCAATACAATGATAGTCAAGTTATTAAGCTCATTGTCTGCCCTTTTGTCTGGCTCTTTGAATGTAGTGTAGAGTGGGGATATTTCCTGCACTCCACGGCTTTCAGGATAATTCCCCAATCTGATAAGATTTAATTCTTAACTGATATTTTAGAATAGTGATGTTCTGTTGACCAGCTAGTATGTGTGACTTCTTTTGTGTCTTATGGTCTGTCACAAATTGTATGCTTAATTAATCACTTGAGTTGACCTGTTCGAGGGCTTCAAAAAGCGATGCAAAATTTTAAGTATATTATGACGATTCAAGACGACGAAAGTTCCTTCCGAATCATAACTGAGGCAAAAATCAATCTCTAAAGCGACCTTAGATCCAGTGTAATCTACTTTATTAGGAGATCTATCCATGTCATCTCTGACTTTAATTGAGTATACTGAATGGTCCTTTTTGTGCTGTCGTATTGAAAAGGTACAATGTCAGGATCCTCCCTAATTTTACTAGTCAGAGGCTCAATATAGAGATTAAATAAGAGCGGTGATAAGGGGCAGCCCTGTCTCGTACCCCTACAGGATCAGTCAGGGAGCTGTTGACCAAAACTCTAGCTTCTGGAGTCGCATAAAAACCCGCCAGGGCCCTACAAAAATTTGGCCCAAGATTTAAAACTTTTACCACGGCTTGTAAGTAGGCCCAGTTTACCCGGTCGAATGACTTTGTAGCATCCAGTGCCACTACCGCAAGCGGAAGCTCGTAGGAGGTTGCCAGATCTATTGAGCCAATTAGTGCATGAGTCAGTTCCTTCAGAGATCTTCCACATATAAAACCTTTTTGATCTTCGTGCACCAGCTCTGCCATAAACCCATTTAACCTATCGGCCAAGATTTAAGCATAGATATTATAATCGCAATTTAAAAGCGATATTGGCCTATAGGAATCGCAATTTTTGGGGCACTTTCCTGGCTTCAGGATTAGAGAGATAGTGGCGTCCTTCCAAGAAACTGGCATACCAGACCCTTCAATGAACAGATCGTTAAAAATCCTCACCAAAATGGGAATTAGTATGACTGCCAAAGCCTTGTAAACCTCATGGGGCAGGCCATCGGGTCCAGGAGCCTTCCCCGTCTTGCCCTGCCTGATTACAAGCTCTACTTCCCTCAAATCAATTTCCCCATTCAGTTGTCTAGATTTCTCTAATGAAAGGGGATTAGCACAGCCTTGCCCTAACCATGCTTTTACCTCTTCCTCTGTAGTTTTTAATTCTTCCCAATAGACTTTGCTGTAATATCTATGAAAGGCTCGCTCAATCCCTTTACTATCTCCAATTAAGACCCCAGTCTGTTCACATTTAACCTGGTCTATCCTATTTCTCACTTGCTCCTTTTTTGCCTTCCAAGCCAACAGCTTGCTACACCCCTCGCTGTATTCAAAATGAGCCAACCGGCTAGCCTCCCACCTTTTCCTTGCCCTATCTTGTAGCATTGTTGTTAAATTAGATTTTGCTTGCATCATTTTCTGTAGCAACCCTTCCCGGGCCCCCTCCTCTGTCCTAGGGTCAATTAGATCCTTTTCTAGAGAACAAATCAACTCTTCCTGTGCTAACATCTCTTTGTGGTATAGCCTCCTTTATTCCGCAGCCAAAGCCCCTAGTCTTCCCCTTAAAAAGGCCTTGTATGTATCCCAGATCACTGCAGATGCTGCCGAGCCCCAATTAAATTTAAAAAACTCTTCGGTCTCTCTACTTAACGCCTCTATAACTCCCTCATCCTTCAGGATCGTACGGTCCAAGGTCCACCTGGACTGAGTACCCCCCTCGCAAATCTTCAATTGAAGAATCACTGCCGAGTGGTCCGACAGATGAACCCCCACATGATCAATTCGCTGAACCTCATCTTTTATACTGCTGTCAATGAGGAAATAGTCAATCCTCAACTGGTGTCTATATTTTTTACTGTAAAAGGTAAAGCCTTTTTGTAAACCTGCCCTCTGACGCCATATATCACACAGCCCCAGCTGTTCCATCATTTGTTTTATGAGCCCAGACATTTTAGGATTTACAAGTGCTCTACTGTGTGAGGATCTATCTAAAGAGTAATTTAGAACAGCATTAAAATCTCCTGCCCAAATAATTGGGTCAGATGAATTTAATAGTTCGGCCAGCAGTTCACCTAAGGGAGTAACATCATCCTGATTTGGACCGTAGTAACCCGCAAGGGTGAAACCCCAACCCAAGATCTTTATTTTAGCCACTAGCCATCTACCAGCTTTATCTGAGACATGGCCCTCTAAGCTGATTTGTGCCCCTCTTTTGATTAAAATCACCACCCCATTTGTTACAGCTGATTGGGCTGTACATACCACTTGGGCAATCCATTTTTTGGCCTTAAAAAACTCCATAGCCTCCTTCTCCATTAAGTGCGTTTCCTGCACAATGATAATCTGGGCCGGGCTATCCTTTAAGTATTGCAATATTCTTGCACGTCTCCCCCGTACCCTAAGGCCATTTACATTCCACGAGAGAATTTTAATTATATTCTCTCGTTTCTCACCCATCCCCACTAAAAGCTAAAAGAAAACACCCCCGCTTAGTTAAAGAGGCTTTAGAGGAACTTTTTTTTTCTTTTTTCTCCCACTGCTCCCCACCCTGTGCTCCCCCAACCCACTCCCCCCATGGAAAACCCTTCCTTAGCTTTACATGGCTTAAAGCCATATGGGTTTCCCCCTCGAAGCGAGTTTCTCGACTACTATTAGATTATGTCTGAGTGAGGTAAAGGAATTTTTACTCAATTAATTGAAAACAGCCCTAAAAATAGTTACTCTTGCCAGAACAATGATGATGTTTAATTTTGATGGAATGTCCTCCGACTTCTTCAAAGTTGTTCAAGGTTTCTGACCCCCTGATTGTAGATCTTTGATAAAATCGTCAACCTTTTGACTAGAATGGAATACGTGCATCTTATTATTAAACATCACCTTCAGGTAAGCCGGAAACCTCAAATGGACCGAGGCACCCAATCTCTTTAGCGAATCCATCCTTTGCCCCAACTCCCATTGCCTGTTGGAAGTAACAATAGAGACGTCTGATCTAAACTCATATTTAATTCCGTCAACCTCTATCGTTTTCATACTGAAGGCTTTGGACAGAATTTTCTCTTATAGTGATGTTCTGTTGACCAGCTAGTATGTGTGACTTCTTTTTGTGTCTTATGGTCTGTCACAAATTGTATGCTTAATTAATCACTTGAGTTGACCTGTTCGAGGGCTTCAAAAAGCGATGCAAAATTTTAAGTATATTATGACGATTCAAGACGACGAAAGGTCTTTCCGAATCATAACTGAGGCAAAAATCAATCTCTAAAGCGACCTTAGATCCAGTGTAATCTACTTTATTAGGAGATCTATCCAAGTAATCACTGACTTTAATTGAGTATACTGAATGGTCCTTTTTGTGCTTTCTTGCAACCCAGCATGTCTAAAGCTTTGGTTAGTTGGGGTTCTTGAAGTATTTTCATTGTCCGTAGTCGGCCTATTGCGTGAAGTGTCCTTTTCTTTTAATTCAATATTCTTATCCTTCTTTTTCCTATTTGTCAATGGTGGTGCAAGGTTTTTATTAGCTCGAAGATGCCATCAGAGATTTTCATTAGAACATTGTGACTAAGGCCTGAGTGTTCTTGTGAGTAATATTCGGTTTTGCTTGCAGTTAGGTTCATAATACTTGCTCAAGAATCTTGGCAGTTGTGACAATCAGATGTCATTGGCTTGTTATATAGCATTAACGGATGTGTGTTGTTTATTGAGTTGTTGTGATCATGTGATATAGTTAGGCCAGTTATACCTGAACTAATAGAGGTCCACATACATGGTTTATTCTGAATTACTGACTTTGTTTGATGTATTGCAGATCACTTTGTTTGATGTATTGATCGATGAATGCCCAAGTGGACAAACTAGCAAGCTCAAGCTTTGTCACTATAAAAACTCTGCAACAAATTTTCCCCCATTTGGGATTTCCACTCAAGGTCCAAACTACCATCTCCCTTGTTCTGTCCAAACTCGATTACGCCAATAGCCTCAACCACGGATCACCTTTAACGACCATGTGTCTTGCTTCGCCTTTCAGATAATACAGAATCTCCCACACAGTGGCTCAACACTCGGCGAGGCAGGAGACATTAACACAAAACAAACAACACCTTTAGAAAAGAGTTTTATTTTACAAAATGCAAAAGACTCTCTTTTTAGAATAAGGCTTGGGGATTTATTTTACACAATGCTCTCTAACAGAAAGGCTTTCCCAGACGCCAAATGCAGAACATTCAAATACACATAGAGATATATATATTTATATGCAAGCAATAATAACACACTTGGTAAATGCAACAGTTAAATGCATGAATAATACCATGAATAAACAAGCAGCAAATAATATGAGATAAGATTCAAGCAAATATAATATGGGACGTCCTGCAAGAGATCAGAAAGATATATACACTGAATACATCAAATGATTACTTTAGATGTGCACCTCACTCAGTCACACATCACAAAGAAAACACCTCAAATGATCAAAGCCACTGGCCACACATCACGATGGCAATAATCAAAGCTCAAACACCTCAAATGATCAAAGCCACTGGCCACACATTACAATGGCAATAATCAAAGCTCAAACACCTCAAATGACCACAGCCACTGGAACCACGCATCACAATGGCACTAGTCAAAACTCAACACTTCACCTGGTGCAAACACTGCATCTTAGCCCACTCCTGACCGGGGGAATTAAACAGCCGGGGATAAGAGCCTCAGCAACCAGGGTTCCGCTGTACCGAAGTAGACGCGTCCGTCCCCATTCGGATTCCAAAATCCCGGTTTCTAAGTCAACAACCCTCAGCTTTATAATCTCAAAACACACTAGAAGGTTCGAGAGAAACTTTCCCCCCTGAGCCAAAGGAATCTTACCAGAACTGGCCAGCTTCCAAGCAAGCATTCCATGGCAGCAAGGAGTTCCCACGTCCCCTCTCCAATCTCGCATGTTCCAGCCTTTATCTTGACGAAGCTCACGAAAGCCTTCCAGGGTACATTAAACAATCTCTCACAAAAACAATCCTTGAACGTGATTAACCCAAACAACTTGCAAGCGTTGCTGTGCGCGCAGATAAAGCTCAAGCCAGGCAGAGTCAGAATTCAGGATGACATGAGGCAATGTCAAAGCCAATAGTAAGAACTTCATAATACTACCAATGTACAACACAATGCACATTTGTGCACCACTGCTTATAGCATCACATACTTCATCTCTCAATGTACAACATAGAGCACATTTGTGCACCACTGCTCATAACACTGCACTTCGAAACCAAAAAGTACATTCCACACCTCACTCTCTCTCTCATGCTTTCAAATGCACATCCCACATGTTCTGTTCTTGGCAAGGCTGTTCTACTCTGTGACAGCTCCCACTGAAAGACTGCAAGATTAAAAGAAATAAACCTTTAAGAGAAGCAAGACATATGCAGGACATCGTACATTCAGGCTAGGATAAAATAACACACCAAAGTCAGTTAAAATAATGGTAGTCAAAGGTCATCACAGGGTGTCAGACCACAAGAGTGCCTCTAGCACTACACCATGAAAATACTACAACGTATTCAGAACTCGGCTGCCAGACTACTCTTGCATATCAAACCCTGAGACCACATCTCACCTGCCTTGAAAGCCCTGCATTGGTTACCGGTTGCCAGAAGATCCACGTTCAAGCTGATTTGTATCACCCTTGTATCATCGCTCTAGAGTGGCACCTTTTTTTTTTTCTTTCGGAGTTTTATATAGCGCGAACTTGACCCGAAGGTATCAGGTATCGGAGCGCTTTACATAGCACCAGTTGCGTTACATGAGATCACATTCATTTTTGTTAGGCACGGGGAGATTAAGTGATTTTTCCACAGTCACAGGATGTTCAGCGTCATTGCCGAGACTTGAACCCGGGTCCCCAGATTCGAGGTCGACCGCCCTAGCCGTTAGGCCAACTCCTCTCCCCCATGCCTCAAAATCCCAAGATACAAGAAAAAAACCAAGGGTGGCACATCCTTCTCTGTTCAAGCAGCCAAACTATGGAACTCTTTACCCCCCAACATAAGATCCACCGACAACCACCTTCTCTTCAGAAAACTACTCAAGAATTGGCTCTTCCCCACATAAGCACCATAAGCAAACAGAAATATACAACATATCCCTCTGTATATAAGCATTTATTTGTAATGTAGATATGTACCTATCTTGCTTTGTATAAACATGTAGAATAATTATGGTGTTAAAAAATAAATAAAATACATTTTTAAGTACAACAACACTTGAAAACCAGAGTTTATCTAATGCATCTTTAATCTACATATACTTACTTCCTTTATGCATCCATATACCTTTCATGTACTTGGATCTGTGTGTTTGTTACTTTTCTCCTAAAAAAGCATATCCAATGCACTACCCTATTTCATATCTTTAATCTACATATACCTACCTCCTTTATGCATCCATATACTTTCCATGTACTTATGGATCTATATATTTATCACTGTCTTCTAATTCAGCATATATAATGTACTACTATACCTCTCTCAATATATCTTCTACCCCAACTTTCTGACTCATCTCAAACTTCTTTATACTACTCTTTCCAATGCACTACCATATTTCCTACCCTATACCTCTATCAATATATCCTCTACATCCACTCTCTCATTTATCCCAAACCCCATACCACTACTAAGATCCCTAAAATAACCCTTTCTAGACTCTCCCCTACTGTACCCCTCCTTGCATCATCTGACACCTCTTTTAGTTTACCGATTCCCCAAAACAAGCCTTTCTAAACTCTTCCCTCTGACTCTTCCCCTCCACATTCCTTTTCACTCATCCCAAGCCTCCTCCTACTGCTATGACCTCCCAAAAAAATAAAAAGTCTAAATCCTTCACTCTTCTATCCCTCTCCTTTTCAATCAAAATAACAGACTAACTAACTAACTTCTTAGATTTCATATTTCACTATACTAATTCACCACTAATCCTTTATGGGTTCCAGAGTAGTGTGCTCCTCGCCGAAAAGGCGCTTCAACACCTCATCAGGGGTAGCAAGCGCTATATAAATGCAAACTTTTTTCCCTCTTCTATCCCTCCGCCATCCATCTCACTCCAAATAACTGACTAATATCCACCACTCAAATTACTTTCATATTTCACTATACTAATTCACCACTAATCCTTTATGGGTTACGGAGTAGCGTGCTACTCGCCAAAAAGCGCTTCAACACCCCATCAGAGGTAACAAGCGCTATGTAAATACAAACCTTTTTCCCTCTTCTATCCCACCGCTATCCTTCTCACTCCAAATAACTGACTAATATCCACCACTCAAATTACTTTCATATTTAACTATACTAATTCACCACTAATCCTTTATGGGTTTCCAGAGTAGCGTACTACTCGCCAAAAAAGAACTTCAACACCCCATCACGGGTAACAAGCGCAAAATAAATACAAACCTTTTTTCCCTCTCCTATCCTTCCGCTATCCTTCTGAATCCAAATAACTGACTAATCTATCCACCACTCAAATTACTTTCATATTTCACTATACTAATTCAACACTAATCCTTTATGGGTTTCGCTATGTCCTTGTGATGGACTGTCTATTCAAACCATGTCCCATATTTTATTCTTCTGTTATTTTTACAAAATGGAAAGGAAAAAGTATATCCTCCCCTTGATAACAAAATTGGGCCTATATTCTCATTCTTCAGCTTTTGCATTTATCAATTCCCTGGAAACTCCATATATTTGTTTCAGGGTCGCGAAATTTTTACATTCAGTTCTTCGGACTAGGAGAAGCTCTACAGATAGGGGAGTTGTTTTATTTGACCATTTTTACTAACTGCCGCCATTCACCCAATTTTTGAAAATGAATTGCTATAAGGTTTTAAATATGCTAATTGGAATTTTTATGGGGGTGGTGTCATCTTAACTGCCTGTTGTAACAAATTCTTTTTATAATGAATAGTTGTTAGTTTTAGTAGCGAGGTTACTTGCAAATACTGCTATTTTAAAAGGTTAAAACATCAAATTAATTATCAATTGATTTTAAACTCCTCTTCGATCAAATTGCACTATGAAAATTTTATTCTGTACTTTTATGCATATACCAAATGCGAATAAAGTTATTTGATTGATTGGGTTCCGGAGTAGCGTGCTACTCGCCGAAAAAGGCACTTCGACGCCTCGTCAGGGGTAGTAAGCGCTATATAAATGCAATTACAATACAATACAATACAATCATTTTGGAAGGTGCAATACTTCGAGTGACCACCATTTTTATTTTTTTTGGTTAGGATTTCTCTTGCAGATTAAGGGGCCGATTCCGATTCGGGCCGGAAAACGTACCGACCGACTCGGTACGGGAATATTGTCCGACCGACACGTACCGGCGCTGCCCGACCCGCGTAGTACGATGCAATGCATGTGAATCACGACCGACTCGCACGGAACACAAGCCGAACGACCGAACCGCACGGAAACCAGCTATCCGGCCGGAAAACCACGCGAATCGAACCGACCGACACGCACCAGGAATGAACCCGACCGAAACGTACCCGCGAACACCGACCCGCGCAGTACGATGCAATGCGTGGAAAACCAGACCGAGTCGCACGGAGCCCAAGCCGCACGACCGACACGCATACAAAACCGAGTCGACGCAACCCAATACTCCGCGACCGACGCGTACGCCGCACATGAAATCCATCAGAAACACAGCGTGAAAGACTCGGAGAAGCTCGCACGAGCCAACTGCAGCGTCCGACTCCGTCAGAAGAACGTCTCCTACATGCCCAGAAACTACAAATGAAAAATCACTAAAAAAAAAAGGCCAAACAAGCAATGACAAAGCCAATAAATACTGGGGGGGAAAAACATGGAACAAAGACACACCCCCAACTCCACCCATATAAAGGCCACAAATCCCTACCATGATCCTTTGCAAATTCAACTGACCTGCCAGCACAGAACACCATCACACAGCAACCACAGACACACTCAACTCATCCATCACACAAGCCACACACCATTACCACCTCACAAATAGCACCCTCACATACACCCAGCAAAACCTACACTCACCCACCCTCACTTGCACACCCACCCACACATCAATCCCCACCACCACCCATCACCATGCCCCCAAAGAAGAATCCAAAGTTCCTAGACAGTGAATTGGAAGTCCTGGTAGATGAGATCCTCAGGGTAGAGCCACAGTTGTTTGGTACATTGGTCCAACAGACCCCCATGTCGCAGAAAACCAAGATGTGGGAGAGGATCGTCGACAGGGTGAACGCACAATCACCATGTTTGCGCACAAAGGAAGACATCCAGAACAGGTGGTATGATGTGCGCAGGAGGGTCAAGGACCTACTAAAGAAGGATTACCTCTTGAGTCACCGCACCGGCAGTGGCCCTCCTGCAAAACCAGTATACCTCAGGCCCTGAGAGGAGAAGGTGCGGGCCATCCTACCACCAGTGAGCGTATATGGACTATCAAACATCCCAGAGCCTGGTGAGTACACAACCAATATACACAATATTGCGTGACAATACACACACATCACTGTCAAGGGGATAGTCAAACCATGCACCCTTAGCAAATCCACAGCAACGAAAAGATAATCATCCCAAGATGTGTATGTTAGTTAGATAAACACAATACATGCCATCTCATAGTGATATGTAACTGTGTCATGACATGTACAAACCGAACAACAAATAGAGCTAGGCAGTGGCACAAATCTAACCAACAAACACAGTCAGATATTTGGCCACCACTAGAACACCACCTCACAGGGAAGCTCACTGAAAGGAAGGAATTCTGTGTATGCTGGTGAAGTCAGTGTAGCAAATAGCATGATGGGAGTTGTAGTCACAGATATTGGTCACCCTCACAATTGGCCCATCAACACCACCCTGAACCATGCTCACATCACAGGGAGTGGAAAAGAACTGACAAGATGGCTGACACTGGGTACTGCTGTGGGGAGCACAAGGCCTTGCTGGGAACTGTGCACCACCAAACAACAGGACCACACTGTCAGCCATCTTGCCATTGCTGTCACACTCACACACAGTGAAGTCGACTCAAAAGGAAGGAAGTATGGGCATGCTGGGAAGGGGGGTGCAGGCAATAGCATGATGGGAGTTGTAGTCACAGATATTGGTCACCCTCACAATTGGCCCATCAACACCACCCTGAACCATGCTCACATCACAGGGAGTGGAAAAGAAATGACAAGATGGCTGACACTGGGTACTGCTGTCGGGAGCACAAGGCCCTGCTGGGAACTGTGCACCAACAAACAACAGGACCACACTGTCAGCCATCTTGCCATTGCTGTCACACTCACACACAGTGAAGTCCACTCAAAAGGAAGGAAGTATGGGCATGCTGGGAAGGGGGTTGTAGGCAATAGCATGATGGGAGTTGTAGTCACAGATATTGGTCACCCTCACAATTGGCCCATCAACACCACCCTGAACCATGCTCACATCACAGGGAGTGGAAAAGAAATGACAAGATGGCTGACACTGGGTACTGCTGTGGGGAGCACAAGGCCCTGCTGGGAACTGTGCACCAACAAACAACAGGACCACACTGTCAGCCATCTTGCCATTGCTGTCACACTCACACACAGTGAAGTCCACTCAAAAGGAAGGAAGTATGGGCATGCTGGGAAGGGGGTTGTAGGCAATAGCATGATGGGAGTTGTAGTCACAGATATTGGTCACCCTCACAATTGGCCCATCAACACCACCCTGAACCATGCTCACATCACAGGGAGTGGAAAAGAAATGACAAGATGGCTGACACTGGGTACTGCTGTGGGGAGCACAAGGCCCTGCTGGGAACTGTGCAACAACCAACAGCAGGAGACCACTGTCAGCCATCTTGCCATTGCTGTCACACTCACACACAGTGAAGTCGACTCAAAAGGAAGGAAGTATGGGCATGCTGGGAAGGGGGTGTAGGCAATAGCATGATGGGAGTGGTAGTCACAGATATTGGTCACCCTCACAATTGGCCCATCAACACCACTCTGAACCATGCTCACATCACAGGGAGTGGAAAACAACTGACAAGATGGCTGACACTGGGTACTGCTGTGGGGAGCACAAGGCCCTGCTGGGAACTGTGCAACAACCAACAGCAGGACACCACTGACTGACATCCTGAAAGCAAACTTGCACTCCCTGCAATGGAAGCACGTTCCATGGTGGGATATCTGGCTGGGTGGGAAGGAGGACTGACAGCTCTGACCATAGTTACAAGCAGCTTTTCTCACACACACCCTTAACACAAACTCCACACAACTCACCTGGGAGAATGCAATGCCTCACACTCTAATTAAATATCCCACAAAGAACCACCACCCTGGGTTATGCTGTGTGAAGCACAGGGACACTCTTGGGACTTGTAGCCAAACAAACGCCAGGACAACACTGTCAGCCATCCTGTCAGCACAGGCACATTACCCCACAGGGAAGCAGAGTCAAAAGGAAGGAAGTATGGGCATGCTGGGAAGGGGGTGTAGGCAATAGCATGATGGGAGTGGTAGTCACAGCTCAACATCCCCCACCCACATGGCCCAGCAAGCTCACACTGAAGCATGCACACCTCACAGGGAGTGAAAAGCCACTTCTAAGATGTCTGACAATGGTCCTCTGTTGTGGGGAGTACCAGGCCCTGCTGGGAACTGGGCACCAACCACCAGCAGGACACCACTGACTGACATCCTGAGAGTCAACCTGCACACACTGCAAGGGTGGCATGCTTCATGGTGGGATAACTGGGCTGGGGGGAGAAGGAGGGCCGGATGTCCACCAAATACAACCAATGCTGGCCATGCACACACCTCAACATTCACATTGAAATGCTTCAGGTTGGCAGGACAATGTGCTACACCAATATCAACCTCTGACTTTGACAACTTAGGACAATGCAATGTACAGGCCCGCATCCAGAGGTACAGTCACAACTGTCAGGTGTGTGAACCATTGATGCCTGTAGAAACATAACATACATTGTGTGTCTCTTCCAAAAACAGGTGATGATGGGGACACAGCAGCAGACGAGGAGGAGTCCCTGTCCCAGGCTCCGGGGGACACTGAGCTCACTGGTGTGGAACAGCCTCTGCCCTCCTCGGATGGCGAAGACCTACCTGGCCCCTCCAGTGTGAGTCATCATGCAGCATCAGCAGGACCAACATCTGCACCCCCTGCACCCACCCCTCCAACAACTGCCAACACACAGACCACCCCCGCCGACACGGACAGACCAAGGACCACCGATGACAACAGCACAGGGACCCCGGCCCACCGTGGAGCAACGGACAACATCAGTAACAACCCCCAAGGGGGCCTAGGGTCACCTGTGCGTGCCACCGCAGGTCCTGCACGTGTCGCATGGGGTGGTGGGAGGGGTGGTAGACATAGGTCACTGTTTGCAGAGGGGTCTGGACTGCATGATGACCCCCAACTGGTACGCATTGCTGATGCATACCAGAATAGCACCGGAGAGGTCAGCCAGGTACTGGGGATCCTCAAGGACATTCAACAGCAGCAGGCTGCCCATCATGCCCGCTTGGACTCCCACATGTCCCGTGTGGAGACACACATGTCTCGCATGGAGTCCAAGTGGGACACATTGCAAGAACTGACAGCGGTGCATAGGGACATATTGACATGCCTCCGCCAGATTAGCACCAACATGGCCACACCTCCCTGTGTGCCCACAACATCTGGTGCTGCAACAACTGACACTGCCACAGGGAGGGAGGATGACTCTGGCGGAGAGTCCTCTGCACCGCAGCAGCCTGCACGTGAGGGTCCCCCCCAAAGAAGAGGGGTCGTCCGAGGAAGGAAAACTGAGAGGCCGATGGCCACGCACATCCCCCAGGAACCCAACACCTGTTCTGGAAATTCTCCTTTGTGTGCAAACTGTTCACCCTGTCGAATGCAACCCAACTCTCCCACATGACATGGGGAGTTTAAGTTGGACCAATGTATCAGATGACTGAGGACTTTACTCAGGACATTTCTGCTACCAAGACTTCCAACTCATCTGGGAACTTTGGATTCCAATCCCAATGTACAGCACCCACCATCCTGTGCACTATCCTCACACATGTATGTAATAAACTCACTAATACACCATACTTGCCTCTGTTGTGATTCCAACGTGGTATTTTGTCCTGGAGATGATGATCTGCTAAATGACACTGTGCATGCTAACTGCTACAGCAAGTTCAACACCGTCATGTGAGTAATGGCAACGTGACACATATGAGGGAGACACACCACTAGGGCTACACAACACATACACACCAGGGCCATCTGACTCATCGCCTACACTGATGTTGCCAGGAAATACAGTGGAATGCACAGACACCACACCTATTCAGAGTCTGTGTTAACTAGCCCACAGGTGCAGTAAGCAAATGTCAGTCAGATGTGTGACCACAGACAACGCACATCCCAAAGTGAAGCACAGGTTTATTACACATTTGCAACATGTTGTTTCCACCACAGATGCAAGGTAATCCCACGTGGCAGTGGCCACACAGTCACCAAGTGTAGAAGAAATAAAGTCCAGGGGTGTGTGGCACATCACCTGTAGGGAAACGACTGCTTCCACCCTGGAAGTTGAATCATGGTGTCGGGGGATCACAGTTGACCAAACAACTCTGAAAGTACCCTGTGAAGGACAGACATGACACACAGTCAAAAGCACTGAAGAACAGGGCAGAACTGCAATACTCATGCCCAATACATGTCACAAGATACTTACAGAAAACCAAGTTAGCATGTCAACACTGTTGGGGAGTACAGACTACCTGTAAGGACACATCGCTGCACGCTTCCAGTCAAGTAGCACATGGCCACACTCAAACAGCACCAGAGCACCACCAACACATATCACGCAAACTCACATCATTGACATGGCATCTCTGGATACTCACATTCAGCTGAAGAAGTTGGTGATGAGCTGTGTGCGGACATCACCCTCATCATCATCATCATCACTGGCATCGTGGCCCAGGCCAGGATCCTCCACAGGTGGCGGATGTTGGTCATCGTCATCCAGGATGAGAGGCAACTCCTTCCGCACTGCCAGGTTGTGTAGCATGCAGCAGACGATGACAATCTTGCACACCTTTGCTGGGGCATATGGGAGGGCCCCTCCTGTCTTGTCCAGGCAGCGAAAGCGGCTCTTCAGGAGACCAAATGTCCGCTCGATCACTCTCCTGGTCCAACCATGTGCCTCATTGTAGCGCATCTGGGCTGGTGTCACAGGGTTCCTGAGGGGTGTCAGCAACCACGGCATGTTGGGGTATCCCGAGTCACCTACATACAGACAATTGCACATTAGCTGAGTTGGAAAAGAGGGTGGAATACAACATTGCAGAACACACACAATGGTACAAAGTCAGTACACACCGACAAGCCAGGCACGCTGGTTCTGCATCTGTGACATCATCCTCGGGATGCGACTACTCTTCATCACGTAGGCATCGTGTGCAGAACCAGGGAAACGGGCACATACGTGTGAGATGCTCATATCTGCAAGACATACCACCAGAGCATTGACCGAATGGTAATGTTTCCTGTTCCTGTATGCCTGCTCATGTGCCTGTGGTGGTACCAAAGCCACATGTGTCCCATCAATGGAGCCAATGACATGCGGCATCCTCCCCAGGGCATAGAAGTCACTCTTGACGTCAGTGAGTTGTTGACGTTTAGGGAAATAGATGTACTGGTTCAGGTATCTCTACATTGCCTCCAAAACATCGCGTAGCACACGGCTGAACATGGTCTGTGACATCCCACCAGCAGACGCCACAGTGTGTTGAAAGGTACCGGTGGCAAAGAAGTGTAGGCCTGCCATCACCTTCACCTTGGGGGTCAGCGCTGCAGGGTATGGCCGGCCAGGTTGCAAATGTGGGGCCAACTGCCCCGCCAATACCTCAATAAGCGGCCTGTTGAAGCGGTACCGTCGGATGCAGTCACGTTCAACCATGGTTGCAAGGTCAGGGAATGGTCTATGAACAGCTGGTGCCCTGCAGTGCATAGGTGAACAAAGAAAGATTGTCAGTCACCCCACATATGTGGCATAGACCATACTCAATATCACATGATACATCATTACGAGACACAAGTACCTGATGTGTGCGCCGTTCTGTAAGGACATGTATGGCACCTACATGGCCAACATCTAACATCACTGTTCAACATGTGTTGACAACAAGTTCCAGGTTGTGCTATGGGATATCATTAGGCTGTGTCACAGTACCCATGTACTGCTGTCAAGTTCCAAACACACACCACAGTGACATGTGAGGACAGATGTGCCCCAGGCATCACAGCTCATTGACAGGTAGATTCCCAGGGACCCTGTATTGCCACATGGACACTGGCATGACATGGCGTATCATGAATACACCACAGCAAAACAACCATGACCCCCACAGGTAGTGGTCCCTGTTGCCTCTGCAGGACAGACATGGACGTCTGTGACACACACACACGCATAACATCAAAGTCCATGCACAAACAACGTGGATGTGGAGACTGTCTCCCATTGTCCACATGGAATCAGAGACATTGTAAACACAACATGCACACAGACTGTGGAGGGCCATCACTATTGTGGCAATGGGTCACCCTGTGACGTACATACCTTTCCACATGGGACTCCGGGGGTGTGTGACATGACATACACAGACACAACCTGGAAATGTGACCATGCCACATGCTCTGAAATGAACCGTTGCACACCACAGTGGTCATGTGCACAACACACAAAGGATTCTGTCCCCATGAACACGTGCACAGCCTGGGAGTGGCTGCCCCCAAGTGCCACCCAAAAAACCACATGTTGACCCCCATACACAGAAAAGGTAATGCAGCCTTACATGCCTCAGGATACAGTGTGGACAGGCTGTGGTGTTGTAGGTGGGCCCCTGACTCCCTGGCAAGTAAATGTGGCTGGCATACGTTCACCAGTGACAACCATGGTGGCATATGCGAGTGACTTGTACAGGGACGCGTCGTACAGCAATGGACCGATCGGTGCGCACGCATTGGACATTGCATATGATGTGAGCGGGTACGCGTTGTACAGCAATGGACCGATCGGTGCGCACGCATTGGACATTGCATATGATGTGAGCGGGTACGCGTTGTACAGCAATGGACCGATCGGTGCGCACGCATTGGACATTGCATATGATGTGAGCGGATGCGTGTTGTTTTCGAAATACGTGTTGTACAGCAATGGACCGATTGGTGCGCACGCATTGGACATTGCATATGATGTGAGCGGGTACGCGTTGTACAGCAATGGACCGATCGGTGCGCACGCATTGGCTAGGGCCTGGCATGGCAACGGACGCGTTTTCTAAGCTTTAACGAGTCTGATGCAGTGAATTCAGTTGGCCAGCCACAACAATGTTGCAAATTCATGGGTGTCATGAAGTTTAACTTTTGAAGGATGCTGTGGGCGTGTATAAGTGGTGCAAATCCATGGATTGGCCAGATTCAGAAGATGCAAACGACTTGGACCTATCACTTTGGACACATGGGACAGTATCTGCCTCTGCAGCACACATATAATGCTGGCTGTTCCCCTGAGAGCTCACTTGCCTGCACTACATGCTCCAGGACGACATCTGCCACCACCACTGCTGCTGTCTCTGCATCCTCTGGCTACTGCAATGGCACGTACTGTGGAGAGAGCCCCAGCCTTCACCACTGAGGAGAACCAGGCCCTGCTGGACAGCCTCCTTCCACAGTACAGCAAGCTGTATGGGAAACCAGGGGAGCAGGTGAGTGTGCTGTCCACTGCCTTACTAATTGTGCATGTTGTCTGACAAGCAAGGCTTACAGTGTGCACACCACTGGCTAGCATGCTCACTGAGTAGTTTACACCCCCCAAAGTGTGTAGTTACATGCACTGAACAGGTATAGTGCAGTAACAGTGCATTCCAACAAGGTTTTACTTCCCAGGCAATGATACCATGTGGTAACTACTGGCAAACTGTTCATAGCCATCGTTGCACTGCCTGTGTACATCATATGCCCCTGTGATTGAGACATGTATATCCAACTGTGTGATGCACGGATATGTTGCATGTGTAGTAATGGCCTTTTCACTTTGTCATCCTCACAGGTTGATGCCCACCAGAAGCAGGAAATCTGGCTGACCATCGCCCGGGCAATAAGATCCGTGGGGGACTACAAGCGCCGGATCCGCAACTGCCAGAAGAGGTGGCAGGACCTTCGGGGCTGGACCCGGAGGATCGCACGGGTCCAGCTGAAGCTGTCACCTCCTCGCAGGAGGGGCGGACACCGGACCCTGACCCCCACATGCTCAGGATCCTGGCGGTGGTCTTCCCTGACCTGGATGGGCAGCTGAAGGCCAGACAGCAGCAAGGAGGGGGTGAGTCCATGACTGCATTGTGAACTTTGTCTGACATGCTATGTGCCCTCCTCTGGCCTGGTTAAACTTCCACAGTACATCAGTCTTGTGGTCCAGGACCCATGTCCCTCAATTGTAACATGCCCACTCCTCATCTGATACCCAGGTGTGGCCCTTACAGTCAGGAAATTGTGTCACTTGGGTACTGTGTCCTTGCATTTTGCTTAGCTCAAGGTGGGGGACAGCATTTGTTCCCGTAACTCTGTGGTGGGCTTCATGGGTGGGTCAAATGCTTACACAATGCCTGAGTTCTGACATGTAATCTGCGTGTAACTTTGATATGTGGTCCAATTGCTGATCTGACTCACCACATGTGCCTGGGGTATTTGGCACCACCCCATGCTGCGGGTGGGAACAATGTTTGGGCCTCAGGAGTATGTATGTCAAGTGTGTAACACATGCTTAGCCACCTGCCTACTGTCCAGGGCTCATCCCTCTTTCACGTGGAGCAGGACAGTTATGCCTACTCCAGGGCATACAATACACTCTGTACTCCCACTCCTGTGTATCAGCTGACACGTTGTGCTCAGTGAAATGTTCCCTCAGGTGTCTGCCTCTGTGTCATTGGGCTGTGGCTTCGTTGTCAGGACTACTGGGGTGTTTATCGGTTAGGGCTCAGCATGCCATCTGAGATGTGACCATGAGAGACGATACTTGTGTGACATATAGGTGTTTGATCACTTGACTGTGCAGACTGGTGTATGCGACTGTGAAGTTCAGGCAGCTGTTTTTCATTCACAGCAGACTGTGAGGTGCTCAGGTTCAGAGAGTGGTGTTTCATGTCTCCCATATGTCCAATTGGTATGACGTGGACAAATAAGAGTTCAGATGATGTGTTTTGTGGGGGATGGACTTGTGCACTTTTCAGCTACAGAACTTGCATTCCCCATGACCTAGGATTGTGACACAGTGCTGTCATAAGGTTTCTGCACATACACAGAGCTATGCACAGGAAAATGGGACCCCGGAATACAGTGGTTTGCCACCATATACCGTAGCACCCAAAAACCCCAACCCAACTAGCTTAGCATCCCATTAGCACCCAAGTACTAATGTTTGGACAACCCAGAACACGGTATCTTTATCTCAGGACTCACTGACGCAAGAACACTCTTTCGCCACTCACTCGTACTTGTCCACAAGGTGCGTAGGAAGAGACACTGGATAGGTTAAAATATTTATTCCAACTTACGTGCTCTAATGTACAGTACACGTGTCAGTACTAATAGCATAATGCATATGACTAATATCAGCAGCATGGTTACAATTCCATAGAATACAAACGGGGAAAGCATCTCAGAGCTCAGTGGATAAATGTCTAAATAACATTACCACCCTCCCCGTGCAGCAAGATAGTTTATTATAATAATAGAAGACCTCTGGGCTTTGACTAGCGAACCCCCATACCTCAGTCTCTAGATGCAGAATTACATCAGCAGGACATCATAGCTCTTCTCACTGAAAAGGATTTCTCCAAGTGTTGTTAAGCGCTAGTAAACCACAGTATTAAAAGCATATCAAATCCTTCACGGCAATTGCACATAATGTTATGTCTGGGTGCGCGAGACTGGCCATATCAGGAAGAACCAAAATACATTGTTATGCGACCTTGTACATGTTTGTGCAGACTGAGCCCAAAAAGGTGAACAACAGAAAATGCAGACAGTGCAAAAGAACTTGGCACGAGCAAAGGGCGAGGAAGGCCCGGCTCAGTGTGACGTGCGCAAAGAAAAGCAGCATGGCAGCCAGGCCTAGGCCAACATAACAAGGCAGGTAACAATCCACAAGACACCCTCCCCTGGACAGTCAGGCGGCCAGGACAGAGGCCCATTAGAGGAAAAACAAAGCCGTTGGAGCACAGGGAGCGCCCAAACGGCGAAGGGCAGGTCAATCCATGAAAGTGTAGGTGCAGAAAAAAGCCATACCCTCCAAGAGTTCATCATTGGAATCGTCAAAAAACATAGATGCCATCCAATCCATGAGATCAAAAGAGCAGGAATGCTCCTCAGCAAAGGGAGCATCCAGAAGCAATGCGGGACAGCTTGCGTGATAATTGAAACAGCTTCGTTGTAGGAGATCCTGGGCAGCCGCCCAGATATCCCATTGCGCCAAAATCCCCAGTGCAGCCGCACGCGCCATACAGCCAGCAACGGAACAGTCCTGCTCATGGGCCTCTAAGGGACCCATCAACTGAACAAAATCCGGAACAGACAATGACGAATTGGAGAGGCAATAATCCAGAGTCCAGGTGAAAGGACAGCGGACACAAGTCATCACAGGTTGCACGCAAGTGAAATACGCAAAGCGAAATGAAAGAGTATATGACACACTCAGTGTCGCCAATGGCAAGACACCAAAACCGGCCAAAAGGCGTTCACGGAGCAGCTGGAGGCGTTCTGGATCGAGCAGGTCCCATCGGGGAGCAGCCATTGCGCAGAAAGCAAATTAAGAGCAAGACACCAGCCGCTAAAGCGAGGATCAATGGGAAACCGCCAAAGACACTGGAAAAAATAGAATGTATGAAAGCCGGTATGACACCAAATATAGTTTGGAAGGAGGACACCAAGCCCGACCCCACGACCTTAAAAAAGTGCACTAGGCCTTCAGTGTTAGATGCGTTAAAAATACGATGTATTAACTCCCCAAAATGTTGGGGGAGATTAGTGTTCAAAAGGGCCTGTATTTCACTGTGGGTACTCGCCACCTGGAGAATGAATGTCTCCCGGGCGGACGTGAGCATAACTTCCTCGTTTAATAATAGTGCCTTTATTCTGCTCAGTCTATTGAAATCTGCTTCCATGGTAGGGATGGAAGGCCAAATAGAGATATCAACCCTGCCGTGAGGGGAGGAAACAGCACATTTTTGCAGCAGACAACCCTGTGCGAAACTGTTACAATGTAAGGAATGCCAGCCTGCAGGCCACAACAGTTTTCGTTATTTAAAAGTAAATAACTGCCATTGGAAAGGAGAGTGAAAGTAGGTGAAATAACAGGAGCAGGAATACCTTTCAGCACACAAGCAAGATTAGGAGAGGAAACGCTACATGAGCCATGCAATTTAATGTGTTTACAAATAAGCGAATGACCTATAGTCGAGTCGCAGTACTCCCCCGTGAGAAAGACTTCCTTGCCGTCCCGAAGGCATTTATACATGAAAGGCAATGACCAGAGTTCATGCAGGAAAGCACTGCCCAATGGCCGGTAACGGCCCACAGGATAATGTTTCATGCACGAGTCAAATTCAAACAAGGAAAATGGTAAAGCTATAACCCCATGGACTAGCCATACAGCAGAATCGAGTTCTGCAACAGAGAACGGCAAAGGATCCACCTTTTCGATATGTAATAGAGTGTAAGTTGCATCCTTCATGGACATAAATTGCTGTTTGTCAGTTAAGTTAAAAGGTAGAAATAAGGCAGAGGTGTTCAAAAAATGCCAAGGCACTTTACCTAACTTGAGTGTTTGTAAAGTCCATGCAAACTGCATAACTGAGCGCAATTGATTCTGACCATGATATAACACAGAAACATCATCTTGTACAATATCAACAACAGAGGACACAATATTCTCTAAAGTGTAAATGCGAGAAGACAGGGTATTAATACTATTGTCAACAACAGCAAGCACTTTTTCCATATTTGCTTGATCTATTTCCCGAAGACGGGAAGCAGCTTCCATTTGTGATAGCTTCCAGAGTTCATTATATGTTTCATAAATGAATCTTTTAGGTCGGGGACCACGAGGTCCCAAAACAAAGTCGGACAGATCAATATTGCCTGTAAGGAGGGACAAATGTTGTTTAACAGAATCAAGGGACGAATGTTGCAGCCATTGTTTGCATAATTTACCAACAGAGTATGTAGTGACAGTACGGGCATCAGTAAACCTCGGATCAGGCCTATTCTGTGTGTAGCTAGCACCAGTATCATGAAAACGCATTTGACATGCATTAGATGATATAGGCCATACTAACCAGGGTGACTGAAACAGCTCAGAAACATTAAACGAATTATTTTGTAACATTGCCTGCAGGGACACGAGGGACATATTGAATCGTGAGCTTTCATTTGGAAAACTCGACAGGGATGGTATTGATGGCGTATTCAATTGTTTAGTGGTTGCTAAGCCCCAACATGTAGTCTGATAGATGGAAACATTTAGGAACATAATTTGGGTAGGGATGAGGCAAGCACGATGCAACGCCTCGGTTCCCTGTACCTGCCATGGCTTGGAGCCCCAAATAGATTTTAAATCCACTGTATTATCCCAGTACTCATAACCACCCACAGCTAGGGCACTCAGAAAGGAACCTGAATATAGCAATTTGGTGTGTGTCAACATAAGTTTCTGAGTTGATGTGTTAGTAAGTCTAAAATAATAGGATGCAGGGTTCGACCGATTAAAATCAGTAAAATAATTAAACTTATTTCGAAGAGTTTGAGAGCTACCTGGCAAGGGGTTTGGACAATGTTCCCATTGGGTAAAGTTAACAGAACTACGCAGGGCACTGGGCTTATGGAGAAAATGATTACCCCAATGTTGGTAACAATACAAATCGGCATAATTAGCAGAATTCATATATAAATCTTCAGCATTAAAAGATGCATAATATTTTAAATCGGCAAACAATGCTTCAACGGCATGCACATCCCAATCATCAGAATGAATATTATTTTGTACTACATCACCCATTGAAACACGAAGGACATTAGGTACATTAATAATTTCCGTCGGACCATGGATTTGATAGTTCACTGCATCCCATACGATGCCATCAGCAACTGGAAAAGCTGAAATGTTCACAAATGTGTGGTCACGCTTCATGATGTGAGACGAGGAATGAGGAGCCAAAGTTCCAGAAACATAGTCTACAGCAGAGCGTTCAGGTAAATAGTGACCATTAATTAGTAGAAAAAACACTGTGACAAAGCCAATGGACATGAACAAAAATATCAAGAAAAGTACCAACCAGAGGTATGTCCAGGGTGGAATCAAAAAATTGTCTCTAAACCAGGATACAAAAATACTGAACTTGGATGGGACTTTTGAAGAGGTGGAATCCGAATCAAAGGAATAACGAGTCGGGCCCAGTGGCGTTGTTGGTTGATGCGCCACCGATTCAGATGCAGGATAGGTATACTCGTCCTCGTCGATATTGGTGGAAAATTGGGGATCAATTATAGTTTCAGGCAAAGGAGAGGATTCAGGCAAATCAACCATCTCAATTACAGCATCAGCGACCGTTCGTGTAGATGGGCCACGAACATATGTCCGATAAATGGCAGGACAAGAGACCGCTGGTGTGACACTATTCAGGATCGGCCAGGCGCTGTAGCTTGACATTTTCAACTGAGATGTATCTGTTCTCTTTGCGACCAGGAAGCGGTGGTAAAATGACTGTACGTGTTCCCTTCAGGCCCAGAACTGGAACCGGTGCACGAAAAGAGGGGCCAAATTCTTTTTTGTTTTCAACCTTCTCTCGAACCAGTTCTCCAACTTTCGGAAGCCAGCCGGCTACCGGAATCTGCAACGCAGGATCTGTGGCTGAAGGCAAATGTGTAGTTGCAAGTTTGTCTCGGGCTTCTTGTAAGTCCTGTAACATAGCAGAATGGTTATCTACATCAAACTTGGCGGATTGCGCCGCGATGTCTGGACCTTCAAGGTCAGGCACAAACATTCTTATGCCAAAGAGCATTTCGTATGGGGTCCGCCCACCCAGAGGTCTTCTAGGGAGATTATTAAGTGCACGCTGAACGGTATACAAATGGGCCAGCCAGTTCCTGCCAGTACCTAAAACCCTAGCTGTTAAGGATTGCTTTAAGTCACGGTTCATTCGTTCAACGATAGAGTTGCCCTCAGGCCTATACGGAGACGAAAATTTCACCCGCACCCCAAGCGAAGCCATTGCATCCTTGTAAGCCCTAGAGGCAAACGCTGGACCTTGGTCCGAATGGAAGGTGCCGCATGCGAAAATTCCCACAAAGACACGCAAATCCCTGATTACATTTCGGGCGTCAGCACTCCGTTGTGGCCAGACCCAGAGAAACCGTGTGCACGAGTCCACTGCCACTAAGATGTATTTATAGGCAGTGTCTGATGAGAATGGACCGCAGTGATCCAAGTAAACACACCCAAAGGGTCTGTTAGCAATGCAGAGCGGTGTTTGTGGTGGACGTGTTACCGTGGAAGGCTTAATCTGTTGACAAACGTCGCAAGAAAGCACAAAAGCACGGGTGTCTTTATATAACCCACGCCACCAATAACGCTGCTGCAAGATGGAAACCGTAGCTGACACACCTGCATGTGCAGAAGCCATGCCTTCGTGTGCAGCTGATATCAAGGCACTCCTGCGGTCCGCGTTGGGGATCAGCCGATCTCCAACGTCAGGTATAGTTACATAAGGAACCTGATCGGGACTTAATGTGTAAGAATACTTGGAAGGGAAACCTGTAGGGTAATTATTACCTTCCTTGGTTGCAGCAATAGCTGCTAATATAACAGGGTCTATTTTAGACATGGACCTGGTAACCGCTGCTACTGAACACGTGACTACTGCTGAACGGGCAGCTTCATCTGCCAGATCGTTACCAATAGCGTGTGCGCCCACCCGCTGATGGCCTAAGGTGTGAACCACCTGTGTGAGGGGCAGACGTTGTTGCAATTCTGCCACTCGAACCCAAAGCATTTTATGCTTGATTGTGCTCCCTTTTGCGTCCTTGTAGTCATTTTTCGACCAGAAAAACAGATTGTCATTGTAAGATTGTACACAGTAAAAAGAATCACATACAATTAGAGTGGTCTCATCCTGAGAAGCAAACTCAAGTGCAAGGAGCAATGCATGCAGCTCAGCCAATTGTGCGGTACTATCTCCAAGTGTGCGAGTGTGCACTACAGTGGATTTGAACTTTCCATCCACAAAGGATCCCGCAACAATAGCACATGCAGCAGAATAAGCGTGCTTGGACCCAGTGGCCGGTTGCGCCGAACCATCGGTGTAGATCACACATTTGTAATCCTCAAGCGGCAGTAAAAACAAAGGAGGAGGATGAACGAATTCATACTGCAAATACTCCTGAGTCTGAAGAGAAGAATCAAAGACAAAAGTGACGTCCGAAGACGTCAAGGATGTAGCCCATTGTATCCAACGGGGATGCATTGCTTTTGAGTTTGGTACACTTGCCTTTGTTACTGCCTCCAGGGCAGGACAGGGTGTTACCACCAGAATCCGCTTTCCCTGTGCCAGTGCGCGTTCTTTTAGAATCGCCATTTGCACTGCAGTCAGAACTTTTTCAACAGATGTAAAGCGCAATTCAGCGGAAGTGTACAGATGTGACTTGTATGCGATGGGTACTGTATCGCCTTCATTAAAGGTTAAATAGGTGAATCCCACCGCCCCCGGAATTATTCTAATCACCAGGTTTGTGTGGTTATCACGAGTCAAAAGATATTTAGACTCCAAAAGGTCTGTCTGCAAAGACTGCAGAATTGAGGTGTGCTCAGGCAGCCAGCAAGACCTTGAATAAGTAGGTTGTATCAAAGCATACAAAGGCTTGATACGCTGGGCATATTCGGGAATGTAAGTACGCCCGAAATTCAGGAACCCCAGCAAAGACTGAAGTTTCTTCAGAGTATTTGGGGGGCACAAGTGTGCACATTTCTCCAAGAAATGGGGGGCTAAGCCCTTACCTTCGTTATTGAGCTCATAGCCCAAGAACAGAACGGTAAATTCAGCAATGTGTGATTTAGCAAAGTTAAATTTGTAACCCTGCTCCGCGAATTCAAGAATAATGCGGTCCACACGGGACAAATGCTGAAATAATTCGTCGTCCGTCAGATAGATGTCATCTACGTACGAACATGCGTCTTGATCAATGTCATTTAACAAAGAAACAACACGGGCGGCGAATATACCCGGACTATTTTTATAGCCCATGGGTAATCGCCGGAACTGGAATAATTTACCACCGGATGTGAATGCGGTCCATTGACCACTCTCCGGGGCTAGGTTGTGCGTGTAGAAACCGTTTGAAAGGTCAAGTGTCGTTTTGTATTTTTTACGAACAAGACTGTCTACAAGCGCAGAACTGTGTGTATTTTGCACCGCAAAGTTCCGACAATGAGTAGTTTAAATGTCGGTAATCTAAAACTAAGCGGTACGATCCATCGGGTTTAGAAACCACGAAAAGGGGATTGTTCATAGGTGATACGCATGGTTCGATTACTCCCTGATATTCCAACTGTGTCAGAATTTCGGAGACGGGGCCTTTTGCCTGCCGTTTGATGGGATATTGGGGTTGTGGCTGCGGTAGTGACCGCAAAGGTATTGCATGAGGAGGTGATTCTTCATCCCATCCCACATGGTTGCGGTATAACGCTGGTGCCAGGTACACTGCCCACTCAGCTGCAAGTGCTTCGGCTTTGTCTTTTGGGACGTGCCGTGAGAAGCTTGGAAGGATTACCTCCTCTCCTTTATGTGCAGCTAAAACGAATGGGGGTGGCCAATCCACCTCTGCTAACAAAATGTCATATGAAGAGGTTAGATTTTCCCAAAAAATCCCTTTTATTTCACGCGGTATATCACCTTCAATTTGGATGACTATGTTATAAAGTCTGTCAGGGGGTGCCACTCTCGTGTCAGCTGTCTCTACTGTAACAAATGTTTCAGTTGCTGTCGCCTCCATATGAGGACGTAGCGCCTCCCGCACTATGGTAACTTCCGCGGCGCTGTCTAGGAGGGTCACTGCCCACGTCCAATTCTGGAGTCTCGTTCTCACGGTCTGAGGCATATTTCGCTGTGACAGCGGCAACCTTTTTCTTCTGAAATTGCGGTCGAGGAAGATGAAAATCTTCTGCTTTCCCTCTGACTTGTTGTCGAGGTTGGTCTCGCTCCTGGGGAGCCTCTCGGCCCCTTCCTCTATCTTGCCGTCCTCCTCCACCAGCCTGTGACGACGTCTGGGCCTGTGAAGAACGAGGAGAACGCGCATCAGAGCTTTGAAACCTTTCTGGTGATTTAATCCTTGACCTATCACGTAAATCATAAGTACGTTCAGAAGAAACCGAAACTGGGGAAGCGCCTCTCGACCCCGGCTTCTTTTGTTGCTTACCCTGTTTTTTCTGTCTCCAACTCTTTTTAGTGAAGACTGGTTTATCATCTTTCTCAGATGCACTTTTTGTTTGTATAACTTGTGTTTGCGATTGAGTTTGCATTTTTACAAAAGGCTTGTTGCCTAGGCTATTTCTTCCAATTGTTTTATAAGCCCGGGCTATTATTTTCGGTAATTCGCGAGGCCTGTCCAACTCTGGGACCAAAGCCAAAGCATTCGCTACTTGAAAGTTCATAGCATCGCCCTTGACATTTCCAAGGATCAGCTCAGCTACTACATCAAACACTCCCACTAGTCTCATCCCTAATTCCACAGCCGCTTCAGGGCCATGTTCATCCTGTACTTTTTTAATTACAGAGGGTAGAACCGTCATGGAAGGAGTTCCAAAACATTTTGAATAAACTGCTGCGAATACCTTACCCCAGTTTTCACATGATGTCAAATCGGGGATTATGTCTTTTGGCAAACTTATCGTGAGGATGCGGTGTTTATCTACTGGGGATGTATGTGGAAACACTGCTTCTATCTGATCGAACTTTTCTGCAAGCCAGTAAGGATAGTCGTCCTTATTTTGTGGACGTTTGCCCATCACAGAATTTACCATGACAGGACTTATAGTCACTCCAGCTGCAATAGCTGGTTGGCCTGCGACTACAGGAGCAGCTCCATGGAGGCTACCTGTAACGTATGTCACCAAGGCTCGATGCACTCGCACCAATTCGGTATGCATAGTGCGCAGTTCCGCAAGCGGTAATGCCAGATAATTTGGATGCGGGGTATACCCGGCCAATACAGGCCAAGTGGCCCCCTGAATTGACAAGGGGCCTAAACGAACTGCGGTAGTTGGTTGTGGTAGGGCGCCATTGAACCAAACACGGTGCTGCCAAGCCGTGAGAGGCACTTCAAGAGCAGTATAGGGTCGATAGGCAGCAGGAATAGCGGTGGGTTTATATTCATGAAACAGTTTATCACCTGCATCCACCGCCTCAAAAGTGATCCAAGTGTAAAACACTTCAAAGTGATAAGCCGCATCGGCTTGAACCACAAAGACCAACTCGACCCCAGTATCGGGCACTCCATACACAGCTAAGTGGTCTCGGAGTGCTCCTCGACTATGTGCAGCTATCGCCACACCAGCCATGACCAAACAATTATATTCGACAACCTAACAGGGAGCACAAAATGGGTTATTAACTAACCTTTTTTAATAATATCAAGCTTGAAAGAACCTATAAAACATTCAATATAGGAGGTATCACCATCACATACGCCTCCGGAAGCGTACGCGAGGGGTTTGTGGACAAGCACAAGTACTACTCAAGCGTCTCGCAGATAAGCTGCCCCACGGTGGTCGCGCCATGTCATAAGGTTTCTGCACATACACAGAGCTATGCACAGGAAAATGGGACCCCGGAATACAGTGGTTTGCCACCATATACCGTAGCACCCAAAAACCCCAACCCAACTAGCTTAGCATCCCATTAGCACCCAAGTACTAATGTTTGGACAACCCAGAACACGGTATCTTTATCTCAGGACTCACTGACGCAAGAACACTCTTTCGCCACTCACTCGTACTTGTCCACAAGGTGCGTAGGAAGAGACACTGGATAGGTTAAAATATTTATTCCAACTTACGTGCTCTAATGTACAGTACACGTGTCAGTACTAATAGCATAATGCATATGACTAATATCAGCAGCATGGTTACAATTCCATAGAATACAAACGGGGAAAGCATCTCAGAGCTCAGTGGATAAACGTATAAATAACATTACCACCCTCCCCGTGCAGTAAGATAGTTTATTATAATAATAGAAGACCTCTGGGCTTTGACTAGCGAACCCCCATACCTCAGTCTCTAAATGCAGAATTACATCAGCAGGACATCATAGCTCTTCTCACTGAAAAGGATTTCTTCAAGTGTCTTAAGCGCTAGTAAACCACAGTATTAAAAGCATATCAAATCCTTCACGGCAATTGCACATAATGTTATGTCTGGGTGCGCGAGACTGGCCATATCAGGAAGAACCAAAATACATTGTTATGCGACCTTGTACATGTTTGTGCAGACTGAGCCCAAAAAGGTGAACAACAGAAAATGCAGACAGTGCAAAAGAACTTGGCACGAGCAAAGGGCGAGGAAGGCCCGGCTCAGTGTAACGTGCGCAAAGAAAAGCAGCATGGCAGCCAGGCCTAGGCCAACATAACAAGGCAGGTAACAATCCACAAGACAGTGCAGACTGTTGTTGGCTGGCTGCCCTGCCCATGTGACTGGAGACAGTGATGTATGACTTTGCAGGCATGCCTGTGCCATGGCATTAAACTTCCTAAGAGTGATCCTGCAGGGGAGTGACATGTGCTACATGCACCCCATTGTGGCATTGACTATCAGGACATGGGTGCATCATGGTGGCTGGTGCTGGTATGCATCACATGCATTTCAAATTAGACTCTGGCCATCCCTTTATCCGGACACCTGTACTGACTCAGTGGCAAGAGATGTGATGTGTGCATGTTCACATACTTCACCGTGTTCTCTACAATGTCCAACAACTGTGTAGGTGGTGCATGTGTCCACACTGGGGTATTACCATCCGACAGGCACCAGACAGATGGGTGCAAGGCCAGGAGGGATGTGAGTGCCATGGTTGACCATCAGACTGACAATTGGCTTCTCCTAATCTGTGTGAGCACTTCTGGCAATGTTCAACTAAGGATGCCAGGGCTTGCTCTGTAATGTGCTGTACTTACTGTGGTGTGTGCGGTCAGTGCAGGTGACTGATGTGTGTCTGTTTCCCTAATTGTTTGCAGATACATCCACGGCCACAGGAGGGGACAGCTCCACGGACCAGGAGGAGCTGCAGAGCCAGACTGGGTCAGCAGCCGATGAGTGGTCGGAGGGACGCAGTGGCACAGAGGGCGAGGGGAGCCACAATGAGGAGTCCTCAGCACCATCCACCTCAGCTGAGGACCACAGCAGCTCGGAGGATGACTCCCTTGTGGAGGCGGGTGTCAGCAGCCACCACACCCCAGCTAGTATGGCTGGCCCCGCCACCACCACCACCGCCCTCCCATTGGCTCCCATTCCAGAGGTCCGTGGAGGCTCACGTGTTCGGGAGCGTGTCTCCTTCGTGCCAGGCACCGCACCCCCTGCCCCTGTGTCCCCTGCTGCCCTGAGTGAGGAGTCTGTGTACTTACTTCGCCAGCTCCATGTAGCGCAGACAGCAATGCTGAGTGTCCTCCATGCCCACACCACTCTGTTGACACAGCTAGTGTCGTTCATGGAGGGCATCTCATCGGGCATGTCTGCCCTACAGAGGAGCAATAAGTCCATGGCCTCCTCCCTGACGGCAGCAGTGTCCCTCCTCCAACAGTCCCTCACCCCTCCTACCTCTGCCCCATCCACACTTCCTGGCACCCTACCTGTCCCTAGCACATGCACACCTGCACAATCACCCAAACACACAGACACGAGCAGCACAGAAACACCCAAAACAAAGGCAAAACGTGCACGCAAGCATCCTCAGGGGACTGATACCACACCCACAGGGGATGGGGAACAGACACACACACAGGCATCCACAGTCACTCCGCAGTCCTCCAATTCCTCTCCCTCCAAGACCCCTTCCCTTGCCTCACCTGCAACCCCGCCTAAAAGCAGCTCTTCCTCTGTGACCTCGGCCTCTTCCTCCCGATCCAGCTGATCCAGCATACAGGGGGAAGAGGAAGTCCACCCACACAGAGGGAGTGGCCCTCACCCCCGGACACCCTCCCCAGGCACAGACAAACTGAGGCCCCCACCCGCAAGTCCCCCCGGACCCGGAAGAGCAAGACCCCGCCACCGCCCTGCAGCTCAACCACACAGTCTCCTTCCTCCATCCCTCAGGCCCCCACAACACAGGTTCCCCCACCACACCCTGCCCCAGGTTCCCCCACCCACAGATACACCATCCCTAAAATGATCCGGCCTTCTCCCTCTACCACTTGCTCTTCCAGCCCCCCCGCTGCACATGTTTGTGCCCCTGGTGTGGAGACCGTGTCCTCCCCCTCTGTCCTGCCCACCTTACCTGAACCCCATTCTACTCCCCTGGAGATAGGCACTGCAGTGGAGTCCACTACCACCCCGTCTGACTTGGGCACTGCAGTGGGGAACCTGTCCACTCCATCTGGCCAGCCCACTGCAGTCGTGCCGGCACCCACACCATCTGACTCTTGCCCCCCAGTTGTGCCGGCACCCACCATGTCAGACACCTCCACTGCAGTTGCCAGTGACTCTCCTGCACCCACCACCCCTTCCCTGCCTCCTTCTGGTGAGCCCTGATCCTGTCCCTGCGGTGCCTGGCCTGCCCCCACGTATGCCCCTCCAAGGGGGATGTCCCTGGTCCTTAGCAGTGCAGGCAAGCAAAGGGTGACATCTGCCACTATCACCCTGTTCGGACTTGATTGATGGACTGGCCATTGGCCTTTGTGTTTTCTCAGGACTTCCATTTTTAATATCATATATGCTGAATAAAGCTCCTTTCTGTTCTCTAGTGGTTTTGCTTCCGATGTACATGATGTTGATGATGCTAACCATGCCCTTGCAGCAGTGATGGTGTTCTTGATATCAGGAAAATGAAGTGTTACTGTGCAGGACCCCATGTGGTCCAGGGGGAATGTGTCCTATCCTGGTGTGTATCCATGTCATCCTTTGCAGCAATATGAGGGTGTCATGATTCCAATATTTGGCAATGGGATTTCCTACTTATATTTGCAATATCACATCTGTGGCTTACACCGATGCACATCTGTTGTGCTTGCCATTGTTCAATTTGTCTATTTCCCTGACCGTGTGACCATCTCCACTGGACATGCAGGTTTGGGCATCAATGGGGAAGGACTCATCTGTGTTATCAGTGCAACTTGCTATACATGTGTGTTGGATCTGTGCAGATGATTTTGGTGACACTCCCATGACCAGGCTGATGTGACGAGAGCCTTCATTTTGTGCTGATTGTTGACTGAGTGACCAAGTGTTCTGCTGACATGATAGAGCCCTGCAGAGACAACGTATGGCACAGCTTTCCTTACACAGGAGTGGAGTCCCCTCATAGCAGTGTGTAATTCCATGACATTGCCTGAGCCCAAGGTGTGTGTTGTGTGAGCATGTCTGTGTGTGTTCACTTCCATTTTGCTACGCAGGCTGGGATCCCTAGTGATGTTCCTGTTTGTGATGCTTGCTGAGTTGACCTATGTTCCCCCATAATCTTCGCCCTGGGTTCTCTGGGATGTGGGTGCATGGCACATTACTGGTCATCAGGGTGTCATCCATAGGTGTGTTTGCGGTCAGGGCTGAGTTTGTGGGCAAACGCAGATGAGACACAGTCAGGATTCCCCTTGGCACTTGTTGGTTACACAAGTAATGTAATTTACAGTTTGTGGTAGCTTTCAGTGATTGTGACATGTTGTGTGTGTGACTGCTGCCACTCCTCAGGGTCAGAGCTGCAATGTTGGAAGTTGTCTATGTGTGTTCTTTGTGGGTGACCTTGGCTTCTTCATTGGTGTGTGACTGTGGCCGGGATCCCATTGGTTGGTGTGGATTTGACGTCATGTCCATGTACAGCGTACTGTGCAGTGTGTCAGACATTCACGAGTCTTGTTGACTGGCCATGTGTGATGGGTTTCGGCACCTTAGTTTCCACCACCACCCCTGGTATTGTCATGGGTGCATGTGCAATGTCACCAGTCCATGTGAGCTTCACTGCTGCACATTGGTGTAGATCAAGGTGTGTGGTGTTGAGTGTGTGCAAATGAGAGTTGTTGCACGGCTAGACCCCTACCTCCATATTGGCCTTGGCTGACAGGCCCTGCTGATTGATTTGTGCTTGTGTAGGTGTGATGGTAGTTTGTTGCTCAGGACACATGGCTGTGGTTCACAGTGTGAACGACATCTAGCTTTGTCATCACAGTGGGATTATCATGCAGGCCAGTGTCGCCACAATGTGGGGTCCCTGGGGGTAGTGCTGTGGTGGGTCTGTCTCTTGCTGTGTTAGTTGCTGTTCCTACAAGCTTGTGTGACATGTGTAATTTGGGCTCCCTCTCATCTAACAATGCCTGATTGCCCACATAGGGGAATCCGATCCATGAGTTACTTTTGTGTGGCACTGTATACACATCTGTGTGATTGGGATTCAGGCCTCCTCATGTGTTGTGTGGTTGCCTGGGGACACTGGCACACCCCCCCCATCACCTGTTGTGTTTGATATGCAGTGTGAGGCTGCCGGTTTGTGTTTGTTCATCTGCACCACTGCATTGGCATATCTTTAGTGTGCCATTGGCTGTATGTTGTTTGGTGGGTTTCCCCTGCTGTCCCTGGGACTCCTAGGTCATCAGTCAGCACAATGATCATGGTTTGTATGTCCCATTGCGGCCATGCTATGGTATTTGTTCACCTCACATCTACAGTCTCCACAGGATATCTACATTTGTGTGTCCATTGGTGCAGATATGTGGGTCTGCATTATGATGGTCACTTCTGGCATTGTGTTATTGATGAATGTTGACAATGTCAGCCCCCATGGGTGATGTATGTCTGCACATGGCCAAAGGTATGTCTTATTTGCACTGCACTGTTTGCCTCACACTATCTATGTTGCTATGGGACACAAGCACTACTATGCCACTGATGTGTTTGTTGTTGTGTGACCAGGAATCATCCATGCTGTTTGGCAGTTGCAGCTTTTTCCATGACAACACTTACCTTTTGGTCACTGTGATTATGGGGGTTTAGACCCCATTGCCACAATGTTCGAAATGTGCTTCAGGTATGGACCCCACACTTACATTTTGGTCACTGTGATGATGGGGGTTTAGACCCCATTGCCACAATGTTCAAAATGTGCTTCAGGTATGGACCCCACACTTACATTTTGGTCACTGTGATGATGGGGGTTTAGACCCCATTGCCACAATGTTCAAAATGTGCTTCAGGTATGGATCCCACACTTACCTTTTGGTCACTGTGATGATGGGGGTTTAGACCCCATTGCCACAATGTTCGAAATGTGCTTCAGCTATGGACCCCACACTTACATGTTGGTCACTGTGATGATGGGGGTTTAGACCCCATTGCCACAATGTTCAAAATGTGCTTCAGCTATGGAGCCCACACTTACCTTTTGGTCACTGTGATGATGGGGTGTTAGACCCCATTGCCACAGTGGTCATGGTCTGCTTGCATTGTGGATGCCACACACATTTATGTGTGACACATGTGATAGGGGGTCACATTGTATGTTCAATGTCATGTTCAGTGTTGTAGGCATTTGACACAGACTACACACGCTTGTCATGGTGTTGGGGGGATGTGTTTTTCTGACATTCCTTATGTTGGAGTATGCTGGTTGTGTCATGCATTACCCGTCCTATGAGTAGGGGTAGTGTGGGTGGTGGGCATCCAGCCCCCCCTGAGTAGGGGTGGTGGTAGTGGTAGGCATCCAGCCCCCCCCTGAGTAGGGGTGGTGGTAGTGGTAGGCATCCAGGCCCCCATGAGTAGGGGTGGTGTGGGTGGTGGGCATCCAGCCCCCCCTGAGTAGGGGTGGTGGTAGTGGTAGGCATCCAGCCCCCTATGTGTGGGGATGGTAGTAGTGACAGGCATCCAGGCCCCCCTGAGTAGGTGTGGTGGTGGTGGTAGGCATCCAGCCCCCCTGAGTAGGGGTGGTGGTAGTGGTAGGCATCCAGCCCCCCATGAGTAGGGGTGGTGGTAGTGGTAGGCATCCAGGCCCCCATGAGTAGGGGTGGTGGTAGTGGTAGGCATCCAGGCCCCTATGGGTGTGTATGACATTGGTGATAGCCATCCCGCCCCTATGGTTCTGCTGTTGCTAGTGTGCGTCATTTCTGCATCCCTATGTGTGTGTGACATATGTTGGGTACGTGTCGTTTGTTTGTGTAGTGGGTGTTTGACTTACCGTCTGCGCCGTACGCGTCCGTACCTGTTCCGGTAATAGATGTAGAGTATTGGTAGGACCTGCGCGATGGGATTCATGGTTGGTTCGTCTCGTTCGGGTTTCTAGTTGCTTGGACTCGTACTCGTCGCTGGCTTGTTCGTCTCGTAGCCGTGGATCGTCTTGTGGCGCAAATCGGAGCTTATGTGCGGCTCTCCCGGATGCTCTGATGTGCCGGACGTAGCGACGGGTTCGGCGCGTACGGAAGGCGCATCGTACTAGTCCGGCCGGAAAGTGCTGTGTATTTGCTTCCGTGCGACTCGATTCGGCGTTTACGGATCCGGCTCGGGCGGGGAACAGGAGCTGGGATGGGTAAGTACGGCTCGCTCGGAATCTGTGCTGTTATGCGCATCGTACTTGCTCGTTCGGACGACTGTTCGAATCGGTCGGGAAACACGCATTCGGCTGGGTTTTTTTCCGTACGAATAGTGTTAGGTGCGCTTCCGGCCCGAATCGGAATCGGCCCCTAAGTGTTTTGCTCACTGGCTGCCTAATGGGGAGGAGTCTCCAGTTCATTTAGGAAGATTTTTGTTCCATTTGCGTACTTTTTTTTAAGTGTGGTATTGTATGAGTAGAGCTGTTTCTTTATCGTAATATTTGTGCTTCTTGTTTAGGTTAGAAGTTATTCTGGGGATGTTGTAAACACTATAACAGTTCCCTTTCAGATTCTATTATTTTTATCATTTGTCTCTACCTACCTTTTTTATTTTCATCACTCTTTTCAGGCTTTTCTATTTCTCTTATAGAAATGTGCCATGCTCAGAGATGCTGACATGTAGGCTGAGATGTTTTCCAAAATGTAAATATGTGGCTGGAGATTAATTATTTTGTGCAATGTTAGTTTAGTCTTGCTGGTTCCTTAGTGTCTCAATAATCTTTTTTATTTTGAAAATTTGAGATAAAATCAGTGATCAAATCCCAAGTTTCAGCCCATCGTTAGTAGAGGAACTTCATGCGAGTGAAAATCAAAATTGGTGACACAGCACCAGATTCCACCAAAACCGAAGGGTGCTCCAGCGAGACTGCTCCAAGCCTCTGCAAAGCATTCATCCTCCACTGACTGGTGGTTCCGGGACTGTTTGTTCTTCAACAGATATGATGTTCTTGCCCATGTGCCTGGAATCGCATGCAAGCTGTTCCAGACAGACAACAAACCTTGTTGCCCCAAAGCAAGTATACCCACTACCAACTCCAGTTGTGATATGAGTTAATTTTAGGGCAGCACACACATAACTACTCTTTGCTAGATGTATCCCTCTCACAGGGAGAAGAGTAATATTTGTTGTAAATGCACAAGCAGCATACCTCTTTGAATTTTTTTACTCCCCCATGAGCAAGTAAAGTTTGATGCTATAGATCCTAACACTGGGAACTTTCACACATACAGAACTGTCCAGGTTATAGTTAACTATGTACTCTACCAGAACCTAGATGTCCCTTTGGGATATGAAGAACACCAGACATGTTTTGGTGGTCAGCTATCCCATACACCATAGAATGATAGAAGAGGAACCCAAATAATGACTTGCCACCTGGCTGTATTGGCTGGGTATACACCATGTCCTGACATATCAAATATTGATGTTCCCAGAAGTAGCATGCTTACTGAATCAATTAATGTCTGTCCATAGGCAATTTAGACAGTATGTCCTACAAATGACCTTTACAGGACTCGTTCCTGCCGGTCCTTCTCAACATGTGATTGCCGCAATACATACCATCGGTCCACAGATAGAGCTTCTGCTAACCACAGCAGAAGTGACAATAGCTGACCAGACTCTCGAAAGAGCATCTGGTGGTACTGCCAACGAAAAAAACATATACAGATTGAGTGGGACATACCACACAAAATAAAAGCAATATTCTGGCCACATTTATCAGATGTTTATGATATTATTCCTATAGAGGATGAGTGGTCTACCGGCTTTAGAAGGGATGCACCTCAAGGTGAGGATGTAATAATGCAGGCATTTTCCTCCTTAGTGCATGAAGAGCTCAGGAGAAAATATGCAAGTGAGTGAGCTTTAAAACATGCTACAGCCTTGTAAAGAAATCAGGCGGGGTAGGATAAAGATTCAGTTCAATTTGTCATTCTTTAAAGAAGGGAGCTTCTAACCATAGGGTCAATAGCCTATCAAGCCAGAAGTTAAACATGACATATTTTAAAGCAGCTACAATTACAAGGCATTATAGCACAATGCAGTTCTACAACGAACGCCTCTCTTTTACTTGTTTTGACAACTGACACATCATATAAAATAGTATTAAACTGTAGAAATGTAAACACACATACATGCACGCATGCTGTATAAAATGCTCACTAGACAGGATCAGTGCTTAATTTGAGCCGGTGGTTTCCGGTGCTCTGCATCGGCACTTTATTTGTTTTCCGGTGCTCGGCACCGGCACTTAATTGTCATCACCACACTTATGACACTCTGCCACATGGTGGCGCTGCTCATTTAATTTAGAGATGAGCAGAACAACATTTGTTTATGAATACAATATACATTAAAAATACTAATACCTGCCTACCCAGCCATTCCTATAACTTTGGGGACCTGGAATAATCTGAACTATCGCACTTGCAGGCGAGAGAGATGGCTAGTAGTTGTTTTGGTACCGTCATTGGCAGCGATATTGGGGCAATGGGTGGTGCAAGCTGCAGTGGCCTCCTCATCAGGGTCCTGGCTCTTATTATTTTACAAATTATGCACTGGACAGGATTAATAATCAACCCAGTGAGAAAAATGTAACACAACCCTGGACATTTGCAATGGGATTTTCAGTTAAAACATAGCACCTGAAAGCCAGTATCTAACCTTTATTTGTTCAAATAGGTTTCATTATTTTTAGATTCCTATACAAGATTGCTTATGGGCTATAATAATAATGGTTCGTTTGTAGCAAGAATAGTGAGGATCTCACAGGAAGGTCCCGTGGTGTTATCTCCCATTAATGAAGTTTACATCACAGACACTGACTTGACTTTTCTTAACAACCCAACTAGGGTGGACAAGGCAGTGACATTACTAACCACACACAGTTACAGAATAAAGATTTGTTAATATTGAAAAATACAATGTTGATGTACGCCATGATATATGTATGTTCAACAACTAACTCGCATTGCTGTTGTTTAATCTACCCGATATGATCTCCCCATCAACCCTGAGTCAGAAATACTTGGTCAGGCAGGCAGGCCCTGCGACCTAGGTCTGAAGCAACTGTTTGACAGAGCACAGGTGGGTGACACGTAGCCTGTAGACAAACGCGCCAACAGGGAAAACCTAGATAGATCCCACAGATAGGCAGCAACACCACAATGGTCTTAGGAGAGTGGTCCCAATAAAACACGTTTGGCCGGAGGGCGCGCATTCCCAAAACACCATAAAGTCAGACGCCACACTAAGTTAGTGTAGGAAAGTAGGATCTGCTTCTCATGGTTACCCCCACTTTTTGCTTTATGTGATGCTGTTTTCGAATAGTCTGACTGGGACCCTGCTAATCAGGACCCCAGTCTATCTGCTTTCTCCCTAAACTGTTGTTTTAGTACATAGGTACAATGCCAGATTGGATACTGGGGTACCCTTATCAGTCCCTAGTATATGGTACCCATGTACCCAGGGCATAGGTACCCCAGAGGTCTCCCATGGGCTGAAGCATGCATTATGCCACCCATGAGAGACCATGCAAAATGGAACTACAGGCCTGCCATTGCAGCCTGTGTAAGTTGGTGCATGCACCACTTACTAAAGATATGGGTTTACTATAACTAAGGGTCACTGCACTTAAAACCTATAAGTCACCCCTATGCCAGGCCTTTACAATCCTGAGGGCAGGGTGCTTGGTTCTAAGTGAAAGGGTGCCCCTGCATGAGCCGGACACCCCTGCAGCCTACGGAGTCCATTCTCCCGGGTTGTCAGTGAAGCAGCCATATACTATATAGAGGGGCATCGCGTAAGTGCGCGATGACCATCTCAAAAACGGCTGCAACGAATCCTATCATGTTTGGTATCAAACATGTTGGAATCATACCCCCACATCGTAAACGTAACCTGTTCATGTTGTAGGCTTGAGCCTTGCATGCATGGGACGGCGGTTCTCCATCTCAGCATTCAAATGGCAATGTGCTGATATTGGTGGCATGATCGGACAGGCGCCACCGTAAACGGTGTGGGAGGTATGATTCCAAGCACTGGAAGAGCTCTCCGTTAGGCTCTCAGTGTTCCCGAAACCAGCCTTCTGACCCGGACAGCACAAAATGGTTGCTGCCGACCAGAGACACATTTCTGCCCTCCTACTGCTGAGCCAAGCTCGAGCAGAGGAAGGTGGAACAATAGGCATCCTGTCACAGGGAGGTGTGATCACCTCCCAGACAGGATTTAGTGTACTAGGGCTGGGTGGGTGCGCTTGCCAGCGCCAGAAAGTCTGCATGAGGGGCACATTTGGTGTCCCTGTGCATAGTCCAGTTCAAACCAGTCCTGGGAGCCGTTGGCTCCCGCTCTGGTGCAAAACTGGACAAAGGACATGGGAGTAACCTCCCCCCTGTCCAGACCCTTCCCTGGGAGAGTCCCCTGAAACTTCCCAACCCTTTCCCTAGGATACGTATGGGCTTACCTGGGTGTAGGACCCTAGATTCGTCATGGGAAAAGATTCATATCAGACACCATTGCACTTCTACTGTCTGGACACGCTGGACTTTGTTTGGGACTGACTTTGTCTCCCTTCCAGTCTGCTGCATCGTCTGTGCCTCTGCATCATACAGGAACCTTCCACGACCTGTGAATCATCAAGGACAACCAAAGTAATCTCCCTTGTAGTGAAGGAGTCACTCCCCTGCATTCGCAGGCACCGCAACTAAGATGACCAGTCTGCAGATACTGAGCTCCTCCGGACTCTGTGGGCTCTGCAATCCAGGTGGTAGTTTTTCACAGCTCCTGAGTCCTGCCCTACCCCCTCACCAAGTTTGAGGTCAGTAGTTCTCGTGGGGGTTGCAATTACCGAACCCCTGGGTACTGTGTCCCCTTTGCAGTTACAAAGGCTTCTTGACAACTTTGCAAGCAGATCTTTGGGCTCCAAGTAGCCCCAACATTGAGCACCTCCAGTGACCAGAATCTTTGACCACACCACATCGTGTGCATCGTGGCCTGCATCTTTTGGTGAGCTGCTTGAGGTCCTCTCGCGACTTCAGTGCCTTCGGCCTGTGGGTCCTCTTGAGGTCACATTTGTTTCCTTTTGCCTCCCCTGATTACTCGGGGCCTGCCCTGACTCCCCTGCTTGTGGTGAGTCCCCTGGACCTTACTGGTCTCACCTTTGTACTTTCTTAACTTCCTGCTTGGGTTGCATTTGCCAAGGCTTGTTGGTACTCCCGCCGGACACCGACCCCTCATCACTCGACATCCTTCGTGGGGCAGCTTGTATCCGGCTCCTGGTCACCCTCAGCGTCGCCTGGTCCCCACAGCTGCAGAGTCAAGGTCATCAACATCATCCCTGAAGCACCCGACATCGGAGGGCATGCGTCTTCCAAGTCTTCTGGTCACCGCTGAGTGACATAGACTCTGTCCCCTCTGCTTTCAGGTACTCTTCTTCAAGAATCCATGTTTGGATTCCCACGGACACTTTCTCCTCTTCCAGCAGCGCCACATTCCTGAAGTCCTCCATTGGGTTCGACGGCGGTTTCTGACGCCACTTCACACCTTTGCACCAGGCTTCCCTGGGATAGGTAACTTGGGTACCACGGTATCCACGGGTGGGATGGCTCTCCAACCTTCTGTCTTCCACGGGGTTTCTTCAGGGTCCAGTGGGAAGGGTCCTTAATCTTTAAAACTCCAACCTCGACTTACACATAGAGTTGTGCGGAGCCCGCAGTCATGTTCCCACACTGCACGCGCTCTCCGTGGGGTCCCTATCTACTCACCTTGGGTGGTTCCTTGGGGTGCCAGTGATTCTACGTCCTCTCAACATTGTCCTGACTCGAGTTGTGGCTCTTATACCACTTGCTTAGTATATGGTTTGGTCCCCCCCTGGGGCCCACTGTGTATTAGTGCTATTTACTGTGATTTCTTTGCTGAAGTATTGTGTGCTTTGTGTCTATCTCCGTGTAGGAGATACTGCAATGTACTAGATAGTGTTATATAATAAATACATATTTTAATAAATACTTGGTGTGTTTTTTTTTCATTTAATCTATACTATAAGATTGCCTTCTGGTAAAACAAGCTGCTTTACACTCCTTCAAGACTAAGCCTGGAGGCTGCTCTCCACAGCTACCAATTGGATAGCTTTCTAAGGTTGTCTGAGACCTCCTAAATCACCATAAGGGTTGTCTGGACTGGTGCAATGTGCCCACTTACATTAGTGGACATCATATACCAGGCCAGTTTCTCACATTAGTGTGCAGCAGTTGGGATTCAAGCCTGCATTGTTTTACCAGATAGATCTTTGTATTGATTAACTGAAAAACCACTAGTACTAGGCACATATAAATACAAGCTTAGAATAGTAAGTTCTACTGAACTTAGGGTTGGGTAAGTCAAGGGTCTAGCACATCCTTTCTCCAATCTCAGAGAGTTTAGTTCGCACTAGGTTAGGTAGGTGCAACACTACACCTCACTTAGTATGTCTACTAAAGGAGATGCCAGTGGCTCTCTGCCTTCTAGATACAGTGAACTTTCGTTCCAAGAACTATAAGCCCTGTGTGCATCTAGGAAGCTGAAGACAGGGAGAAGTGCCAACACTCAACGCCTGGTAGAGGTGTTACTGTTAGATGACCTGAGAAAAGCCTCTGGGTCAGGTGAACAGGACAGAGTGGGTGGGCAGGGGAATGAAGATAGGACAGGAGGGGGACCCCTCTTTGACCTAGAATCTAACCCTGACCAGGTGGAGCCTGATGACTTCCACTTGGACAATTCAGACCTCACAGAGGATAACACAGAGGGCCAAGAGGATGCCCCCTTTGAACCTCCTGGGAAGGTACAGAGTAGACCTAGGAGATCTAGATTCTCCTCTGTAGAATCCAATGCCTCTAGACAGTTAGTATGGACCTCCTTTTCTAGTAAAGGAGAGAACTCTTTGGGTAGGGAGTACCAACTGCTTGAACTTGAGAAAGCTAGGCTTAGGCTCAGGAAAGAAAAGTTGGCCCTTGGCAGAAAGACCCTAGAAGTCCAGAAGGCTAGGAAGAAATTGGGACTAGAGTCCCATGGTGGCAGCAACAGTGTCCCTAGACTTAAGGAACATTCCTTTGAACATAGGGACCTGAGCAAGAATGTCCCTCCCTACCATGGTGGGTGTTAGAAATGGGGGTCTCTAGTTGGCAGAGGTAGGTACCTTTGACCAAATAGGGACCCTTGCTTCTAGTCAGGGTAAGGGGGAAACACACTCTAGATAACCCCTGCTCACCCCCTTGGTAGCTTGGCACGAGCAGACAGGCTTATCTCCAAGGCAATGTGTTAAGTATTTGTACCAACACTCACAGTAACACAGTAATAACACCACAAATGGACACCACATCAGTTTAGAAAAATAAAGGTATCTTTATCTAAGTTTGACAAGACCAAAACGACAAAGTAAATCCAACATACACAATTAATGGTTTTCAGTAGAAATGTCTTTAGGAAGGTTGTTATAAAAAAATTACTTGGTATAGAGACTGTATTTCCGCAGATTTATATGCACATGTCACCCTAGCACCGACGGACGGTGCCTTTACTTCTCTGAACCCTTCGGCCCCCTGCAATGCTCTCTCTGGCGTCAGCCTCAAAGGAATTATGCCTTGAAATGCATTAAGCGAGCAAATTCATGAGAACAGGCCCCGGTACCGCAACTCTCTGCTGTGCGGGTACGGGCCGTGAATATCACCAGGAGAGGGGCCCCCGCTATCTAGATACAGGCTGACACAGTCCCCGGCAGGCTTGTTAACTTAGAAATGAACAACGGCTCCAACAGTTCTGCCGGCCCGTAATCCGCCCAGGGCAATATGACAAGCGGCAGTTCTGATCGCAGACTCAGATCGCTGATCCGAGCCTTACCTGAGGAGTTGGTCTTCTCGCTGCAGCCCGCGCCTCAGGCGGTCCACGGACGTGAGCCCTCTTCTCGATGACGCTGCTGGGGGGAACGGGGCCGCTTTCCCTGACTCGAGCGCGGCTTGACTCCCCGGCTCGGCTCTGACGTCCTGCTGGGCGGCTCCCTCTTCAGCGGCGGTGCGTCTTGGAGGAATCTCGGTTGCCAGGCAGCGCCTCGCAGCCGGGGATCACAGCACGGCTTCCTCGCTCGAGATAATGATCTCGCTGAAAACTCGGCCCAGCGGTGGTGACGGGACACGAGGCAGTCCGGGCAGTCACAACTTCTGCAGGCCTTTCGTAGTCACAAGCTGGGTGCTGGCACATGCACTCAGCGGCATATAGGCGATTTCAAGAGTGAAGCACTTTTCAGTAATGCGGGTTTCATGAAGGTTACAAGCTGTGCCCAGACACACGCACACAGCGTCCTCACGATGATCTGGGAAACTTTTGTGTTCCTGAGTTTCCACAACAGGAGGACAGCTCTCCTCAGGCCCTTGGAGATCTTCTTCAAGCAGGGGACACAGCACACAGCAAAGTCCTTCTCCTTCCCTTGGCAGAATAGCAACTGCAGGTCAACACCAGAACACACAGCAAGGGCAGTCCTTCTCAGTTTCTCTCGCTCTTCTCCTTGGCAAAGGTTCCTCTTGATTCTAGGATTATCTAAAATTAAGGGGTTTCAGCTCTAATATTTATACCCAAAAATGTCTTTGTTCTCCTTGTGTAAGGGGCTCTGAACCCGGTCCAAACCAGTTCTGGGCGCACTCTGCAAGTACACAACTTCTTTCTTTGTCAGTGAGGGCTTGGGTCCTCAGACACACCGCAGGAGGTGGAGCCAGTCTTTTGTGGAGGGCAGGCACAGCCCCAGTCAGGTACAGGTGCTACTCCCCCCACCACTCCAAATGCAGATTGGTCTATTCAGCCTAGTGCTGACTCACCCAGCCTCCCGGGGCCATGGCACTTCCCCAGCCCCTGTCACTTCCAAAGCCAGACAGTCGATCCACAAACAGGCAGAGGTTGAACAAGAAAACAGCCACTTTCTAAAAGTGCTGTTTTCAAACACACAATTTAAAAACCACCTCCACTAAAAGGTGTGTTATTAAATTCTGAGTTCAGGCATACTAAACTCCATCTCTCCATCTTATCCCTATGGGAAGATATGCTGGTAAAATGTTACACAGCATTCCCCATTCTGTCCTATGGGCAAGATGGCCTTTCAATAGTGAAAAACGAAATTGGCAGTATTTCACTATCAGGACATGTTACACACATCAGTACATGTCCTACCTTTCACATACACTGCACCCTGCCCAGGGGGGTACCTTGGGCCTGCTATAGGGGTGTCCTATGTGCACAGAAAGGGAAGGGTAGGGCCTGGCAAGTGGGTGCACTTGCCAGGGCGACATGGCAGTTAACAAACTGCACGCAGGCACTGCAGTGGCAGGCCTGAGACCTCTCTTTAGGGCTACTCATGTGGGTGGCACAATCAGTGCTGCAGGCCCACTAGTAGCATTTGATTTACCAGCCCTGGCACACTTAGTGCACTTTACTAGGGTCCTACCAGTAAATCAAATATACCAATCATGGAGAACCAATCACGTTAACAATTTACACAGAGAGCATATGCACTTTAGCACTGATCAGCAGTGGTAAAGTGCCCAGAGTCCTCAAGTCAACACCCACAGATCAGGAAAAAAATAGGAGGAAGAAGCAAAAAGTTTGGGGATAACCCTGCAAAAAGAGCCATTTCCAACAGTGGGGATGACATCCACAAATGGATAACTGCTTTAGAGAGGGCCTGTAAAGTGCAGAAGGTCCCTCAAGAGCAGTGGGCAGCCATCTTGTGGCTCTCCTTTGCTGACAAAGGTAGAGATAAACTCCTCACTGTTAGAGAAGAGGATGCTAACAGTTATTCAGTCTTGAAGAGTGCTCTCATTGATGGGTTTGGCTTAACCACTGAACAATAAAGGATTAAGTTCAGAGACACCAGGAAGGCACAGCATCAGGACTGGGTAGACTTTGTGGTTAGTGCTATTAAGACTCTGGAAGGTTGGTTGCTTGGCAGCAAAGTGCATGATTTTGATGGGTTGTACAATATGATTATGAGGGAGCAGATCCTTAATAATTGCCAAAATCAGCTATTGCATCAGTACCTGGTGGACTCAGATATGACTTCTCCCCAAGAATTGGGAAAGAAGGCAGATAAGTGGGTCAGGACCAGGGTGAAGCAGAAAAATCTGAACAATAGTGGGGCCCAGAAGAAGCAAGATTCTTCAAAAGCTCAAGATAAGGGTGGGGACAAGGGTAAAGACAAAAAAGAGTCTTCATCAGGGCCCCAAAAACCTGCATCTGGGGGGGGGGGGACAATCCAACAGGGTAAATGCAAAAAGAAACCTTGGTGTTACTTTTGTAAGGTAAAAACCTATTAGACAAAAGATGCTGATTGTCCAAAAGCCAAGGAGACTACTCCTACTACCACTGCCCCTAAGGCAACTGCGCCCCCTAGCACAGGTACAAGTGATAGTACTGGAAACAAGGGATTAGTAGGTTTAACCTTGGGATCTGAGGTGGGTTCTGACTTAGTCAGAACTCCAGCTCAGGCTGTTCTAGTCTGTGATGGTGGCATAGATCTTGCCACCTTACTTGTCAGTCCCATTAACCTGGGCAAGTACAGACAACAGCCTTTGATCAATGGAACAGAGGCAATGGCCTACAGGGACACAGGGGCCAGTGTCACAATGGTGACAGAGAAACTTGTGTTTCCTGGACAAATCATACTTGGAGAAATGTACCAAGTGACCAATGCAAACAATGTCAGGACTGACCATTCCTTGGCAGTTGTCCATTTCAGCTGAGATGGGGTAACTGGCCCTAAAAAGGTTGTGGTAAGTTCAGACCTACCAGTAGATTGTTTGTTGGGCAATGATTTGGAGACTTCAGCCTGGGCTGAAGTTGAATTTAGGACTCATGCAGCAATGTTGTGCATCTCTGCAGATGTGTTTGCTGTGACCAGGTCACAAGCCAAACTGACATCCACTGAACAGGCCCTGGATCCTGGAACAAGGGACCAGGTGCCTTCCAAGAGAAGGAGCAGGAGGGGTAAGGCTGTGTCTTCCCCCCAGACTCAAAGTGAGGATCAGTCTCTTGAGGGAGAAGATCCTAGTCCCTGTGAAGGAACTGCCCCAGATGAACTTGAGCCTGATCAGGTTGAGTTCTTGGGGACAGGGGGCACTTCCAGGGCAGACTTGAGTTTGGAGCAGCAAACCTGCCCCTCTATTAAACCCCTCAGACAGCAAGCTGCTGCTGAGGCTGCTGGGAATGTCAGTGGGTCCCACAGGATCTACTGGGATGAGGGACTCCTTTATTCAGAGGGTAGAGACCCCAAGCCTGGTGCCACCAGGAGGTTGGTCATACCTCTGAAGTTTAGGGGCTTCCTACTCACCCTAGCACATGACATTCCCCTGGCAGGACACTTAGGCCAAAGTAAAACTTGGGACAGGCTTGACCCTCACTTTCACTGGCCTCACATGTCTGAGGACACAAAGGAGTTTTGTCGCTCCTGTGCCACTTGCCAAGCCAGTGGTAAGGCAGGTGGCACCACAAAGGCCCCCCTGATACCACTTCCAGTGGTGGGAGTTCCCTTTAAGAGGGTTGGGATTGATGTCATTGGACCCATGAACCCTCCTACAGCATCTGAGCACAGTTATATTCTAGTGGTGGTGGACCTTGCCACTAGGTACCCTGAAGCAATTCCCCTTAGGACCACTACAGCTCCTGTGGTGGCAAGGGCCCTCTTGGGAATTTTTTCAAGGGTGGGCTTCCCTAAGGAGGTTTTAACTGAGAGAGGTACAAACTTCATGTCAAGTTATATCACTGCAATGTGGAAGGAGTGTAGTATAAATTACAAATTCACCACCCCCTATCATCCTCAATGCAATGGGTTAGTTGAGAGATTCAACAAAACCCTCAAGGGCATGATCATGGGCCTCCCAGAAAAGCTTAGGCGAAAATGGGATGTTCTCCTGCCCTGCCTTCTCTTTGCCTACAGAGAGGTCCCTCAGAAGGGGGTTGGCTACAGCCCTTTGAACTTCTGTTTGGGCATCCAGTTAGGGGTCCCTTGTGTTTGGTGAAGGAGGGATGGGAGTTACCTCTCAAACCTCCCAAACAAGACATAGTGGACTATGTACTTGGTCTCCGCTCCAGCATGGCTGAGTACATGAAAAAGGCCAGCAAAAACCTAGAGGCCAGCCAAGAATTGCAAAAAGCTTGGCATGACCAAAAGGCTGTCCTGACTGTTTACCATCCAGGACAGAAGGTGTGGGTGTTGGAGCCTGTGGCCCCAGCAGCTCTCCAAGACAAATGGAGTGGACCCCACACTATCATTGAGCAAACAGGTGAGGTCACCTATCTGGTGGACCTTGGCAGTCCTAGGAGCCCCCACAGGGTGCTCCATGTGAACAGGCTTAAAGCTTTTGTAGATAGGGCTGACATGGGCTTGCTCATGGCAACTAATGAGGGAAAGGAGGAAGAGAGTGACCTTCTCCCTGATCTCTTCTCACAAAACCCTGATGATGGGTCAGTTGATGGTGTAGCCTTGGCTGGCAGCCTCATTGACCAACAGCAGATTCATTGCAGGAAGGTCCTCAATCAATATAGGCATATGTTTTCTTTGACACCCAGTTAAACCATCTGGTGTACTCATGAAGTGGACACAGGTGAGAGTCTACCTGTTAAAAATAAGATTTACAGGCAGCCTGACCATGTCAGAGATTGCATCAGGACAGAGGTCCTAAAGATGCTGGAGTTGGGAGTGATTGATCCCTCAGATAGCCTTTGGGCTAGTCCAGTGGTCCTAGTACCAAAACCTCACACCCAGGGTGGTAAGAGAGAGATGAGGTTTTGTGTTGACTACATGGGACTTAATGCAGTCACTAGGACTGATGCTCATCCAATTCCTAGGGCAGATGAGCTTATTGATACTTTGGCCTCAGCCAAGTTCTTGAGCACATTTGACCTCACTGCTGGCTATTGGCAAATCAGACTAGCTGAGGATGCCAAACCAAAAACAGCATTTTCAACCCCTAGTGGGCATTATCAATATATTGTGACGCCCTTTGGTTTGAAGAATTTTGGGGAGAGAATGTGGCCTAACGGCTAGGGCGGTCGACCTCGGAGCTGGGGAACCGGGTTCGAGTCTCGGCAGGGACGCTCAACAATCTGTGATTCTGGGCAAATCACTTAATCTCCCTGTGCCTAACAAAAATGAATGCATCCGTATGTAAGGTAACTGGTGCTCATGTAAAGCGCTCTGATACCTCCAGGTCTAGTTAGCGCTATATAAAACTCCACAAGAAAAAAGAAGAAGAAGAAGAATGCACCTGCCACATTCCAAAGGCTGGTGAACAAAGTTCTCACAAGTCTGGAAGCCTACAGTGCAGCATATCTTGATGATATAGCTGTCTTTAGCTCCACCTGGGAGGATCACCTGGTCCACCTGAAGAATGTTTTGGAGGCTCTGCAGAAGGCAGGCCTCACTATCAAGGATACTAAGTGCCAGATAGGGCAGAGCAAGGTTGTAAGGTTGTGTACCTGGGCCAAATTGTGGGTGGAGGCCAGGTTCAACCACTTCAGAGCAAGATCCAGATCATAATGGCCTGGGTTGCTCCAACTACCCAGACTCAGGTCAGAGCTTTCTTGGGCCTGACTGGGTATTACAGGAGATTTGTAAAAGGATATGGGTCCATATTGACTCCCTTGAATGATCTCACCTCAAAGAAAATGCCCAAGAAAGTTCAGTGGACAGTTAGCTGTCAGAAGGCATTTGATGACCTCAAGCAGGCCATGTGCACTGCTCCCATTCTGCAGAGTCCTGACTACTCTCAACAATTTATTGTCCAAACAGATGCATGTGAGTTAGGGGTAGGGGCTGTGTTGTCAACTTAATGCAGAGGGCCAGGATCAACCAGTAGCTTTTATTAGCAGACGGTTGACCCCTAGAGAGAAACGTTGATCAGCCATAGAGGGGGAGGCCTTTGCTGTGGTCTGGGCCCTGAAGAAGTTGAGGCCATACTTGTTTGGCACTCACTTCATTGTTTAGACAGACCATAAGCCCCTCTTATGGCTAAAACAGCTGAAGGGTGAAAACCCCAAACTTTTGAGGTGGTCCATTTCCCTACAGGGGATGGACTATACAGTGGAACAAAGAACTGGGAGTAACCATGCCAATGCAGATGGACTCTCCAGATATTTCCACTTAGAAAATGAATTCTCAACTGGGCAAGGTTAGGCTCATCTCCTTACGTTTGGGGGGGTTGTGTAGGAAAGTAGGATCTGCTTCTTATGGTTACCCCCACTTTTTGCTTTATGTGATGCTGTTTATGACTAGTCTGACTGGGATACTGCTAATCAGGACCCCAGTCTATCTGTTTTCTCCCTAAACTGTTGTGTTAGTACCTAGGTACAATCCCAGATTGGATACTGGGGTACCCTTATCAGTCCCTAGTTTATGGTACCCATGTACCCAGGGCATAGGTACCCCAGATGTCAGGATCACGGACGCCGGTACACTACCTGCCCCCTACTCCTTTGCGCAAACAGTGTGCACACCCGCGTCACAAAAACTACACCTACCGGAATGCAATGCGAGTCGAGCTTCACGTGACTCGGACGCCTCGCCGGAAACAAAAAATGAATAAATACGGCGGAAGCCAGGAAGCGCCGCCGATTATTCTCTACCCCGGGATTTGTATCTGGGATTCCTTCGACGTCAACCTGCAGACCAAACCAGGCAGTAAGAGTGCTAACGCACACATTTCCGAGCCGCCATCGAATTTGAACGGAGATTACTTCTCTGTTTCAACTCCACGGACTCCTCTGTTGGATGAGACGCGCTGTTTCACCGCGGTCTCTTGCAGGGGACGAGGTGCTTGGGATGCTCGTTCCCTGTTGGAGAAACCAAGGATTACCTCCTGGTTTCATGCAGGGAAAGTAAGCACCCGCGATTCTCCAGGCTTTGACCTTTCCATATACTGTCTACTTATGGAAAGCCCTGATTTGTGGACATGGTTTGTTAAAGACGCTCCGAGACATTGCTGGGGCTAATATCAGGCCGTGTTTGTTTATTGTTTGACTTTTCTTCTTTGAAACCTACACTTGCTGTTGAGATGCTAGGAATCGTGTGACTGCTAACACTTCTAGGCGCTCCGTGCTATGGTTTAAGAAGTCAAGTTTTGTTTGTCCAGGGTCTAAAGAACACCATATGATTTATGTGATTTTGGTTGTTCTTTCTTTATATTATTTTTTCCTTCAGAAGAGAGATCAAATAGAGGGGCTTTATCTTGGCATCACAGAATACAAGACACATGATCTTGAAAGGTGTTCTGCAAAATGTCATCACCCCCTGCTCTCTTCTGATGGTGTTATTTCCCTTCTCTTTATTTCAGGTAGGGGTTGTAGTGTAAAGGTGATATTGCTGGGAAGGGGTAAAGGAAAAAACGGACCAAAGAAGTCTTACGCTGTCTTTTTCTTGTCACCCTCACAGATCTCCCTCCACGCAGTTCCTACCCTTTCCTTCCCCCGCTCAATTACCCCAATAGTCTGAGTGTATAACGCTATTCCAGACTTGGGGTGGTTCAGAGGTGGGCCCCCTTTGAGCATCAGCACGACCCCGAGGAATTGAACGAAGAATCTTTGACACCAGAGGTATCCCATGGGCTGAAGCATGCATTATGCCACCCATGAGAGACCATGCAAAATGGAACTACAGGCCTGCCATTGCAGCCTGTGTAAGTTGGTGCATGCACCACTTACTAAAGATATGGGTTTACTATATCTAAGGGTCACTGCACTTAAAACCTATAAGTCACCCCTATAGCAGGCCTTTACAATCCTGAGGCCAGGGTGCTTGGTTCTATGTGAGAGGGTGCCCCTGCATGAGCTGGACACCCCTGCAGCCTACGGAGTCCATTCTCCCAGGTTGTCAGGGAAGCAGCCATACACTATATAGAGGGGCACAGCGTAAGTGCGCGATGACCATCTAAAAAATGGCTGCAACGAATCCTATCATGTTTGGTATCAAACGTGTTGGAATCATACTCCCACACCATAAACGGTGTGGGAGTATGATTCCAAGCACTGGAAGAGCCCTCCGTTAGGCTCTCAGGGCCAGATGTACGACCATTGGAATTTGCGACTTACAAATTGCGACAAATTGCAACTCGCAATTTGCGAGTCCCAAAATCCAATGTACAACAGTGTCTCAGACATTGTTTGCAATTCCCAATGGGGTCGCAAATTGCATGCCTCATGAATATTAATGAGGCTATCGCAATTTGCGACCACATTGGGAATGGCTGGCACTCGCATGGATGGTGGCCTGCAGGGGTCAGCAGACCACCATGTCTGGGACTGATTTGTCAATAAAGGAGTTTTTTTTTTAAATGATGCCCGTTTTCCTTAAAGGAAAACGGGATGCATTTAAAAAATAAAAAATAAACATTTCAGTTTCATTTTTTAAGGGCAGGTAGTGCTCCTTGGGACCACTGCCTGCTCTTAAAAAATATTTGCGCATCCATTCCCAAAGGGGACCCCTGGGGACCCCTTCCCATTTGCGAGTGGTTTACTACCCTTCTGAGAAGGGTGGTAAACTGCGAGTGTTTTGCGACCGCAATTGCGGTCGCAAAACATTTATACATAGGTTTTGGAGTCGCTATTAGGAAGGGACGCCCTTGGTACACCCCTTCCTAATAGCGAGTCTCTAACCCTATTTTGCGAGTCGCTAATTGATTAGCGACTCGCAAAATAGGGTTGGTACATTGGGCTGACCTATTTTGAGGTCGCAAGGGGGCTGAAATCCCCTTTGCGACCGCAAAAAACGGTCGTACATCTGGCCTTCAGTGTTCCCGGTACCAGCCTTCTTGACCAAGACAGCACAAAATGGTTGCTGCCGACCAGAGACATATTTCTGCCCTCCTGCTGCTGAGCCAAGCTCGAGCAGAGGAAGGTGGAACAATAGGCACCACCTCCCAGACAGGATTTAGCGTATTAGGGCTGGATGGGTGCGCTTGCCAGCGCCAGAAAGTCTGCATGAGGTGCACATTTGGTGTCCCTGTGCATAGTCCAGTTCAAACCAGTCCTGGGACCCATTGGCTCCCGCTCTGGCGTGAAACTGGACAAAGGACATGGGAGTAACCTCCCCCCTGTCCAGACCCTCCCCTGGGAGGGTCCCCTGAATCTTCCCAACCCTTTCCCAAGGGTACTTAAGGGCTTACCTGGGTGTAGGTCCCTAGATTCGTCGTGGGATAAGATTCATATCAGACACCATTGCACTTCTACCGTCTGGGCACTCTGGACTTTGCTGGACTTCGTTTGGGCCTGACTTCGTCTCCCTTCCAGTCTGCTGCATCGTCTGCGCCTGTGCATCATACAGGAATCTTCCAAGGCCTGTGAAGCATCATGGACAACCGAAGTAATCTCCCTTGGAGTGAAGGAGTCGCTCCCCTGCATTCGCAGGCACCGCAACTAAGACGACCGGTCTGCAGATCCTGAGCTCCTCCGGACTTCGTGGGCTCAGCAATCCAGGTGGTGGTTTTCCACAGCTCCTGAAGCCTGCTCTACCCCCTCACCAAGTTTGAGGCCAGTAGTCCTCTTGGGGGTTGCAATTACCGAACCCCTGGGTATCGCGTCCCCTTTGCAGTTGCAAAGGCTTGTTCACATCTTTGCAAGAAGATCTTCAGGCTGCAAGTAGCCCCAACCTTGAGCACCTCCAGTGACCAGAATCTTTGGCCACACCGCATCGTGTGCATCGTAGCCTGCATCTTTTGGTGGGCTGCTTGAGGTCCTCTTGCGACTCCAGTGCCTTCGGCCTGTGGGTCCTCTTGAGGGTCACATTTGTTTCCTTTGGAATCCCCTGATTGCTCGGGGCTTTGGCCTGACTCCCCTGCTTGTGGTGAGTCCCCTGAACCTTGCTGGTCCCAACTTTGTACTTTCTTGACTTCCTGCTTGGGTTGCATTTGCCAAGGCTTGTTGGTGCTCCCGCCGGACACTGACCCCTCAGCATTCGCTATCCTTTGTGGAACAGCTTGTATCCGGCTCCTGGTCATCCTCAGCATCGCCTGGTCCCCACAGCTGCAGAGTCAAGGTCATCGACATCATCCCTGAAGCACTAGATATCAGAGGGCGTTCGTCTTCCAAGTCTCCTGGTCACCGCTGAGAGGCATAGACTCTGTCCCCTCTGCTTTCAGGTACTCTTCTTCAAGAATCCACATTTGGATTCCCACGGACACTTTCTCCTCTTCCAGCAGCAGCACTTTTCTGAAGTCCTCCATTGGGTTTGACGGCGGTTTCCGACGCCACTCCACACCTATGCACCCGGCTTCCCTGGGATAGGTAACTTGGGTACCACAGTATCCACGGGTGGGATGGCTCTCCAACCTTCTGTCTTCCACGGGGTTTCTTCAGGGTCCACTGGGAAGGGTCCTTAATCTTTAAAACCCCAACTGCGACTTACACGTAGAGTTGTATGGAGCCCGCGGTTGTGTTCCCACACTGCACGCGCTCTCCGTGGGGTCCCTATATACTCACCCTGGGTGGTTCCTTGGGGTCCCAGAGATTCTACGTCCTCTCGACATTGTCCTGACTCGAGTCGTGGTTCTTATACCACTTTCTTAGTATATGGTTTAGTCCCCCCCTGGGACCCACTGTGTATTAGTGCTATTTACTGTGATTTCTTTGCTGAAGTATTGTGTGCTTTGTGTCTATCTCCGTGTAGGAGATACTGTAACGTACTAGATAGTGTTATATAATAAATACATATTTTAATAAATACTTTGTGTGGTTCTTTTTCATTTAATCTATACTATAAGATTGCATTCTGGTAAAACAAGATGCTGTACACTCCTTCAAGACTAAGCCTGAAGGCTGCTCTCCACAGCTACCACTTAGATAGCTTTCTAAGGTTGTCTGAGACCTCCTAAATCACTGGACTGGTGCAATGTGCCCACTTACATTAGTGGACATCATATACCAGGCCAGCTTCTCACAGTTAGGAACACTCAGCCAATCAGAACACAGCATGTACACTGTGATTACGCGCTCCCCATGCCAGACATCTGGACACTTACCCACTGGCCCCACATTGTGTCCACGCAAGGTCGAGACCCATCAGCGCTTCTTATCAAAGGAACATATTTAAGGCCCCGTGACTAGGCCCAGATTTCTGTCTCTAAAGAAATTTGCAAATTACTTTATGATGCTTCATGTAATGTATAAAATGACAGCTGAAACCAATGTGCGTTGAGACAGTCTTCAGACCCCGACTTTTTCGCCTGGTCTCTGGGCCGCTGCGTTTAATTAAACCAACTGTTCCTGTTTTGCCAAACGCCTCTTGTCTTTTATTTTTTTAAGGTAAATTCACATTTAAGCAACATCTTGGCGAGCCAGATTGGAGAGATTGGTTCTTTGAGCCCGATTGCAGCTGTAGGAAGAGGACCCCGCCCATATGGATTCACATCTGTGCAGCAAGAACGGTGAGCAGACACCGCAATCGCTTGCAAGTTCGGCTGAATCTGTGGGGGGAAGTCCACCCTGAAGCCACCGTCAGTGGGTAAGAGACTACATCTGATCCTTAGTCCCAGCATTTGGCGTATGGAAAAATAGGAAGAAGAACACAAACCTAACCTGAGCGCCCTGACATATTGCCTATTTTATGTGTCCGCAGGGTGGCCTCGGAGGTGATCCCGCAGAGGTCACCTTTTTTTGATAGCTTGCGAGGAAAGGTGAGGGTTGTTCAGACACTTGGGCCACTGGGCATGAAACAGATGGTATGCTTGCCACTGGGTGTAGTACAGGGTTGAGACCTCACAGCTTGGACCGCTGGGCTTGACACAGATAGGCTCTGGGTGAGATATAGAGCCAGCATCTCGATCTTAATTTTTTACTCTAAAGGAATTTTCTTAGTGCTATCAGTTTCTTAACACTGGTAGTATCTAAAAGAAGTGAGAGGTGCTATTTGCTTGGATCACTGGGCGTGACACAGCCAGTACACATCACCCCCTGGGTGTGACATAGGGTGTAGTTCAGACGGTAGGGAAAAATTTGGACCTTGGAGTGTAAGGTGCAGCTTGTGCTTGGCCAAGGAGGGCCTGTGGTTGTCGAGTCACTCCTTCTTCTCCGCGTAAATTGTTGCTATCTTTGTCCCAGAGCCGATATTGACAAACTATTGGGCTCACTAAGTCCCATGTACGGCGCAGAGCCTCCCCTCATCATCGGGCAGCATGTGCTAGGAGCAGGCTAAGATTTTTTGTACAAAGTCATTATTTTTTCTTCACTGTCTTTTTTTCTCTTTTATTTCTATTATGGTTTTCAATTGATGAATTTTTTCTTGATGTTGTGGTGCTGATAAATTATTGCAACTGTGCTCTATGTTGAATGTTATCTCCAGTTAACTATTCTATGTGCATATGAAAAAGTTGTCATTTGTTCACATTTTGCTGTTCCACTGCTAAAAACAATTCATAATGTTTTGAATTAACCATTGCATTTTCCTACAGGTTTGTTTGATGCATCTTTGTCCTAAGCTGAGCTCATAGTAAAGGTAATTACTGCTGGCTTAATCCTGTCTACATAGTCTTTCCCCTCGAGCAGAGTAGGATTTAAGTTTATTTTAAAAATCTGAGAAGTCTAAAAGTGCATTAAATCCCTTAAAAAAGTTTCCAGCCCATCATGGAGTCACCTTTAAACCACATACAAAATAGATTCCCCACGCAGACTAAACAAGCATTGGCATAGCCAATAGGTCTCGCTTTTGGGCCCTTATAAGTGTTTAGGCCGAGCTATTGACTTTGCCAATGTGTTTGATTGCTGCAAAAGTAAAGAAATAGAAAAAAACATCTATTTCTTTACTTTTGCAGTATCACGGCACCAGCGCTTTACTTTTAACATGGTTAAAGGTAAAGCCCCGATGCCGTGCTTATAGCAAAAGTAAGGAAATAGATGTTTTTTTCTATTTCTTTACTTTTGCAGTAATCGCGGCACCGGCGCTTTACCTAAACCATGTTAAAAGTAAAGCGCGGTGTCAGTGATTGAGCAAAAAGTAAAAAATAGAAAAAACATCTATTTCTTTACTTTTGCTACAATCATGCACCCGCGCTTTACTTTTAATTTTAAAAGTAAAGCGCGGGTGCCACGATTATGCGAAACTAAAAGGCAGGTGAGGGAAGTGCAAAAGCGCAGTTCAATTAAAACACAAACAATTAAATGAAGTTAAAAGCATTCTACTTAAAAATGTGCAGGCTCCCAAAAGTGGCAATAGTGCGGGCGGAAAGGCAGCTGTACACCTAATGGCTAAAACAACACTTAGCGTCCCAACAGCACGGACCGCTGTTACACAGACAATTGCGGCACCCGCGCTTACTTTTAACATGGTTAAAGGTAAAGCGCCGGTGCCGTGCTTATAGCAAAAGTAAGGAAATAGATGTTTTTTTCTATTTCTTTACTTTTGTAGCAATCGCGCACCGGCCCTTTACCTAAACCATGTTAAAAGTAAAGCACGGGTGCCGCGATTGAGCAAAAGTAAAGAAATAGAAAAAACATCTATTTCTTTACTTTTAGCTATCAATGACACCCGCGCTTTACTTTTAATTTTAAAAGTAAAGCGCGGGTGCCGCGATTATGCGAAACTGAAAGAAATAAAACAGTGACGCGGCCGCCAAAGATAAACAAAACTAGCACGCGAGTGGTGCGCGTGCGCTTGCGAGCAGAAGGCGTGACCACACGCTCGTGCACCATGGCCTTTTGCTTGCGCGTAACCGCAGGGAAAAGGCCATGACGCACGAGCGTGTGGTCAGCTTTCGAAACCCCCTAACATAAAGTCTTGCCAGAGCAGCGCTTGCGCGCTACTCTAGGCTCGACCTAAAAACTAGATAAATTTAGCTGTGAATGGCATGCACACACTAAGACACACGTTTTCCCATTGCCAGAGGGGGGAACCTTCGACACCAACATAATCAAACACACGACGACACACATTCAGACCAAATCCGTAGGACAGAAAAAGACTAGAAGAGAGGCACTGTTGAACTGTGGGCCATCTTCGAGGTGGCCCCGACCTACAATTTTGTCCCAGACCCCACAAGCAAGGCGTTTGCACAGCCCCCATAATACAGCAGCATGGAGGCGCTCTCTCCGATGCCGGCCGGCCCAGCCGTTCCTGCACTAAGTTACACCAAACCGTCAGTCGAGGGGGCCGGAGGGCCCTCCACCGGGCAGCGAGTCTCTAGATCTAGGGCTGGGATGTTGCCCGGCTGACTAATACAAGAGTCTTCGGGCTCACCCCAGTTCGGTGCTAGAATCTCCACAAGCTTGAGCCCCTTTCCGCCACGTTTAGCCCACAAAACATACACTCCACGAGAACCGGGAACTTCATAACAGGTCTAAACAATAACTTGACTAGCGATAGCGAGGAAGAGGAAACCAGCCCCCAGAATCCGACAGCGAGGGTGAGGATGCAGGAATAGTCAGGCCAGAGATTGACAGGACACCCAAAGATACACACACCCACTACTGTCCGCCCCAGGCTGCCTGAGGAGAACCCCATGGTCACAATGCTGATAAACGGGACACCTTACCACTTTCTACTAGATACAGGGGCAACGAGGTTCTGCCTACGAGAGAGGACAGTTCCCCTATCAAAGAGCACTGCAACCATACAAGGGGTCTTGGGCAAGGTGGCAGGGATCCCCTTAAAAGAACCCCTTGAGCTGGAGATAGGGAGGAAAAGTGAGGGAACAATTGTTGTACTTTCCCTCTTCCCCGACTAATATCTTGGTGCGGGACTTGCTGACCAAACTGGAAATGTCAATCCAGTTTTCTGAGAACGGGGCTATAGCCTGCTCCTCCCCTGGAGTTCCCCCCTCAGGGCACCAACCAGCAATATAAAAATGCGTATTTAAATGTATTTTTTCTTAGATACAAATTATCCAGTCAGAGTGTGTGTCTAGCACTTCGTGCAGAAATGCGCTACCTCACAGCTTCTAAATATCTTTGAAAAAATAAAAGCCCTAATGGGATTTTCTAACTTCGGGGAAAGCTTACTTGCAACATTATGTTGTGTAAGTGAAGCCTTTGAATGAGTTTAATTTCTCTCATGTTTTCTGAAAAACACTGGACGGAAACGCACACAGTTTTCTTACATGGATGTAAGCAGACATTTTAGAGACTTATCATTTACAAGCAGAGAATAACAAAACAAACTTAATGCTCAGCTTTTCAGGCTACATCTATGTTGTTTATGATGAAGGTCCGACAAATTCCATAACATACAAATCATATTTTTACTTCACAGCTGAAGCATGCTTCACTACCACAGAGAAAATTCTAACTGCAGTACAGTGAGTGAGGTTTATTCTTAAAATGCTCTTGATATAAAGTTTGAACATGATCTGATATTGTGCAAGCAATAATTTGTTTTTAGCAAGGCATTTAAAATGTTTAATAAACTCCTAATACCTTACCTAGATACATATAGGAGAGAGTGTCTTCCTCGTGGAAGGCAGTTCTGCACAGCTTGCAGTTGGCACTAAACAGAAATACTCCACTGCAATACTCCACAGCTTTTTTGCAGTGCAGGGATTTTTTTTATTAAAGTGGCAACCTCAAAGCGCTACGCAGACTTCGCTGCAAAAACAAGCATTGTATACCTCTACTGTCGTAACATGACCTCAAACCAAGATTGACACAGATATGTTGGCAGCTATTCCAGCAATATTAAAAGGAGAGAAGCCCTCTGACGGCTTTCCCGCTAAACACTCCTATCCCCGCAATTCAGATAATTCTCCAATGGTTTTCATATCCAGGGTAGGAGATAGCGTATTATTAAATGAGCAAACTTGGTTAGATTTCATCAGGGCAGCTCATGAGGATAAAGCGTCTGACATGCTGGCAGACGCTGCAGTGTCAAGGCTACAGCAATGATAGTGTGGTTGTCCTTAATAAAATAAAATAAAAAATGTGTGCAGCAATGTAATATTTTATAAACAAATAAAGCATTCTACTGTTGTAAGACCAGCGCAGACTCCCCTTACTATCTCTGATCGTCCTGTTTGATGATTTTTCCTCGACCATGGCGGTCTAATCACAGGCGTAAATTAATATTATTTTATATTAGTTTCTGTTTATTCTTACTCCAGATTCCTGTGGGTTTGGCTACAAACAAATGCTGATTCTCGAATGGACATAAAAGACATGCAAGAGTGGCAATAGGAGCAGTTCATGCTTTTCATTCAGACGATGGTCCTGTGTTCACTGCCAAGGTGCTCATGGATGATGACTCTGCTCTGGAAAGTGCACCTTTCTGTCAGTCATGTGGAATCATAAGAATGTGCCACTGGTATACCTGAACAAGTCTTGACTGTTAGAGTGTTAAGTGAAATACTGAGTTGGCTACATAATCTTAAGGGAGTACAGAAGGCATTACACAACCCACCTAGAGGAGTATTAGGTGGTCGAACTCCAGATGAGATGCTTTTTAGAGTATCTATGTATGTACGTGGTCTTGGACCCTGTGGTAGAAGCAAAGTTATGTGACCCAGAGAGTCATCAAAAGCTGTTGCAAAGCTTCCAAGAGGTCAGAACTAAACTATCCAATGTGACGCATTGAGACTCTGCCACAGGCGAAAATAAGGTTTCTAAAGTGGCTCCCCAAAGTAAAAGAACTATGCAAGAAAGGACCGCTGATAAACAGGTTTCAGGCACCTGACACAATGCTTGTTCTAGTTCTTGCAGTAAATGGCAGACAAACTGTAATGCTGCTTTCACTACCTGATTTAAAAAAATAAAAACAAGAAGAGTCTGTTGAGTGCATTAAAAAGCATCATGTGGGGGGTGTGGCCAAGATGGAGACCGAGTAGGACGTGCCTGCTTGTCGCTCTGTCCCGCCGCCAGGTCCTACAGCATAATCACGAGCTAGCTAGACCAGGGAAGAGACTCTGGTCCCTTCTCCCCCGCGAAGCACCTGTGTCACGTCCGGAGCCGATCGCAGCCCGGGAAGGCGCTTCCCGACGGTGAGAAAGGCCACCCCGGCCTCTCCCCTGCCTGGGAGTCCGCAGGAGCTGGGCAGAGACAGAGGCGGCAGGTCCGGGCAGTGCGGCCTACGCAGAGGCGGTCAACAGCAACATCGAGAGAAGAGCAGCGTGGCTGAAACCAGGAGCGAGGAGCGACCCACCCCTGGGGTGCGGCAGTTGGGAGCCGACGGACTGTGACCCTGCTGCGGAGGAGACATGGAAGAGGCGAACTCCGCTGCCGTGTGGAGGATAGCGCCTGCCGAGTGACCCGCCGGTCAGTGTCGCCCCCGGCAGATAGGGGGGCCGGGAACGTCCCGGAGGCAGACAGTGAGATCAGAGGGGGTGTGACAGGCCCGCTGCGCAATTTGGAAGAGCGCTGGAAGTGGTCTGGGTGGGCCCGGCTGAGGGGTGTGAGAGTTCGGACCAACCCTACAGCGCCAAGACCACCGTGATTCAGCGAGGGCGCCGTGGCATTTGTCTTGATTGCGGGACCTGGTTCTGGCGAGCGGCCTCAAAGGTGAAGAGCGCGGAGTGAGGTTCCAGCGGGGGGGGGCGTCACGGACCGGCGCTGCCCCGAGAAAAATGCGACCAGGCCTGAAGGACTCACCAGTGCCTCCTGTACGACGGGGTGGACCGGGTGGCTCACTCCCCCCCTCTGGACCTGAGCAGGATGTGGCCGGCTACGGGGTCCGCCAACGGGCCCCCAGCACAGAGAGCTCCCTGTGAGGGGAAAAGAGACGTGTCCTGCTGGCATTGCACGTGGAGAAGGCACCTCCCTGCGGGCCCTTGCTGTCTACGTGGAGCCCGCCTGACGGCCGGGAAGCACTCAGCTAACCTAGAGACAGACACGCCAGGATCTATGCACAGTGTCTTTGGCCACCCCCTGGACACTTAAAACATTAAAGAACTCGCACTGCCGTCACCTCCTGAAGCTTAGTCCAAGCTCGTCAAGGTGGCGACAGGCAAAGGGAAGAAAGAGCGCTCAGTCAAGGAGCTTCTTCTCAAAACGCCCTCTGCCGGCATGGAAACACAGAGCCCCCCATAGGGTCCGGCAACGGAGGCGGGGGTGGACGACGCCGAGGCCCCCATCACTCGCTCCTTCTTGGAAACACTGTTTGCCTCCCTAAAAGACGATCTACAGACAATAAAGAAGGAGCTCACACAAGAAATTAGAGAGGTGCATCGGGATCTTGACTCGCTGGGGGACAGAGTGGAGTCACTGGAAACGCAAGGTACTACGAGGGACGAGGAGATAGAGCAATTACAACAAGAGGTCGTCCGTCTTAGGGATCAGCACCTAGACCTACAGTCATACGCCGAGGACCTAGAAAACTGCTCTCGGCGGAACAATGTACGTATCCGAGGGGTTCCACACGGAGCAGAGGGCCAGGATGTTGCCTTGTTTATAGAGGAGCTCTTCCGTACTATCCTTGGAGCCACACCAGATCCAAAAATTAAGCTCGATCACACGCACTGAACAGGCCCGAGGAGATCACCCCCAGCCCCGCCAGCTGACAGTCTTACGTGCGTCCACAACTACCAGCTGAAAGAATTTTTTTTGCTGAAAGCAAGAGACACCCACCCGGTCGAGTTCTGTGGTCACTGACCCCTGCTCTACCAGGACCTTGCAGCCTCCACATTGCAAAAGAGGAGAGAGTTCCGGCCAATCACGCTTCATCTGTGAGCCAAAGAGATACCTTACTCATGGGGCCACCCATTCAGGCTGATATTCCGATGGGAGGGGAAGACACACCAGATACGCTCGCTACAGGAAGCCAGCTAGCTGCTGAATCTAGAGGAGGAAGCGTGAGGGGATAACCTACCGCTTGGCGGAGGAGCCAGAGCTCCAAGAGATCGTAAATGGCAGACGGTGAGCCGCTCACCAATTCGTCTTTGACCTGACTCTGAAACAATCGCTAGGGAGAGAAAAGCGGTGCTGGACTCCTTGGTGGAAGGCACCGCAAGCCCAGACTGAACCGAGTGGCACTGCATCGCGAACAGACCATGAGGGGGTAAACCTAGGGCCCGACGGCCCACCTTCTTGCTGCCCCCAGCCTTTGAGGATGGGGGATGCACGGGCGGGCAGCGGAATGGTCCCTGCTGACAACCCACGCCCTCACACATGGGTCTAAACGCCCGGGACATTCTATCTGACTATTTTGTATTGTTATTTGTTAGTTATACTGTTCAAGAGGGGTTTGGCCATTCTCCCTGTCCAGATATGCATGACTCAGTCTCTAGGGGTTCCCACTGGGTTGCGTCATTGGTCCCTGGCGCTTCTCTTGGTACACTTCGGGCAGCTTCGGCAACTTCACTCCACAGAATAAATTGGTACCGCTATGTCCGAAAGATGACTAGATGACCACACAACTAAGAATAGTCTCGCTGAACGTGAAAGGCCTTAATAATCCAACTAAACAACGAGCCATACTATCCTATCTTGAAAACGCAAGAGCCCACATATGTCTCCTCCAATAGACTCATCTCCTCCCTGGGGACACGTTTAGGCTACGCTCTAAAGCTTTTCCTCACAAGCTTTTTTCATCCCACACTACAAAAACAGCGGGGGTGGCCATCCTCATCTCCTCTAAGTTCATTGGGCGGGTTGGTCCCAAACAGGTTGAATTCAAGGGCAGGCTCTTAGCTCACACATTCCAGCTCGGTCCTCATACCTTCACCATTGGCTCTGTGTAGTCGCCGAACGAGGGGCAGGAGGGGTTTCTTCACAAGGTGGTAACTGAGATTATTAGATCTCCTGACCGGATGATACTAATGGGGGCGACCTCAACCTGGTTTTAGACAGCAAAGCAGACAGATCGGCCCAAAGACCCGGGCAATCCGGTGCCCTCACTGAAGATGGTAAACGCATGCTCACGGATATGGGTCTGGTCGACGTATGGCGGAGCTTCCACCCCACAGATAGAGAATACACCTTCTACTCCCACTCCCACAAGACTTATGCCAGAATAGACTATTTCCTGGCCACCGACGAGGTTTTGTCTCAGGTACAGCAGATGGACATTTTGCCCCGCTCACTTTCAGACCACTCAGCTATCAGTCTGACACTAGCCCTTTCAGCTACCAATTCCCCGCCCCGCACTTAGTGGCTCAGAGAAACTATACTCCACCGTCCGGAAGTCGTACAGCAAGTTACGAAAGCGATTACAGATTACTTAGCCATGAACGACATCCCCGACACCCCCATTGCAGTACTTTGGCTTGCCCTGAAAGCGGATGTAAGGGGTGAATTCATCGCTATAGCCGCATCTGACAACAGGATCCACTGGGAGAAGAGAGATCTTCTCTCACAGAAAGTCCAAGAGCTAGAGCGCATACACCAAAGAACAGGCGCCCCTAGGATCTGGCGACAACTGGAAGCCGCCCGTGCCCAGTTAGCAGGTTTAGATTTAGATAGGGCCGAGTACGCCACGCTGAGATTGAGGCACACTTTCTACACAGGGGGTGACACAAGTGGCAGACTGCTGGCTAATAGGCTCAGAGTACAGAGGCACGCCACTGGTGTCTCATCGGTGATCGACTCGCTTGGGCAGGAGCAGACCTCCGATCAGTGCATCGTCGAAACTTTCTGCCAATACTATGTGAACCTTTATGGAGCGCAACAACTCTCCCCGACCGCCCCTGCCCAGTATCTGCAGGGGGTAAAAACCAAAAAGCTCCAGCCAGACCAGGCTGAAGCCCTCGAAGCCCCGATCCAGATTGAGGAGGTATTCACAGCTATTTCCAGACTGAAACCTCTCAAGTCCCCGGGCCCAGATGGCTTTCCCTCTCTTTTTTATAAAACCTTTTGCTCCGCGTTGGCTCCGGTACTCACGAGGGTGTACAACTCCATCGGGATCTCCTCTGCACTCCCGCAAATGATGCAGGAAGCGTCAGTAGTGGTAATACTCAAGCCTGGCAAGGATAAGAAGTACTGCACGTCCTACCGGCCAATATCCATCCTCAATGTGGATTTCAAACTCCTCACTGGGATACTAGTGAAGCGCCTTTCCCCTCTCCTCCTAGGTCTGATAGAACCAGATCAAGCGGGTTTTGTGCCCAACCGTCAATGCGCCGACAACACGAAGTGCTTCTTACATATTATAGATAAAGCCCAGCGCTTTGACACCGAACGCATGATCCTTTCCATCGACGCAGAGAAAGGGTTCGACAGGGTACACTGGCCCTACCTAGAGGTGACCCTGAGGCATTTCGGCATCCCAGAGAGATTCCTAAGTTGGATATTAAGCAGTTACACCACCCCATCGGCAACTGCACGAGCGAATGGATACTCATCTTCCCCCTTTCCTATTAAAAAAGGCACGAGGCAGGGATGTCCTCTCTCCCCGCTTCTTTTCGCTCTCTACATGGAGCAAATGGCCCAAAGAGTACGCAACAACCCACTCGTGTCCAGGGTGAGATTTGGGGAGGAGGAACATAAGATTAGCTTGTACGCAAACAATATAGTGGCCACCCTAGAAAACCCCAAAGTCTCATTACCTGCTTTTCTGGAGGAATTAGAACTCTTCTCAAAGCCGGCAGGCTTTCGAGTCATAAATTGCAAGCGCTAAGCCTGTCCCTGTCCACTTCCATGTTAGCGGACCTAAAGCAGAATTACCAGATACAATGGTCTCAGGGAGCAATGCCTTACCTCGGTATCCAACCAGCAGCTAGCATACATCGCACTATATCGCTCAACTATACGACATTATTCCAGCAGATCCGGGAGTGCTTACGCAGGTGGAGGCCTCACTCCCTCTCTTGGCTAGGCCGCATTGCGGCGATCAAAATGACAATCTTACCGAAGATTTTATTTCTTTTCCAGGCCCTCCCATTAGAGCCCCCGCCAAGAACAATTCGCTCAATGCAGAGGGACGTGGAACATTTTATCTGGCGAGATAAGAGACCCAGGCTTCACAGAGATTTATGCTTTCGATCCCCGAGGGAGGGTGGATTGGTGGTCCCGAATCTGCAGGAGTACTACTGGACGGTGCAGCTAAAAACATTTGTGGAATGGTCGCGCCCAGAATCCGAAAAGCATTGGCTTTTTATAGTTAGGGCGGTAGCAGGCCGGGCCCTATGGGGGATCCCCTTCCTCTCTAGGGAGTCTCGCCCCCGTAATCTCTATCTTTCGATGCTCACCCGGGCCCCTTTGAGGGTTTGGGATAAAGTAGCCACCACCTGCACATTAACAACCTTTCCCTTGCCGCTGACCCCCATCGTGGGCAACACCGCCTTCACACCAGGTCTCACAACAGAGGCCTATAGCCAGTGGTCAAGGGAGGGTCGTAGGTCCATCGGCTACTTCTTTGATGTCGCAGGTCCGTTGACGTTCCAAGACTTTCGCTCACAACAGAACCTCCCGGAGTCTGAGCACTTTCGCTACCACCAGATTAGACACTGGGTGCTACAAGCAGGAGTGCGGGACAAGGCACAGAGACACCTCACCCCCTTTGAGAAGTGGTTAGTGACTAAACATACAGATTCTCGCCTAGTAACGGAACTATATGGCTTACTCAGAGATGTCCCGAGGACCGACAAATCCCCGGGGCAACAGAGGTGGGAAAAAGAAATTGGGAGAACACTCTCAGGGAAAGAATGGGCAGACATATACCACAGAGCGCGATACACAGCACGCAGCCTCGCCAGTATAGAAACTGCCACCAAAATAGCCACCTATTGGTACCTCACCCCTCAAAGACTCCATAGAGGCAACCCAGCCCGTGACCCCCTGTGTTGGAGAGCCTGTGGCTCACTGGGCACATTGACCCACCTATTGTGGGAATGTCCCCTTATCTCTGGCTATTGGTCGCAAGTACTGGACGACATTGACACCCATCTTGAGACACAAATCCCCCGCTTCCCAGCATATGTGTTACTAGGCCTGCCTAATGCTCTCACTTTCCCGCTCAAGGCGCGTAGGGGACGACAGACAGCCTTGGCTCTTGTGGCCGCCCTTCAGAACACCCTTGCCCACTGGGGGTCAACCACGCTTCCAACACATGTGGGGTGGTTGCATAGATTATGGCAGACCTTGGGTATGGAGAGAATGTCCCTCGCCCTCGCTAACAGTCAGACTCTTTCCAAGACCTCTGGAAACCATTTCTGTCTTTGCTTACCTCTGAATTTAGGGAACTTACCTGCCCCAAATACCTGCGCTTACTTCAACTCCATGAACCCGCACCGCCTACGCCAGACACTGCAACTAGTCACACACAGCTGAATTAGGGGCCCACTTGGGCCAATACTATTAGTGGACAGGGGAGGACCTTTCTCTTTTTTTTTGTTTGGGGGAGGGGGGAGACGGGAGTTGCGGAGTTATTGTAGTTTTTCATTCCAGAGCTACTCTGCATCAGCAGGGCTGTAAGCATTGTTACTGTATTGACTATGTTTGGGTAAATTATGCCTATCTTGAAATTAATAAAGAAATCTTAAACCTAAAAAGCATCATGTGGCTGACTTTGTTGAGCAGACCTCTCTTGACACCAAAGTGCCTCCAGAGTAGAAACTCTCAGCCTCTCCCTACTCTGCAGGAATAACCCTAGAACAGTACAGAAACTTTGAAATCCTGAGTCCTTATCCAAGGACTGCAGAGCCTACTGTTTCTACTGCTTTACCACAAGTGCCAGATTCCACAGAGGAGGCTACTGATACAATTTCAACAACCCCAATTGTCTCAAATACTGCTCTGGTTTACTATAAACCACCAACTGAGGCCACATCAATTGAAATTATGCCACTACAAGAAATTGAACTGTAGGAGAATGATTCTGATGTAGATTTTTCAATTATGCAACACACTCCATAATTGTTCAATTTCACCAATGGCTTCTTATTTGCTGCTGGTTTCGTGACAAATGCCTTTTCCCGCCATATTCTTATTTTTGATTTGCTACTAGAGTTTTTTTTTTTACACCAACTATTATGCTAATTACAGTTTTGCTCCAGATAAATGGGAACAAAAGCCCTGATAACTGTGTTGTTACCTGCAGTTCAGGGATTGTAAATGCATTCTTCTTCTCACAGAGCATGTAGGGATCATCATGCTGTGGACATCACTGCGTATGCTGTGCTGGATGGTGTAGTTTGGGAAAAAGGTCCTCTGTCAGATAATGGGACCTACTGGGAAAATACAGATGTGTCACATTTTTAAAAATGTCATAAAAGATTCATTAATTCCTGATTCTTTTTCAGATTAATTGAACTTTGATGTGGTTAAACTGCTGAGCAACCTGTATGCAAAAACTACATTTTAATAATGAAGAAACAGATTTATGTACTATTATTAATTAGAAACAAATGTACTGTTTTCCTTAGCATAGTTATGACTACATTCACAGAAGCTGTACTCTCCGAGAAATGTATAATTATACACAATAGGAACACTGTAGGGCACTGCCCATAAATAGTTAAAAAAATCCCCAAGGCATATTCTTTATTTCAACAGTGCTGACAGGTAGGCCTGAGCAGAACTCTCGGAGTTTTACTCCACGGAATTCTGTGCAGTTACAAAAAAACTCAGAGAGATTCCGTGGAATTCCATGAACGGGCTGAAAAATGCTCATCCAGCTGTTCACGCTGCTTTTTCAGGCCTGTAGCATGTTCGGCACTGAAACATCTGTGCGAACAGCACCACGTGATACGCAAGGGCGCGGCCATTTTGTTTTGCCTGCTTCTGTTCCTCTCTCCTTGCTGGATGCCTCTTCCCTCCATCCAACTTAATCCAACCCCATCTACTCTTTCCTATTCCCAATCCCAACTCTTTTGTACTTATTGTGTTATTGTCTCATTTTCCCTGTGTTTATTTTTGTGTTTATTTTACGTTTCAATGACTTTTTTGTACTTTGTTTTTTGTTTTCCTTTCCTGCCCTGTCCTCTGTCTGTCCTCCTGTTTCTTATTTTCCCTCCTGACTCCAGTCCCACTCCTGAAGTCCCGATGTCAGAAGCAGGTAGCACGAGCACCACCTGCACCACATGAGGGTGACGCAGACGGGCAGAGGTGCGGCCGGCCCCATCTTCAGCAAGGTGGAGGTGGCCACACTCACTTTCTGGGTGCAGCGCCACCTTCTCCGAATGCTGGCGGCAGGTCCGGAAAGGGTTATGCCCTGCCGGAGCATCAGGTGCTCTGGAGGCAATTATGGCGGTGTGTGCGCCGCTGCACTGGCATCACACGCACCCAGCAGCAGCTAACGCACGGCTGAACAGATGTCATTGAACGGGAGCAGGACCTGCTCGACCTATTGGGTCTCGAGGTTGCGAGGCTTGGTGAGTAAATAATATTTTTGTTCACGAAAACGTGGAGGGCTCTACACCTAAACTATTCCTGGAGGGATGGATGAGGGAAAAAAATCTTGGTATCTGCCCTGTCACCGGTCTTCATGGTGGAAAGAGCGCATCGGTCCGTGGCACCCCTCTTCCCCGGGAGGACCACCGTGGACCATAACAGCAAAGATCATCAATTACGGAGACAGAGACGCCATCCTCCAGACGGTTAAAAGGTAAGGGGACCCAGTTTTTGACAACCATGCGATTCGGATATTTCCAGACTACACGCAGCAAGTCCAGCAACATAGACAAACATTCGGGGGAGTCAAACAGAAACTGAAAGCTATGGGACTTAAGTATATGAACTAAAGGTGATACATGAAGGGCATTCGCATTTTTTCATGAGGCCGAAAGATGTTTGGGACTGGCTGGAAGCCCATGGAGAGAGTTGTACCCCCATCCCAGGTCCCAGGGAGACCCCGTCCTGGTCACAGAGAGGGCACAGGAACGGAACAATGTGATGGAGAAGAGACAGACACAGGAGAAAGTCAGCGTCGGGCACCCAGGTGGTGGTACACCAGGACGGGTCGCTGGCCTTGGCGATATCGGCAGTCAATGGCTCAGACATGGTGGAAGACATGCCGGTCATTGAGACCAAACAACCCTCTACCTAGTAGACAGTAAACAGTTGCAATATGGGGCCTCCCACTGGCCGGCCCACCATGGTCAGGGGTGAAATGCCTCTTGGAGGACTGCTGGTCCTGAGCTACTGAAGTTGGTTGACGTGCTGAGACGTTGAGGCTCGGATGGCAATAGCTGAGACTACTCCTATTACAACTGTATGTACCCTAATGGGATAGCGGTGGGACTAGTGACTGTACCATGAGCCACATGGGGCAGAATACAAGAAGGTGGGCTGTGTTGGTCGCTAGCGACCTCTCACCTACCTACCCTTTTACCTACTCACTCAGAACTTTCTCTTTCCTTTCCTTTCTACAGGGGGGAGGTTTTTTTTTCTAAGTTATCCTGCTTAGATGTTGGAGTAACAGTTTGGTGTTCTAGGTTTTCGAGGGAGGGTGACAGACCTTTCTTGCCTCACTAACGAGTAGTTGTCCAGTTGACATGAAGTCTTGCACTTGCTGGGGGTGGTGGGAGGTGAGGAGGAAGGGGGGAATGTATGGTTCCTTTATGGACGTTTGGATGGTTCTGTTCAGTTTTTTGAGGAGGGAGACACACACAGATGCACAACATCTGCAACATGGGAGGGAGACAACCCAGTCACTGCTAAACTAATACCTGATGACGCAGGCTAGACCTCTAGACAACACACGGTACTCTATACTGTCCTGGAATGCCAACGGACTGGGTAGCATGGTGAAATAGGGCCTGGTTGCGCGACATATAAGACGTCTAAGACCTAACATCATTTTCGTCCAATAGACGCATCTGTTGGGGACCCAATGCCTCTTCTTAGGTAGGGGAGTATATACTACATTAGCACACGCAGGGTTAACCACCGGATCAAGAGGTGTGGCCATACCAATAAAAAAACGCTCACATTCCAGGTGTCACTGACATGGATAGATCAGAATGGGGGATATGTAGGAGTTCAGGGACTGTGGGGGAGGACTTCACTCACCATGATTAGCGTAAATACATCCCCCGTCTACAAGCCCCTGTACTGGATCAGGTGGCAGCCATACTCATGGAGGCTAACTCTGCCCTACATATCGTGGGAACGGACTTAAACTATGTCATTGCCCCCATTGCGCACCGCTCAGGTGCGGCTATGGCCCCCCTGAGAGACACGCCCTTGGCACGATTCACGGACTCAATGGGTCTCTCTGACCTGTGGTGACAACAACATCCGAGAGACAAGGAATATTCCCACTTCTCTGGGATGCACAGGGTCTTTTCTATGATTGATTATATCTTCACCCCTGCAAGCGAGGTGGCTGAGGTGGACAGGGCGGACTACTTGGCACGAAGCCTGTTAGACCACTCGCGTCTCTGGATTACGGTGAGTGGGAGGTGCACTTATCGGAGTGCGGGATGGGAACTTAATACGTGGGACCTGAGGGACGCAGAGGTCACCCGGGAGCTACAGACTGACTCAGGATTTTGCTTTAAAGAAAACAAGGGGTCAAGTTCGTGCTTTGCCATCCCTTTGGCCCACTGAATCGGACCATCCTTCCTTGGACGCTCCAAGTGGAGTCCGATGGTTTCCAATACCTGGGCATTTATATAACTCAAAAAAATGTGGAAAGGGGGGACTAGGTATCAATAAAGGTCCAGTACCAAGGTTTCAAAAGCAATAGTGTAAGTGGGGGGGGAGAGTGCTGTTCCTGTCAGAAAGAGAAAGATGTAGGTTGGAGAATGAAATAGGAAGTGGGAATCCTTAGGATTATTTCTTGGTGCCCTCACACATCCCTAGGGATGTCATGCTTTATCATCGGGCGTGGTCCTCGTAGGGCCGGCGCTGCAATGCCCGACGGACCCACAAAGGGTCAATTTAGCTTAGATTTTTTTGTTTTGCCGTATGATGAATGGTGAGAGAATGAGGGCGTCCTAAATGTGTTGGGTAGAGTGCAAGTGTATGCACAAGTGAAGGATGATAAAAGTGTCTAAGAGATGCCAACAAGAGTTTTTAATATAATGGCTCCCTTGACAGGATTAAAAAACCCTAAAGAAGGGCAAGGCTGCTTTAGGTGTGTAATGTACCTAAGTAGGCACCGAAAAAACCTGACCATATGCACTTCTTCGATGCCCTCATTCAAGAACCCTTATTGTTGCCACAAGTAAGTCCCCCACAGTGGCATTGCTGAAACCTCGTCAGAGGCCCGCCCTCTTTCTCAACCACTCTGCAAAGGGGCCTCCTGGTGCACTACTGGTTGGGGGATGAAGTCCCCTTGGCTGCTGAGGGTTGTTGGGGGCCAAGAACCCCTACTGTTGCCACAAGTAAGTCCCCCTTAGCGGGATTGCTGAGCCCTCATCAAAGACCCTCCCCCTTTCTCAACCACTCTGCGAACGTGCCTCCTGGCGCACTATTGGTTGGGGGATGAACTCCCCTTGGCTGTTGAGCGTCGTTGGGGGCAAATAACTCCTATTGCTTCCACAAGTAAGTCCCCCATAGTGGGATTGCTGAGACCTCATCAGAGGTACCACTCCCTTTCTTAACCACTCTGTAAAGGGGACTCCTGGCACACTACTGGTTGGGGGATGAAGTCCCCTTGGCTACTGAGGGTTGTTGGGGGCCAAGAACCCCTATCGTTGCCATAAGTTAGTCCCCCACAGCGGGATTGCTGGGACCTCATTGGAAGCCCTGCCCCCTTTCTCAACCAGTCTGCAAACGCGCCTCCTGGTGCACTACTGGTTGAGGGATGAAGTCCCCTTGGATGTTGGGGATCTTTGGGGGCCAAGAACTCTTCCTGTTGCCACAAGTAAGTCCCCCTCAGCAGGATTGCTGAGACCTCATCAAAGGCCCCTCACCCTTTCTCAACCACTCTACAAACGCGCCTCCTGGCACACTATTGGTTGGGGGATGAACTCCCCTTGGCTGTTGAGCATCGTTGGAGGCAAAGAACTCCTATTGCTGCCACAAGTAAGTACCCCATAGCAGGATTGCTGAGACCTCATCAGAGGTACCACTCCCTTTCTCAACCACTCTGCAAAGGGGCCTCCCCCACAGTGGGATTGCTGAGACCTCGTCGTAAGGCCCCGTCCACGTCCCCTTTCTCAACCACTCTGCAAACGCGCCTCCTGGTGCACTACTGGTTGGGGGATGAAGCCCCTTGGATGCTGAGGATTGTTGTGGGCCAAGAACCCGTCCTGTTACCACCAGTAAGTCCCACACAGTGGAATTGCTGAGAGCTGGTCGCACGCCCCACTTCTTTTATCCACCCACTGTACAGACCCGTACAGCCACTCACACACCCACTCACAAACCCATAAAGCCACTCACAAACCCACTGACACACTCACAAAGCTACTCACACACCCACTCACAGACCCATACATCCATTCATACACCCACTCACAAATCCATACAGCCACTCACAAACACACTCACACACCCACAGAGCTACTCACACAACCAGTCAGAGACCCATACAGCCACTCACACACCCACACAGCTACTCCCACACCAGGTCATAGACCCATACAGCCATTAACACATTCACTGACTGACCTATACAGCCACTCACACACCCACTCTGAAAAGGTAGAGGTTACTGTTTGGAAATAAAATGTAAAAAAAACCTTTGAAATTCACAAAAAAGGGTTAAAGGGATGATATAGTTAGGAAATAGAATTTAAAAAACTTAGAAATTCCCTGAAAAAAACAAAGGTTACAGGGACGTTATAGTTAGGCTCAGATTCCACTCGTACAAAACCATTGAAATTCAGCAGTTAAAGTTACCTGAGCTAACTATAACTTACGGCCCTGCAATGCACTTCTTATGACCTCACATATTACATCACTCATGACACGGTCAGTGACATCACTGATGCCATCATCCACAGAACCACTCACACACCCACACAACTCATATACCCACTCACACATCCATACAACTACTCACACACCCACTCATTGATCCATTGAACCACTCATACATCCACTCACTCATACAGCCACTCACACAGCCATTCACTTCCCATACACCTTCTCACACAGCCACTCATTCACCCATAGTCACTCACACATCCACTTATTCACCCATGCAGCTACTCACACACACACTTATTCACCCATATAACCACTCACACACCCAGTCACTCACCCATACAGCCTCTCAACAGAGCCACTCACTCACCCACACAGCCGCTCACATAGACACTCACTCTCCAATACAGCCACTCAGGCAACCAATTAGTTAACCAAACACCCACTCAAACAGCCAGTCACCCATACTGCCACTTACACACACAGTCACTCGCCCATACAGCCACTCACAGAGCCACTTAGTCGCCAATACAGCCACTCACATATCCAATCACAGACCAATACAGCCACTCACACAGCCACTCACTCACCCATACAGCCCTCATACACCAACTCACTCACCAATACAGCCAGTCACACAGCCACTCCCACACTCATATGGTTGCTCACATACCCACGTAGTCACCCATAAAGGTACCTACACACACCCACTTATTCACCCATACAGCCACTCACACACCTATTCAAGCACCAAGACACCCATGGGTAGACGTGCGCTATATAAGTCTCTTTAACATAACAAAACATAACATATACAACCACTCAGACATCCCCACACACATGGATACATCCAGTCACACAGCCACTCACATAATATATGTTAGAAATAGTATCACTCATTAGTAGTACACAAACAGGCACATGCATCAAGGTAGGATTTTGCGAGTCCTTAATTGCGATTATTAAGGAATCGCAATTAAGGACTCGCAAAAGCCTATGCATGTAGGAATCGCTAAAAAAATAGCGATTCCTACACATTCCTTATTTGCGACTCACAAATTGCGAGTCGCAAATAAGGAATGGCTCCCCATTCATTCCTATGGGCCTACAGGCCCATAGGAATGAATGGGAAATTGCATTGCCAATTTGCGAGTACCAATAGGTACTCGCAAATTGCGCATGCAATTTCAAGGGTGCAAGGGTGTCAAAAGGACACCCTGTTGCACCCCTGAAACTGATCTGTGCACAAATGTTGCGCACACACATGTCCCAAGGACATGTGTGGGTGTAACCTACAACTCTGAAAAATGCACTTTAGTGCATTTTTCAAAATATTTGCAAATTACCATGAAGTTCAACTTCATGGTAATTTGCGCCCACTAGTAGCGAAATCGCTACTTCAAAGTGGTTCTTGCATTGCATTTAAGGAATCGCAAAATGCGATTCCTTAAATGCAATCGCAATTTGAGAACTCGCAATTAATTGCGAATTCTCAAATTGCGAGTGCTTTGGCCCTTGATGCATTGCAAATGCCCTTTTTGCGGGCGCAAACGGCCGATTTTTGCGAATCGCACCGTTTGCGCTCGCAAAAATGGTTGATGCATGTGCCTGCAAGTATATTCATTTAACTTTTGTAGTACCTTAAGTTATATGTTTAACACTCATAAACTTTTAGAGAACACTCACAATCACTGGTGATGTCATCAGTGATGTCATAAGTGATGTCACTGACCATGTAATGAGTGATGTAATATGTGAGGTCATAAGCAATGCATTGCAGAGGCGTAAGTTATAGTTAGCTCAGATAACTTTAACTGCTGAATTTCAATGGCTCTATAAAAGTGAAATCTGAACCTAAGTCACTGTAACTTTTGTTTTTTTCAGTGAATTTCTAAGGTTTTTTAAATTCTATCTCCTAACTATAACGTCCCTGTAATCTTTGGTTTTTTTAGCCTTCTCTCTGCGGATTAAAATCACTCACCGATGATCAGTGTGGCTCCTGAATTATTTATTTGATGATTCGCTTTCTGGAATATATATATATATATATATATATATATGGCAAACCACAGTCCCGAAATCCAAGTCTTTGGAACAAACAGGTACGGACCACAAGGTGCTTTCCAAATCAAAGTGCTTTATTGCATTGCAGTCAGCATGACGCGTTTCGGCCGCGTTTCCACGGCCTTGATCACATGACACGCTAGGGCACATGACAACACAATTTATAGTGACGTGAGTGAACCATTAACCAATCAGACTGTTACATGGTATCATGTGGCTAAACAAATTAATGGTTCTATGCAGGGCAATATATATAACAACAGTACTACATTCGTAAGATTCAAGCATAAATAAATAGATATATACATATAACTATTACATTAAAATAATGAATATCTGCAGGTTCTGGAGTATATTGCGATCTAATTTATAAATTTATGCCTACAAAGTGCAAACTCCTGTTGCCAATGCTGCATAGGAACCGCGGAAACATTAAAACTCATCAGAGTTTAAAATTACATTTATTACCATGACAGACTGAAGCGCACGGAAACACCAGTTAAGTGCACATGTGGTTTAAAATTGGCTGATACGCCGTCCTGTATCCACTATTCACATCATAGTCGGATATGGAATATAAAAACAATGTGATTTCATTTCGGAGGCCGTGGCAGACCACCATAGATACCTTAGACTTTTTCTACTTTAATCTGATGATGCTCACACATATATTGCCATTAACCTGCACAGTTTGTAATCCCAAAACTACAGTTGTGTATTATATGTAAATAGATCCAACCAGACACTCATTATAAAGGGCTGGTGCTATAAATATAACCTGTTTCCTGTGTGCTACAAAGCTAATTGGACAATAGGTCATAGTAGCATAGACGTGTGCATGTACGAACATGCTCGATGGATCCAATACAGACAGTATAGGATAAAGTGCAAGTGCAAAATTACATAAGGATTAGCAACAAAAACCAAACAGGCAGTACAAAATAAAATAAAATAAAGTGCAAGTGCACTAATATACGCAGTTTAGCAGCAAATCTAAACAGAGGTCTTACAGTGCAAATGTAATTTTCATATGGGTTCAGAGTTTGTAGCAATTTTCAAAATCATAGAAAATGCCGGACTCAGCTAAAGCGCTAAGCCCAAAAGAAACCAGGGGGAGAAAAATGTAACTATAACATTAGAATAACGGTTTACGCGATTAAAAGTGTAGCCCCTAAAACCGTCCTAAAAACCAGCATAAAAACCCTGAACGAAACCAAGTAAAAACCCTTAGGTAAAACCAGGTATAAGAACAAGGCCCAAAAACTGGCTAAAAAAACGGCTAAAAAGCTAACACTAAATAATCTAGCATAAAATCCAAATATACAATGTTAAGATTGATATATCTCATAAAAAGTTATGCAAATCTTCCCCTGTGTTCAGGCCTTTGGGCATCTTAGTATCAAGCAGCAGTATGTAGTGAGATTACAATTGTCGTAATTTCTTTTCCCTATTGCCACCCCTGAGCATCTTGGGTGTTGAATCTACTACAAAGTATCTCAAATCATTTAAGTTATTGTGATGCACTAGCTTAAAATGACGAGCTACCGGGTAGCTTGAGTCAGAGTTGACAATAGCACGCAAGTGTTGGAGTATGCGTGTGAACACTTGCAGTTTGGTACTCCCTATATATTTTAACTTACAAGAACATTCCAGTATAAATACTGCATGGTCTGTCTTGCAAGTATACAATCCTTTTATTTTAGTAGGAGTAGATTCAAAGGCATTGTAAAACTCAGATGTATTTGTACCAAATTTACATGCTCGACACGAGCTACACTTGAAGAAACCATTGCGCTTAGATAACCATGTTACTGTCCCTGCTACCTCCGGGCTGTTTTTCACTAGGGCATCCCTCATGGAGGGAGCCCGCCTAAAAGTAATTTGAGGGAGATCTGGCACCATTTGAGACATGGTTAAATCAGTCTTAATAATGGGCCAGTTCTTATAGATGATTTTTCTTATCTCTTTGTCTTGGCAGCTGAAGGTGGTTATCAATCTTACAGTTTCTTGGCTCTGGGAAGAACTGGTGGAGCTCATAGTTTTCTTGGATACGGTATCCAAATAGTCATCACAACTAAAGCTATTGGCTTTTGCTAAGGCTGCTTTCAAGTCTCCGTTTTTATACCCACGTGCCAAAAATCTCTGTAGAGAGTCGGTATGGCATTGGATAAGGTCCTTTTCTGAGCTGCAAATTCTTTTTATGCGTAAAAACTCTCCGTATGGAATACTCTTTATCAGATGTTTAGGGTGGGAGCTTTGTGCGTGGAGTATTGAATTACCTGCTGTGCATTTCCTGTGAAGCTTGGTTTGTATCTTTTTATTTTCTATGTACAGCTCAACATCTAGGAATTGGACATTGCTGTTGTTGATTTGGGCAGTGAATTCCAAATTGTATACATTGTTATTGATGGTTTTAACAAATTCTTTTGCTGTCTCAACCGACCCTTTCCATATAATGCAGACGTCGTCAATGAAACGCCACCACTGAATAATGTGGGTTTCATACAGCTCCTTATGAGTGCTCCTGAGGACATGCTCCTCCCACCAGCCAACGTGAAGACACGCGTAGCTGGGGGAGAAGCAAGCCCCCATAGCAATACCCCGAAGCTGCTGAAACAGCTCTTTGTTGAACATGAAGTAATTGTTACATAAGCATAGTTCAATCATACGTAAGAGCATAACGTTATGTTGGTAAAAGTGGATGTTCCTTTTCTCAAGATAAAATTTCACTGCATTGAGTCCATCTGTATGTTGTATACTTGTATACAGTGAGCATATGTCCATAACTATAAACACATAGTCATCATCCCAAGTTATAGACTGTACAATTGACAAAAAATGCCAAGTGTCTTTGATAAAGGATGGTAAATCTTCTACAAGCTCAGGCAAGAAATAATCAACGTACTTAGACATAGCTTCTAGGAGACTTCTTTGGGCTGATATAATCGGTCTTCCTGGTATGGGTACGATTCTCTTGTGAACTTTGGGAATTAAATAAATGCTTGGGATTATGGGATGGTCATTTTTCAAGAATCCGTGTTTATTTTTGTTTAATAGACTGTCTCTCTTCCATTGCCCTCGCTCATTGTACACCAGATCCTTCACTTGTTTTATGTCATTAGTTGTAGCTTTTCTATAACAAGAAACATCTTTCAGATGTCGATATGCTTCTTCCATATACTGGTTCTTGGGCCAAAGGACTAAATTACCCCCTTTATCGGCTTTGTTCACGATGATATCCGCATTATTTTTAATTACTTATTAATGCTGAGTATTGCTTGTCTCTATATGTGCGCTGTTTTCTTTTGTTTAGTATCCTTCGATTAAGTGTTTTTAGGTCATTTATTACACAGTCACTAAAAGTATCAATTGCGTCCTTGGGCATGAGAGGTATAAACGTCGATGCAGGACGGAATGGACTAGCAGATGGAGAATTGCTCGTGATACCTTGATTTAAGAGCTCGTCTTGTGTAGAGCCATGGAGTCCACTCATGTCTTGAGCCAAAGTATGCATGGTACGAAGAGCTGGAATGTGAGATACCAATAAAGTCTTACAGGGTTTGGTAGTGATCTGTACATTAGATGCTGTTTCTTTCGCTTTGCCCAGTTTGAAGTGTTTCATTAGTTTCAGTTTTCGAATAAATTTAAAAACATCGATCCTGGGTTGCACATATTTGAATTGATTAGGGGGGCAAAAAGACAAACCTAAAGCTAGTAGCTGTGTTTCAGCAATTGTAAGTTCAATATCCGATAAATTGATTACAGTAGTGTCAGGTTCCGTATGCTTCTCATCCATTAAAATCTCTTTTTCGTTGTGCGCCACCTGCCTCTGTTGTTTCCGCCTGTTTTTACATTTGCGCCTTTGTCCTCTGCGCCTGTTCCTGCGTCCGCGCCTCTCTTCACCTGGGTACTCTGCCACCATGTTTGGCGGCGATCTTGAATTAAAAAACCAAGTTCTTCTGATGGCGTGAAGCTGGTAGGTATTAACATTGCCGTGTTACTGGGGCCGCTTTCATCTGAATCAGTGCTGCTGGCTACAGAACTCAGTTCGGTGTTGGACATTTCAGCATCGTGTGGGGTGGATAGTGGAACTGCAGGGGCTCTCGGACCCATCGCCTGCCTCTTTACTGTATCGAATTTACGTGCGAATGTAAAAATTCTGCATGTTTCATAGTCTTTTTTGTCTCTTGCAAACTTAAATATTTTCCGAGCCATTATCGTTTCTTCCTGTTTCTTGAGACGTTTATCAATCTCTTCCCTGCTTTTTTTTATCAAATCTTGTTGTTCTTGCCCCGCTATTTGTTGGTTAAGAGTATCAATTTGTTTGAGAATCTCATTTCTATCTAACTCAGCGTATTTTATGAAAATGGAAATCATATTCATCGACGCTTCCAAATTGTTCGTAGCCCATTCTTTCAACATTAGCGGGTTGGGATTCTCGAACGATGGAGCAATGAGAACCCTCAACCCGCGTGGTACTCGGCCCACTTCTTTATATTTTTCGAGCGACTTTTTCTCCCACCATTTAGTTAGTTCATTACGGAGAAGTTTTTCCAAGTTATTGAGTTGCGCTTTCACATCATTAGATACCCTCGGATTGTTATCATTTACCGCTGGTACATCATCGATTTCCGGTAAGTCTTTAAACAGTGCATCCGCCACGGCCTCCCGATCCCGTAACATGTCGGCTGACGAAGTCATTTTAAATGCAATGAAAGTATAATGCACTCCAGTTACCGCTACTAGTTGAGTAGCACGTACTAGTTTATGTTGGCACAATCCCTGTTACCCGCTAATGCCACACTATTGCATAGATCCCGGCTTACCGCCCCAGGTGCCCGGCTGGCCCGTTGGTGTCTTCCGACTCCTCCAGACCACCGTTGCTCCACGGGAAGACGCCAGGATTCGCTTGCAATCCAATCACAGCTGCGGGGGCTAGCTCGTGTTCTACTCCTTCCGGGTTACACACAGTATCGCGTCCGCGATGTCAGCTGAAGTTGGGCCAGCCACCAACACAGGGAGGGTCCGTAAAGGCAGAGACAGCCGTCCTCCGCCAGGAATAAATGGCAAACCACAGTCCCGAAATCCAAGTCTTTGGAACAAACAGGTACGGACCACAACGTGCTTTCCAAATCAAAGTGCTTTATTGCATTGCAGTCAGCATGACGCGTTTCGGCCGCGTTTCCACGGCCTTGATCACATGACACGCTAGGGCACATGACAACACAATTTATAGTGACGTGAGTGAACCATTAACCAATCAGACTGTTACATGGTATCATGTGGCTAAACAAATTAATGGTTCTATGCAGGGCAATATATATATAACAACAGTACTACATTTGTAAGATTCAAGCATAAATAAATAGATATATACATATAACTATTACATTAAAATAATGAATATCTGCAGGTTCTGGAGTATATTGCGATCTAATTTATAAATTTATGCCTACAAAGTGCAAACTCCTGTTGCCAATGCTGGATAGGAACCGTGGAAACATTAAAACTCATCAGAGTTTAAAATTACATTTATTACCATGACAGACTGAAGAGCACGTAAACACCAGTTAAGTGCACGTGTGGTTTAAAATTGGCTGATACGCCGTCCTGTATCCGCTATTCACATCATAGTCGGATATGGAATATAAAAACAATGTGATTTCATTTCGGAGGCCGTGGCAGACCACCATAGATACCTTAGACTTTTTCTACTTTAATCTGATGATGCTCACACATATATTGCCATTAACCTGCACAGTTTGTAATCCCAAAACTACAGTTGTGTATTATATGTAAATAGATCCAACCAGACACTCATTATAAAGGGCTGGTGCTATAAATATAACCTGTTTCCTGTGTGCTACAAAGTTAATTGGACAATCGGTCATAGTAGCATAGACGTGTGTATGTACGAACATGCTCGATGGATCCAATACAGACAGTATAGGATAAAGTGCAAGTGCAAAATTACATAAGGATTAGCAACAAAAACCAAACAGGCAGTACAAAATAAAATAAAATAAAATAAAATAAAGTGCAAGTGCACTAATATACGCAGTTTAGCAGCAAATCTAAACAGAGGTCTTACAGTGCAAATGTAATTTTCATATGGGTTCAGAGTTTGTAGCAATTTTCAAAATCATAGAAAATGCCGGACCAGCTAAAGCGCTAAGCCCAAAAGAAACCAGGGGGGCGAAAAAATGTAACTATAACATTAGAACATTAGAATAACGGTTTACGTGATTAAAAGTGTAGCCCCTAAAACCGTCCTAAAAACCAGCATAAAAACCCTGAACGAAACCAAGTAAAAACCCTTAGGTAAAACCAGGTATAAGAACAAGGCCCAAAAACTGGCAAAAAAACGGCTAAAAAGCTAACACTAAATAATCTAGCATAAAATACAAATATACAATGTTAAGATTGATATATCTCATAAAAAGTTATGCAAATCTTCCCCTGTGTTCAGGCCATTGGGCATCTTAGTATCAAGCAGCAGTATGTAGTGAGATTGCAATTGTCGTAATTTCTTTTCCCTATTGCCACCCCTGAGCATCTTGGGTGTTGAATCTACTACAAAGTATCTCAAATCATTTAAGTTATTGTGATGCACTAGCTTAAAATGACGAGCTACCGGGTAGCTTGAGTCAGAGTTGACAATAGCACGCAAGTGTTGGAGTATGCGTGTGAACACTTGCAGTTTGGTACTCCCTACATATTTTAACTTACAAGAACATTCCAGTATATATACTGCATGGTCTGTCTTGCAAGTATACAATCCTTTTATTTTAGTAGGAGTAGATTCAAAGGCATTGTAAAACTCAGATGAATTTGTACCAAATTTACATGCTCGACACGAGCTACACTTGAAGAAACCATTGCGCTTAGATAACCATGTTACTGTCCCTGCCACCTCCGGGCTGATTTTCACTAGGGCATCCCTCATTTCTAAGGTTTTTTAAATTCTATCTCCTAACTATAACGTCCCTGTAATCTATGTTTTTTTAGCCTTCTCTCTGCGGATTAAAATCACTCACCGATGATCAGTGTGGCTCCTGAATTATTTATTTGATGATTCGCTTTCTGGAATATATATATATATATATATATATATATATATATATAAGCTCCAAGCTGCCCCCAGTTGAGGAAGCACTCTAACAGCAGTGTGGTTGCTTGTAGCGGGTAAAGGACATCTCTGTACGCCGATGATTACAGCTCACATGGATCTTCAGCCTGACGCGTTTCTGAGCCTGTGCTCGTCATCAGAGGCTCGTCGTGAGTGAAAGCATGTAGACACTCCCACTATTTATATTTAACCGCCCACAGATGGGCCACTCATATGGAGGGAACGCAGTGTCTCGTGGGACTAGTAGTACGTGTCTCTTCCCTTGGAGCTTTGAGATATATATATATATATATATATATATTCACTGAAAAAACCATAGGTTTTAGGGACAGTTATAGTTAGTTGGACATTGCACTCGTACAAAACCCGTGAAATTCCCCGTTATAGTTAGTCCAGCTAACTATAACTCGGCCCCGCAATGCACTGCTGATGACGTCACATATTACATCACTCATGACATGGTCAGTGACATCACTGATGACATCACTGATGACATCTCAAATGACATCACTGATGACATCACTGATGACATCATCCAGTGACTGTGTGTTTCTGTAAAGTTTAAATATTTTTAATATATATAGGAAAAGACGTATTGAAGAATGAGTGGGTGTGTAAGTGTCTGTATGGATGATTTAGTAGGTGCGTGACTGACTCTATAAGTGAGTGATTTAACGTATCTTACTGAATGCATGGGTTAGTGACTAAACTGGGTGAATGTCTGTATCCGTCTGTCTGTTGCTGTGTAAGTGGCTGCATGTGTTTGTGAATAGCTACATGAGTGTCTATATGAGTTATTGAATGCTTGTCTGAGTATCTGTATGGGTGCCTGAGTGTTTGTGTGGGAGGGGTGTGTGCAACTCTGTGCATAGATGTGTGAGTGGGTGATTCACTGGGTGGATGGTTTCAAGAGTGCAACTGTGATAGACTGTATGGGTGGGTAAGTGTGTGTAAGAGTGTGTTAGTGAGTGAATGTATGTCCCAGTGGTACATGTGTGAGTAACTACATATGTGAAAGGCAGTATATATGTGTGTTGGAGTATATAAATAGCTATAAGCGAGAGTGAGTGATTGTGATAGTGGCTGTATGGATGAGTGTGTGCTTGTATCAGTGATTGTATAAGAGCGTAAGAATGTGCTACTATTTGTATGAGTAAGTGAGCTGGTGTGTGTATAACTGTATAGGTGAGTAAATGGTAGTGTGTTTAATTATTTGCATGACTGACTAGGTGTGTGAGTACCTCTATGGATGAGTGGCGGTGTTTGAGTGTCTATATAGGAGTATGAGTGCATATGATAGTCCTGTACTGAGTGACCGTAAGTATGAGTGACTGTACGGGTGAGTGAGTGGATGTGTGCGTAGACCTAAGAATCAGTGAGTGGGTATGTAGTTATTGGTGTTGGAGTGTCTATGGTTTTGCGAATGGCAGTCTGTAATTTAGAGTGGGTGTATCAAAGGTTATATTAGGGTGTGAGGAGGTGCATCAGATTATCACGTAGATGATGTCATCAGTGATGTCATTTGAGATGTCATCAGTGATGTCATCAGTGATGTCACTGACCATGTCATGAGTGATGTAATATGTGACGTCATCAGCAGTGCATTGCGGGGCGCGAGTTATAGTTAGCTGGACTAACTATAACGGGGAATTTCACGGGTTTTGTACGAGTGCAATGTCCAACTAACTATAACTGTCCCTAAAACCTATGGTTTTTTCAGTGAATTTCAAAGGTTTTTTAAATGCTAATTTGTAACTATAACGTCCCTGAAACCTATGGTTTTTTCAGTGAATTTCAAAGGTTTTTTAAATGCTAATTTGTAACTATAACATGTCTGAAACCTACAGTTTTTTCAGTGAATTTCAAAGGTTTTGTAAATGACAATTTTTAAATGTATTAATTGTTATATAAATTTTTTTCATACTGATTTCCAAATTTTTTAGAAACAATTTTTTTTACATATTTTATTTTTTAAATTACATTGTAATTACATTATACATTACATTACAAAAAATACTTTCTCAGAATGAATTACTTTAGTTTAATTACTTTGCACATAGGCAATAGACTTTTAAGTACAGTAGTTACAGTTGTTGCAATGGGCAACACATTTTCAAACACAATGCAACTTTCAGCTCAATGTGAATTTCTAGTTAAATGCAATTAGTTACTTTATGGATTACTTTTCTAACCACATTACTGGATCCTAGATTCAGTCCTGGGACATCTCCTGTAAACAGTTGAGTAAAAGCGTTTTGGTTACAGTCGTGATTTTTAAGGAATATTATTGTACTTTAAAAGTTCACACTTAGAAACTTTTTCTCATAGAATCACCAATGTTATCCTATGGAAGGAAATTCACTTAGAAGTTAAAAACTGTTATCGTTACTTTTTCTTACTCAGTGTTGGATCCTGGATCCAGCACTGGTGCATCTCCTGTAAACAGTTGAAAGAATGCGTTTAAGTCATACAGGCGATTTTTTAGGAATATTTGTAGTTTGTGAAAATCGACACTTTGAAACTTTTCTGCTGAAAACCAGACAATGATATCCTATGGAAGGAAATTCAAGTTACTGGTAAGTACGGTTAAAATTACTTTTCAGGATCAGTACTGGGCTGAAAGATGCAGCACTGAGGTCTCTCCTGATAACAGGTGAGTAAATCGGAATTCGTATTTCGGCTGATTTTAGAGGAATATTTTAAAGTTCCAAAACTCCACACTTAGAAGAATTTCCAAGTGAAACCAGTCAATGTTAGCCTATGAAGGAAATTCAAGTTACCGGTAAGTACGGTTAAAATTACTTTTCAGGACCAGTACTGGGCTGAAAGATGCAGCACTGAGGTCTCTCCTGATAACAGGTGAGTAAATCAGAATTCGTATTTCGGCTGATTTTAGAGGAATATTTGCACAATGGTGAAGGGAGGGGCGGGGCCTGAGGTGACATCTGTGCAAACGCGCCCGTGGCGCGTTTTAAGTTGGGGGATTAAGTCCCTTGAATCATGAGGGTCCCTACGGGCCAACTAGCCCACCAGGAACCTCCAGTATGCGCCAGGGGCTGCGTTGCAGAGACATGTACAGAGGCCACACCCCTTTTACACCTCTCTGCAACGCAGCTCTGTGGCGCTTTCTGGAAGTACCTGTTGGGCTAGTTGGCCTCAGGGACCCTCAGGATTGAAGAGGATTTAATTCCCCATCTTAAAACGCGCCACGGGCCTGTTTGCACACATGTCACCTGAAGCCCCGCCCTCCCTTCACCACTGTGCAAACGCGCCCAGTGGCGCGTTTTAAGTCGGGGGATTAACTCCCCTTGAATCCTGAGGGTCCCTGGGGTGCAACTAGCCCACCATATACCTCCAAAAAGCGCCAAAGAGCTGCGTTGCAGAGAGGTGTAAAAAGGGGCGTGGCCGGCCTTGCACTTTTTTTTTATTTTTTTACTTTGGGGAGGGGGCTGCGTGGCCCCCTCCGTGGCCACTTATGGCCCCGGGGACCCCATCCCCGGGGCCTGGCCTCTCGTTGGGGACTGTGGGGGTCCCCAAGCCCCCCACAGTCCCGCCGGCTCCCCGTGTCCTACCGGAGCCGGCATTGCTTTTACACATGGGGAGCTGCTAAGATGCAGCTCCCCATGTGGAAAGCTAATCGGCTTTGGATATTGGAAGAGAGAGCAGGTTTCCCTGCTCTCTCTCCCAATATCAAGCAAGTTTGCAATGACAGGACGGGAGCCGCGAGGCTCCCGTCCTGTCATTGCAAACAGCAGTGTCCCGGGGTAGGCACTCCGGGACACTGCAGGAGCCGGCTCCTGGGGGTGGCGGTCCCCAGGGCCACCACAGGCTCCAGGAGGGGGCCGCGCGGCCCCCTCCCTACATTTTGAAAGCCCCGGGAGGTGGTGGTCCTCGGGGCTTGGGGTCCAAAACGGACCCCCATTTTAATTTTCTTAGTGCCCCGGGAGGTGGTGGTCTCGGGCGTGTGGGGGCTGGAGCCCCCACACAGGTTTTTAATTTAAAAAAGAAGCCCCGGGAGGTGGTGGTCCTCGGGGCTGCGGGAGGGCTCAGAGCCCTCCCGCACCATTATACATAAAGCCCCGGGGGTGGTGGTCCCCGGGCTTGGGGGCCCTAGAGGCCCCCACACATAAAATTAACCCCCCAGCATGCCCTCGGGACTTGGCCCACCCGGGGCCAATTAACATCGAGCGCGGGAGACCGCGCTCGATTCTTTTTTCGGCAGGGTTCGCGCTCCCTGAGCGCATCCTGCCGATTTCAGGACCCCCTGAGCAGACCTAGGGGGTCAGGGTGTTTCTACCCTGCCCCCTTTGTGCGCTTTGTGCACTTGTTTCTGTCCCTCGGTTCTACCGAGGGACAAAATGGCTGCCAACACTTCCTGGTTTGGAGTGTTGACAGCCAATTAACATAAAGCTCGTGCTCTGGAGGATCCGCGGCCCTAGATATATCTATCTTTTTACTTTTGATTTTCTCAGCAACTACTGAACGGATTTACACCATTTAACAAAAAGGGTTCTTTCTGAACCAATAACTACCTCTTTGCCAAATTTGGTGTAATTCCGTTCAGCAGTTCGGGCTGTAGCCGTGTCTAAAGTTTCCTATGGAAAATTGCATGGGGAAAACGCGTTTTGGGACCCCCTTTTCTCGGCCCCCGCTTGACGAATCCCCCGAGACTTTCAGGGTAGGAGCGGACCGGAGCGCCCCACAAAGTTTGAAAATTTTGCGAAGATACGTCAACCGGCAAGAGAGTTATTTCAAATAGAATGTCGCGGATTTCCTATGGATAATAGGTTGTAACTATAACTATCTACTGGCGACTGCCAGTAGATAATATATATATATATATATATATATATATTATATATATATATACCAACAACACAGTTGCCCAGCGCAGTGAGAAGCACTCGAACCAGCGAGAGGTTAAAAAACCTTTTAATGGGTACAAGCAGGCTCCGTCAAGCCGAATCAAATTAGCAGCTTTACTGTCTTTATATTGCCTGCCGCGTTTCAGAGATGAACTTCTTCCTCAGAGGCTGTGACAGTGAAGAGAGCGCATTTACAACAACGCCCACTAATTAAAAGAACCATTGCACGCTCGTCAATTAGCTGCTCCAATAAGTACTGTGCATTCTGGGCCTTGTAGTGTCCATAATAGTCCCTGTATGGGTTTTGTAGCGCTGATAATTCTGCTAATCAAATTTATAGCCCTGAATGAGCCTCCGCTTGCGGGTCCGCTTTCAATCCCAAATCGCTGCTCCACATCTGCGATCTGCTTGCATAGCAAACGGCGTGGCTCCCTGGATCGCGGGATGGTGCTCCTCGGCAGCAGGGCTGCCGCCCACACATACCAACAACACAGTTGCCCAGCGCATATATAAAAACCAATCCCGAAACCGAAATTCCAGTAAACCAGGCAAAGACTCCAGTGCAGATTTTATTAGAAGTGTTAATCCCATCAAACAGAGTCACCTGCTGTTGAAGGAACAGGTGCCACATTGGGAGGAGATAAAAGCAACTGGGAAGCCTCAGAATCTTGTCGCACTCCACTTGGATTTTATTGTGCACGATTACAGTTTCAGACACGGCAGCTCACTGTAGCAATCCGGCGAAAACTACGACGACCAGAAGGCCATTGAGTTGGTTACACCCACTGAGGCGGGACGTTGCAAGTACTTCAGTTGCCGCCAAAATCGCTGTATCTGTTGACTGCGTTGCCCTAAGCTCCTGAAGAAGTGTCTTACATGAAACGCGTTGGGCTGGGAATGAGATATCTGCTGACATGCCTGAAGTCTCTACAAATGCTTCCTCTCAATAAACGAATTGGCGAATACTTACCTGTTGTGGGCTCTTCCGTAGCAGGTGACTCTGTTTGATGGGATATATATATATATATATATATATATATATATATAATCTTAGCAAAACGACTGTTCCCTCATAAGAAACAGACTCCAGCACGCTCGGGATAGCTGAAAAAGGATTTATTTTCGAGCCACGTTGATCCAGGTAACGCGTTTTAACTGCACAAGCAGTCTTCTTTATATATATATAAATCCTTTGGGCCTCGTTGCCCCTTGAGTCCATTCGGCGAGCATACAGGGGAGGCACCCTGAATATATAACCGGCACGACTGAGCCCCCAGGTACCTGTGGCCACCAAACATCGGTACCGGCTGTCCGCCTGCCGACCCTGCTAAGTTAATTAATGTAAATAAAATGTAACATAATAGCTCTTAAATCACATCGAAGGCTATCTCGGTGCTGCAAGTATTTAACAAACACAGCCCAGGACCCCCAGTCCAGCTGAGCCTTGCATGCCCGGTGAAAGCCACTCTCTACCAATGCAGGCCCAGAGATCGACACATGCACGCACGAAAGCTCCAACCGACTGCCCACATCAGTACACCATAGCTCCCAAATGAGAACGTGGCAGACCGGACCAAGGCCATCAAAGTGTCAAACAAGAGAGAGCAGCTTAGCCCGGTGGCAGTGCGTGTCAATGCACCAACCAGGCAAGCCAACTCTCTCAACAGCACAGACAGCCACCTTCAGCCAGTCTACAGCACTACTGTCTGCAGCTTGAGTGACCCTCTTCCAGCAACCTGGTAAAAGACGCTCTGGCTCACCCTGGCACTACAGGAGGACAGTCATGGTGGCAAAGGTGAGAGAGCACTGAAGTAGTGCAATGGGATGTCTGTGAGAGTGTCAGATTGGGGTAAATTATGGTTTAATGGGCAAAATATTGTGTATTGTTCAGGTACACATATCGGGGATTTATGGGTCTTGGAAGCACGCTGGAAACCGGGTCCAAAGGAGTGGGTGGGGCCGGCGGTGGGTCTGTCACTACAGGAAGTCCTGAGCCTGCCCAGGAATGGAATGCAATAGGTCTTATTCGATTTCAATGAGTTGAACTGTCATATCGAATAAAGATTTATTTGTAACATTAGATTGGGAAAACTCACAGGAAGGAGATTTCTGGAACACTGGTAAACTTATTGTTTCGTACCACGTAGTTTGGATGTTTCTGAATTGAACAAAACCTCTTAGTTTTATGTCTTGTTTAGTCTCATTTTCTTCTGATTCTGTGCCTGTGCTTGGTTAAAGGGCGCTTGCTTGAAATCCTCATTTCCCTCACTTTGAAAAGTCCTGTGGACTCAGATCTCTGCAGTACATGCTCTGACTGAAGCATTCAGTTTTCTTCTCAGCCCCAAACCCATGCCTTGCACTTTGATGGGAACATCAAGATTTTGTGGACCTTTCTATCGTCCTGTTCTCAAGATGACGAAGCTTCATTTGGTGACCTGGGGTGCACTCACTTGCTGTGCCCTTGTTGTCACGCCGGTGTTAAACCAGTTTTGGACTAATTTCAAGATTAGGACACCGTGTACCTGATCCTCCCACCCTCCCACTGCAAGGGGGCTGGAAGGTTTGTAGAGGTCTCTCTGGCACACACCTCCTCCAACATGAACCAGGCATATTCGCAAAATGTGTGTTTTATGAGGATTATCTGTGAGTTACTACTTTTTACTAGGTTAGTGCTCTTCCATTTCTGGTGCTTTACAGCAGTATTAAGATCTACTTAGAGTTTCTCATTGCTCAAATGGGTGTAATATCTGATATTTATATGTTTCCCTCGTCTTCATTGCTTGATTTTGCTTGCGAGAAAATGTCACTCATAGTCATTGAATGTCACTCATAATTACACTGAAATTATGAAAATGTCACTCATAAGCAATCTGAAACCTTGGCAGCTATGCTCCGGGCCTGAATGAGCATGAGAAAATGCGCACTCACTGTGATGTTTTTAGAATCAGAGGGTTTAATAATGCAGAAAAGTCACATCCAACTAAGCATTGGAAAAGAACACCCTACAAGTTTCGGCAACTCACGGGTGACGGGCCATACCACAAAAATGTGTGAAAAGTAAAGAAGGACACACAGGTCCCACTCATTCATGCATACTGTGGCTGAAATGTTAAACATCCAGCGTATAAAAGATTTACGGTGTAAACAATTGAGAGGGTCACATGAATACATTAAATCAAGTGTATACACTCACTGGGCGTTGCGCGCCTGTGCTTATAGAGAGGGGCTGTATAATCATTTACAACAATGCTATATTTACAGGCTTTACATGAGGTGTAGGGGTGGAAGCCTTGTATGTTGGTCCTACTATTGGTCTTGGTTCCTACATCACTTTTACTTAGTCTGTCCTTTAAAGTGATTCCGTTATGGAATGTCACTTTGGGACTGCCATCAATAACGTCAGTCAGACTTCTTTCTACAGAGAGGATAGGCCATAGCTCCCAAATGAGAACGTGGCAGACCGGACCAAGGCCATCAAAGTGTCAAACAAGAGAGAGCAGCTCTTGATTTCCCCACCCTTATTATTGAATGTGGTTATGAACCTACTGGTGTTGGCAGATTCTGTGGATGGGGATTTTTTGGGAATAAGCAGATCTTCTCTTTTTATGCTTAGAGCTTTTTTAGCCACCATTTCCAGAGCAGCTGGCGTATAACCTCTTTGTTTAACTCTCAGGGTCATCACTTCACATTCCTTATGGAAAGCTAAATTGGTGCTGCAGTTTCTACAAGCTCGTAAATATTCCCCATTGGGGATACTTTCAATGAGAGCTTGAGAATGGCTACTGGCCGCGTGGCGCACTGTGTTTCCAGCTGTGACTTGCTGTTGAGGCGTGTGGTCAATTACCTCAATGGTAACATCTAGGAACTCAGCAGAAGTGTTATCCATATGGGAAGTGAGACCAATATTGAAGGGATTATTGATCAATTGTTTGACAAATTTGAGAGCTTCAGATTTTATTCCCTTCCAAATTATGAAGAGATCGTCAATGTAACTTAACCACATTATGGCCCTTGTTTTAAAAGCTTCAAGGATGCCGGCTACCTGCTGCTCCCACCAGTCCATGAAGAGTCCAGGTGTAGCTGGGAGCAAAGCAGTAGTTCCCCTTTTGGGGCAGTTCCATTCTGAATTTATACCGTACACACATCGCTTGGGGATTGTTGGTTCTCCTTTCATAATCTCCTTTACATCTTCTCCTCTCTCCAGTCCTCAATTCTTTATGTGCTAAATATTGAATGTTTTCAGTGAGCGTATGCACTTGATTTAATGTATTCATGTAACCTTCTCAATTGTTTACACCGTAAATCCTTTATATGCTGTATGTTTAAAATGGGCACCACGGTATGCAGAATACGTGGGGCCTGCATGTCCTTCTTTACGTTTCACACATTTTTGTTATAAGGTATGCGAAGTACTCTGGCCCGTCACCCGTGAACAAGGCGTTTGAAACGTGCAGGGTGCTCTTTTCTATTGTTCAGTTGGATGTGACTTTTTTGCATGAAACCCCTCTCATTCTAAATACATTACTGCGAGTGCACATTTTTTTGGGCTTCTCCAGGCCCAGAGACGTGCTGGATATATATGTCCCTTTCTATCTCGGCGTGGATAGCACTGTGCTGATCCTATGCTTAAAAACTTTGATAGAAAAGCAGACATTTGAGGTGAGCAAATTTAGAGTGCTGCTGGTGTTGAGGGTGCTCTATACAGGAACTGCCTTCCACCTAAACTTGGGAACTACGCAGAGTTCTCTGTTTCTTTTTTGCATATATATATATATTATAAATTGACTACTTTTGTATATTATTTTTTGTATTTATAAAAAGAAATATATTTTACGGCTGTTAATAAGTGTGCACTGCATATTCATTATTCACAAATACTGTAAGTATATTGGAATATAATTAATATAGTTATACATAAAAATGTCAATGTGTTCATTTATTATCAAATGTAAATTACATGTGTATGAAATTGATCGTGTACTCTGTATGTGTGTTTGTGTATATATATATATATATATATATATATATATATATATATATATATCGCGCTCAGTGGGGAGTGACCAACAGGTAAGTTGCACTCGAACAAAGGGATAAAGAAAGGACTTCACCTCCCACAAAGCAACGCATTGACTCATACAGAGTAGCCAATCAGTGGCATGCTATATCGCTTCAAAATGTAGGGTGATAGCCATTATGCGCTTTCAGACTGCAGTTTCCTTTGAAAAAGAGGACTTCTCGAAACGCGTCAGGATTGCAGTCTCATGCTGATAACCTGCTGGCAAGTGAAGCTGTTTGACCGATAATAAAGGCTGTTTGGGGAAGCTTTTCCTTTGTTCGAGTGCAACTTACCTGTTGGTCACTCCCCACTGAGCGCAATGTATCTAGCGGCCGTCCTGCCGCTGAGTTTGCACCACTCCGGAAACTGGGGGTCACGGAGTTCCTATATGAGGGGCTCTGAATGTGAGGCAAAGGATACGGATTTTACCAGCCACGCTTGCCAGAGGCTCATGTGAGAGCCTTACTTTTTGCATTCATTGGGAAAGCGCATCCATCTTGGGATAAAGAAAGGACTTCACCTCCCACAAAGCAACGCATTGACTCATACAGAGTAGCCAATCAGTGGCATGCGATATCGCTTCAAAATGTAGGGTGATAGCCATTATGCACTTTCAGACTGCAGTTTCCTTTGAAAAAGAGGACTTCTCGAAACGCGTCAGGATTGCAGTCTCATGCTGATAACCTGCTGGCAAGTGAAGCTGTTTGACCGATAATAAAGGCTGTTTGGGGAAGCTTTTCCTTTGTTCGAGTGCAACTTACCTGTTGGTCACTCCCCACTGAGCGCGATGTATCTAGCGGCCGTCCTGCCGCTGAGTTTGCACCACTCCGGAAACTGGGGGTCACGGAGTTCCTATATGAGGGGCTCTGAATGTGAGGCAAAGGATACGGATTTTACCAGCCACGCTTGCCAGAGGCTCATGTGAGAGCCTTACTTTTTGCATTCATTGGGAAAGCGCATCCATCTTGGGATAAAGAAAGGACTTCACCTCCCACAAAGCAACGCATTGACTCATACAGAGTAGCCAATCAGTGGCATGCGATATCGCTTCAAAATGTAGGGTGATAGCCATTATGCGCTTTCAGACTGCAGTTTCCTTTGAAAAAGAGGACTTCTCGAAACGCGTCAGGATTGCAGTCTCATGCTGATAACCTGCTGGCAAGTGAAGCTGTTTGACCGATAATAAAGGCTGTTTGGGGAAGCTTTTCCTTTGTTCGAGTGCAACTTACCTGTTGGTCACTCCCCACTGAGCGCGATATATATATATATATATATATATATATATATATATATCCTCCAAAGTTGCCCCAGAGCTCAAGGACGCCACCCCTACGGGAGAGAATTCAACAGAATTTTTTACTAAAAAAACAGTGCACCCTTTCTCAATAAATGTATCAGTCCCTGACGCGTTTCGGTGACACTTCACCTTAATCATAGGGCGGGGCAAAAACAAACCATGGAAAACACACTGCAAACGTATTGTTCCACGAGCATGCACTCTCCAGTGAATAGCATGCTGGGTGTTGCAGTGCCGATATTTCCCTCAGTAGGGTCCATGTATTTGTCCAAAGTTACAACATCCCCACTGTTCTCACAATGTTTACATTACATATATGCCCTCTGGTGCAAAGATAAAAACAACATTTTATTTATGAGCGTGGTACCATGTTCATGCAAGATGTTTTTAATTATTAGTGTGTGCCACTCACTTAAATAAATGCACTTTTAGCATCAGAGAGTGCTTGCAGTTGTATCCACTGTCTTTGTTTCAAAAGAAGCGTGGGCATGATGTAATAATAAAAACGCCAGGGTTTATCAATACAGTGCTGAGTGCACCAGTGGCCTGGGCCCAGAGTTATCAAAATTTCAACAAAAGGCAGGGTGTGCAGACTGCTAGATGCAGCACGCACCCAGCTCTGATGCATGCTGTGGACTTATTGGCTCCCTGCAACTCCCACTGGGTACGCGAGAGGCCAACCAATGGGAAAATGCAGCACCAGCAGGACTAGAAAAGCATAGCCTATTAAGAGAAGCAGTAAGAAAAAAGAAAAAGCCTGAGTACATTTGAAGCGTAGGTGTATATAAAGTGCACCTGAGCCTGATAACTGCTTCCCTTTGACTCAGCATGGAGCAAGAATCCAGTATAGGGAGGGGACAGAGGGAGTAAGGGGGGGCTGCACTCAAGAATACTGAATTGTGTGCTCATTAAAATGTGTTTTATTTAGTACAACTGTGTGATTAAAGTACTTTTTGTCTTGTTAAGACAAGCAGGTTTAACACTGAGGTTGGCTTTGTTGGTTGATGGTTTAGTGTTAAGCTCGAGCCCCTCTATAGTACCTCGCTGAGAAGCCAAGTGCGGAAGGGGTTGTACTTGCATCAGTTTGCAGAGCCATAAGATGGTCCTTGGACACAAATGGCACACAACCTCAACCCCCATGGTTGAGGCCCAGTAGCCCCTACCTGCACCATGGCTTCCCATATAGGGTATGCCAGTTTCAGCAAAGCTAGAGTCAATACTTACGGTCAGACTGGTGCTCACATTGCATCCCATCCTTGTTGCCAATGTAGGGAAGCATGCTGAGCCAACGCAGGCAAATAATGGAAAAGAAGAAAGTGTGAACATTCATTAACCTCCAACCTGTGCAGCAAATGAGGACCAGATGGATTTGGCAGCTATTTGAGCTGGATTCAGGATCCAGTTTGCCCCAGTTTAATATGCTGAATTTGTCATGGTGTAATTTTTTGACACCAGAACACATTCAGTAGTTCCCACATGTTGTATGCTTTCAGTTCGGAGCAGTAATCTTCAGGCGGTGGGAGAGCTTTCCTTTTGTGCACTATCAGCTGGGCTCAAAACACAGGCCTCCCCTTCAATCGCTGTATTCCTTGATATGGAAAAGGCTTTCGATTCAGTGGAATGGCCCTTTCTTAGGCAGATCTTGCTTCGGTTTGGGGTGGGGCAGGTCTTTCTTCAGATGCTTAATGTGTTGTACTACTCCCCTACAGCTCGCATAAAGATTGGAACCCTAGTCACGAACCCCATAGCAATCACTAGAGCTACTAGGCAGGGTTGTCCCATGTCCCCTATTTTATATGCCTTGGTGGCGGAACCTCTGGCCTGTGCACTAAGAGAATATCACAGTCATAGGGGTATTCGGTTCCCCAATTACCAACTGATCGTCTCTTCATATGCTGACGACACTCTGCTGTATGTCCGCCATCCGGAACATAATCTCTCACCGGTGCTTAGAGAGGTGGTACATTTTGGAGCTGTGTCAGGTCTTCATGTAAACTGGAACAAGTCCATAATGTTTCCTCTCACCCCGTCTACCAAGCCGGTCGAACCGGACTACCCGCTGCAATGGACTACGGATCCGGTGAGATATTTAGGGGTCAAGATTCACACGGAGTCAGAAGTAGTCTTTAGGGAAAATTATGGCGTGGCCATAGATAGGTTGGAGGAAGATGTCACGCGATGGATAAAGCTTCCGCTGTCGCTTCTTGGCAGAATATCCATTATGAAAATGATTATATTGCCACGTTTTCTGTTTCTCTTCACTAATATCCCTATGGTGCTACCAAGAGTGTTTCTCCTAAGACTTCAGTCACTTCTGATACAGTTAGCTTGGGCGGGCAAGCAGGCGCAAGTCAGTTGGCAGGTGCTAACCTTACCTTATTCAATGGGTGGACTTGGTGCCCCGGATCTGACTTTGTACTATAGAGCGGCACAATGCGCGCAGGCTTATCAATGGATACATGGCCCCACTGATGCACCCCAAATCCGGATTGCGACAGTGGTTGCTACACCTCGGCCTCTTCCGGCAGTATTGTTTTCACCTCCGGATAGACATACGGGAATTCTTGATTCGATCAACTCAGTCGTGCATGCATGGCACCAGGTGCTAGAGATGCAAGCTGGAGCCATTTTATACTCCCCGGCGGCTAGGGTGGAATGGTGCGTATGGTTGCCCCCATGCAGAGATAGGGGGTAATAAAGGCCCTGCTGAAATTAGGTCTAAATTGTATTGGGGATCTCTTTGCGGAGGGCGGGCTAAAGACTGGGCGACGGTTATAGCCAACTTGGAGGCACCCTCGCTTCTGGAACGCTTCCAGTTCCATAGAGTTATACATGCACTGAGGGACAGATTGGGTGACGATCTGGAAGAACCTCCGGAGGTGCAGGCCCTCTCCGCTATTATTAAGTCGCAGACCCCCACAAGACTGGTGTCTAGAATATATCAGACCACAATGGCCCACAGGCAACATGAATACACGAAAGCTAGATTGTCCTGGCAGCGGGACTTGCAGGAAGATATTACGGACGAGATCTGGTCGTATTGCTGTATAAATATAAAGCGCATATCCCTTAATGGACGGCATAGACTAATACAGTTTAAGTTCCTGAATAGGGTTTATTACACACCGGACCGACTGCATAGATATGGCTTAAGAGCCGACTCGACATGCAACAGATGTAGGTCAGAGGCAGCGGACTTTTACCATTTGGCCTGGGTATGCCCAGGAATAGCGAGTTTTTGGGATCAGATATTTACCCTCCTTGGTCAAATTATCGGGAGGGAGTTGACACCGGAGCCGCGACTAGCGCTACTTGGGTATTCTAAACTTCTTCCTAAGGCACAGAGACGGCTGATTGATATGGGAACTTTGTTGGCTAAGAGATGTATAGCGACTTGCTGGTCTCGTGGGCCGCTCCCTACTGTGGCACAATGGCCTAGAGACATGCTATACTGCAGTACTCAAACTGAGAATTATAGCGAATTACTTCCACCCCGTAGTAGGCCTAAGAATTATTGGGGGCTGTACAAGTCGTACCTAGAAGCCAAAGCTGCGAGCGTTCTGGTGGGCGATGCTGGGGAGTAGTGGGGGCAGTGGTGTTGGGGGGGGCTGTTTGGAACTGCGCTGTAATGTATCTATAGTGGAACCCTGTGAGATCTGTGACTCTGGAACACTTTGTGTACTTGCACTGTGATACCCTGTTTGTAATGAGTTGCCATATTACTGATGTGGACATTGGATGAGGCTAATGTGACATGATGCAATGCTTTAATGATGGTGTTTGAGAGTCTTCTATGTTGGTTATATAAAATCAATAAACAAGTTTAAAAAAAAAAAAACACAGGCCTCATTTGAAGGGTCTTCAGCTAGCCATTGTCCTGACCGCTCAGCCCTCCACAGGGCTTGGTCGCCCCACTCACTGCTGCCGCTCCTGCCTGCCTTGCAGCCTCCTGCCTGGAGATTCCTTCGCTCGCTGCCCGCTGCTCCTGGGACTTTCCCGCTGCTCCTGGGACTTTCCCGCTGCCCGCTGCTCCTGGGACTTTCCCGCTGCTCCTGGGACTTTCCCGCTGCTCCTGGGACTTCCCGCCACTGCCTCCCTGCGGCCCCGCCCCCCCGTGATTCCATTCGCCGCCCCGCTCCCGCCACCCAGCTGCTCCTCCTCCAGGCTCCTTACTTATGACGCCCCTGAGCGACCGCGCAGCGGCCGCGCGCAGCGGGAGCACCGACGGAGCGCCGAAGGTGCACCAAAGGTAAGCCCGTCTGCGCCCGTCCGCGCCTGGCCCGCGCCCAGCGCCAGGACCCCTGGATCCCACCGATGCAACACTACTCGACGGACCTACGACGCCGCCACCCTCACCACACTCAATGCCGGCCGGAACCCTGCCTGCTACCGAGCCTCACCGAGACGCACCCACGGACCCTTCACCTGCCAAGCCTGCCGATTCACCTGCCCCCGGACGTGCACCACCTCCGCCAAGTCGAGCACCAGCAGCAACCACCTGAAATGCATCCTGTTGAACACCCGCTCCGTCCACAGGCATGCCGTGGAACTCTGGGACCTGCTCGACGCAACAGCACCGGACGTCGCCTTCCTCACCGAAACCTGGATGAACGCCTCCTCAGCGCCCGACATCGCCATAGCCATCCCGGACGGATACAAGATCACCCGGAAGGACCGCGTCAACCAGACGGGGAGGAGGCATCGCCATCGTACACAAGAACACCATCCGCATCTCGACTAACTCCGACGAGACCTTCACCGCCGCCGAACACCTACACTTCCAGATACACACTGACCCCAAGACCACCCTCCGAGGCACCCTCATCTACAGACCCCGGGACCACACACACTATTCAGCGAAGACATCGCAGACTTCATCAGCCCGCACGCCATGCCCTCCGCCGACTACATCCTCCTAGGGGACCTCAACTTCCACCTGGAGAACAACAACGACAGAAACACCACCGCCCTGCTGGACAACCTCGCCAACCTCGGACTCAAGCAACTGGTGAACACGCCCACCCACTACGCCGGCCACACGCTTGACCCCGTCTTCTCTTCCAGCAAGCACATCTCCTTCAGCCACGCCACCGGACTCCACTGGACCGACCACAGCTGCGTCCACTTCAGCTTCAGAAAGACTGCGACCCACCACCACCCGCAACAGGCTCCCCGCCGGAGCTGGAGCAAGATCACCGCCGAGCAGCTCACCGCCTCCCTCAGCCAGAACACACCCACCAACACAACGGACCCAAACGAAGCAGCCAGCAACCTCGCCAAGTGGCTGACCGCCTGCGCCGACGACCTCGCACCACTAAAAAACCCTCCCAGCAGACCCGGAAGCAAGAAACCCCTTGGTTCACCAACGAACTCAAGGAATCCAAGAAGAACTGCCGCACTCTCGAGAAAGCCTGGCGACTCGACCAGACCACAGACAACAGGACCGCCCTCAAGCACGCCACCCGCAAACACCACCAGCTGATCCGTGCCACCAAGAAGTCGGCACTCAAAGAACGACTGGACAACAACGCCCACGACAGCAAGGAACTTTTCAGCATCGTCAAAGAGTTCTCCAACCCCAGCGCCGGAAACAACGACATCACCCCTCGCAAGACCTCTGCAACTCACTCGCCGCATTCTTCCACCGCAAGATCACCGACATACATAACAGCTTCGACGCACAGACCACGCACCCTACCGCCGAACCAACGCCCGCCACCACCACCCTCTGCAACTGGACCCCGATCAGCACCGAAGACACCACCCGCACGATGAACTCCATCCACTCCGGATCACCAACCGACCCCTGCCCACACCACGTCTTCAACAAAGCCGACGCCACCATCGCACCCCATCTCCGGGACATCATCAACTCCTCCTTCCACACCGCCACCTTCCCGGAGAGCTGGAAGCACGCCGAGCTTACCGCCCTCCTGAAGAAACCAACGGCGGACCCCACCGACCTCAAGAACTACCGTCCCATCTCGCTCCTTCCGTTTCCGGCCAAAGTCATCGAGAAGACCGTCAACAGACAGCTTGCCGCCTTCCTCGAGACGAATGGATCCCTCGACCCCTCGCAGTCCGGGTTTCGGGCCAACCACAGCACCGAGACCGCCCTTATCGCAGCCACCGACGACATCAGAACCCTAACCGACAACGGGGAAACAGCTGCCCTCATCCTCTTGGACCTCTCCGCGGCGTTCGACACCGTCTGCCACCGCACCCTAGTGAAGCGCCTCAGCAACATCGGAATCCGAGAGAAAGCACTGGAATGGATCATCTCGTTCCTCGCCGGAAGAACCCAGAGAGTCCGCCTCCCCCGTTCAGATCCGAGGCCACCGTAGTCATCTGCGGCGTTCCACAAGGATCTTCACTCAGTCCAACCCTCTTCAACGTCTACATGAGCCCCCTCGCAGCCATCGCACGCCAACACAACCTCAACATCATCTCCTACGCCGACGACACCCAGCTGATCCTCTCCCTCACCAACGACCCCACCACCGCCAGAGCCAACCTACACGACGGGATGAGAGACGTCGCCGACTGGATGAGGAACAGCCGCCTTAAACTGAACTCAGACAAGACGGAAGTCCTCATCCTGGGCTCATCACCCTCCGCCTGGGACGACTCTTGGTGGCCCTCGGCCCTGGGCACCGCGCCCAAGCCAACGGACCACGCACGCAACCTGGGCTTCATCCTGGACTCCTCCCTGTCGATGACCAGACAAGTCAACGCCGTCTCATCTTCATGCTTCAACACCCTGCGCATGCTCCGCAAGATCTTCAGATGGATCCCCACTGAAACCAGGAAGACCGTCACCCAGGCACTCGTCACCAGCCGACTGGACTATGGGAACACCCTCTACGCCGGAACCACAGCCAAACTTCAAAAAGACTCCAGCGCATCCAGAACGCCTCCGCACGACTCATCCTGGACATCCCCCGACACAGCCACATCACCGGACACCTGAAAGACCTGCACTGGCTCCCCGTCAGCAAGAGAATCACGTTCAGACTCCTCACCCACGCACACAAGGCCCTCCATGACCTGGGCCCCAAGTACCTCAACGACCGCATGACCTTCTACACGCCCACCCGCCAGCTACGATCAGCCACGCCCTCGCCACCGTACCACGCATCCGCAGAGCCACCGCCGGAGGAAGATCCTTCTCCTACCTGGCAGCCAAGACCTGGAACTCCCTCCCCACTCACCTTCGGCGAACCCAGGACCATCTCTCCTTCAGGAAGCAGCTCAAGACCTGGCTGTTCAAGCAGTAACTTACCCCCTCCCCCAGCGCCTTGAGACCCTCCCGGGTGAGTAGCGCGCTCTATAAATGCCGTGATTGATTGATTGATTGATCTGGAGTCTAACTCCCAGATGTCAAAGCATATGGAAAGACACAAAGGTGCACACCTTGTTTTCACTTCACAAGTACTTAAGAAAAACTATGATTTGGAGTCATGTTTATGTCTTTGTTCAACTCTTGGATGTAAGAGATATGCATATACTGCAAGAATGTATGAGTAATTACAACAATAACGATTTACATAGCACTTGCTGATATATTTTTTGTTCATTTTCTTTTGTAGTGCTACTCATCCCAATACAGGGTGTCAGAGCACCTCTTTACATCACACAGACATTATACAGAGGTAATACATCATACAAGTGTCTAAATCAATGTACAGGAAATGTAACATATGACAATGGGTGCATGGTTTGGTGAAATACACAGTCAGGATTTACAGATGAATTTGTTGTCTGTACTAATAAGTCTTTATTTTTACCCAACAGAACCCTTGTTAGCAACCTTATTATAATGAATAAGAGAGAAAAAACAATACGGTTTGAAACCTATGAGTTTGCATGCAACTCCTTGATGCTGGTTCATATTCACTGTGCTATAGTAGAAGGATTGTAACTGAAAGTAACAAAATGATCTCTGTGACAGAAGCAGTAACCTACAGAGCTATCCACCTAAAATTCAAATCTTTATTCTACATTGTAGGAAATGTGTCATTTCTGCAGGGTCACCCAGATTTGTCGCCTTTTGCTAGACCCTAACTTCTTCCTGGCTCTAGAACTCTGTGCACTTTACCCCTTCTTATCAGTGATAAAGTGCCTGTGCTCCCCCTTTCAATGTGTTAAAATTGGCATACCCCAAATTGGCAAGTTTAACTTGCCTGTACGTCCCAAGTATATGATACAAAGTGTGCCCAGGGCCTGTAAGTTCAATCTCACTAGTGGACTGCAGCATCTATTGTGCCACCCACTACATTGACAGTGCAAGCATGACTGCATGCCTACCATTTGTAATCTGACTGTTGCAGTTTTTAACTCCAAATTAAACCTGTCAAAATGGCTGCTTTTGACAGGTCAGAACCTTCCCTTTAAATATGTATGTTACCCCTATGTAGACCTTATTGCCAATAAGGCTGGGCGAATTGCATTTAAAAGTAGGATATGGAGGAAATTAATGTTAAACATGTCCTTACAAGGAAAAAGCCCAAGAGGCTATTTTCACTGTAGGAAGGCTGGCCCTTAGCAAAACACTGAGTTACATTATTACATTTAACAATGGTCATTTTGATTAGGAAACATAATAAACAACTATTTGTTATGTTATGTTATTTCTACTTTTATAGCGCGCGGCTCACCCGGGGGCATCTCGGCGCTGCATAGAGACAAACCTAAGATTAGGAAATCAGACCATACAAAATTAAAACAGGTAAGCTTTTAGTTGTTTCCTAAATATTCTGTAGGTGGAAATTTCACGCAGAGCAATAGGTAATTTATTCCAGTATCTTGGAGCAAGGTACGAAAAGGCTTTGCCCCCTTGTGGCGGAGCGCCGCCAGAGGACTCCTCCTCCAGGGCTTCCGACATCGGGGAGATGCTGCCTTACCTGTCACCATGTCCCCTCCTCTTTTGCCAGAGCCCGGCGAGTGCAGCACGCTGTCCCTTTAATGCGGGGTTGTCCCTGGTCTCCCCGGCCGATCACGTGGTCAGGTCAGCTGGTGTAACGGGCAGTGAAGAGGAAGCGAGGAAGAACTCGGAGGAAAAACCACGGACCGGGGTCAGAGCAGTGGAGACGCCGGAACCGGGACTCCAGACCTTTCTCATAGGACCGGGACTGGGAGGACTTCGGTGCGACGTGGAAGCAGGAGGGAAGCAGAGGACGAGAACCGAGCAGGGAGAGGAGAGGGTGCCGACGGAGACGCTGCCTCCACGAAGCAAGGAAAGAGGGGAACCGGACCCAATCCGGCAACACGTGGAAGCCCGCCACGGCCCAGGAGGGTCGTGGCTTAAAAAGGTACGGGACCAGCTGGGGGCCGCGTGGGAGAAAGGGAAGCAGGGTGGAAGGGACGGCTAGCCTGACAGTCTGCGATACCTGAGTAGTGCTTGTACCACCAACGAGAGCGCGATAGGGCGTCACTGGTGTCGGTCGGGTGTTTGTTCCTTCACTCCCTTTCCCCTAGTTGTCCATCCAGTGCCACAACGTGTCCCTCACGAGCCTTTCTGTTTTCTTTTGGGGTTACCTGTCTGGATACTGAGGAAGGACCCAGGAAGCAGACACCGGCGAAGCTCCTTTGTGCTGCCTGAACAAGGACTGGCCCATTACCCCACTCTCTGAAGGAAGAGAGAATGAACATTTATGTTGTCCTAAATCCGCTATACCCCCTGTGAGAACACGACTAATAAACCACTGCCTTCTCTACTCAGTCCCCGTCTCCTTGCCTCCATCTCCTCTGGGCCACACATGGTGTCAGAAGTGGGATTGTAACGCCTCCAGGAACGATGGAAAACCTTATACAGCAGCTCATACGCGGCCAGGAGAAGCTGGAGTAGGCCGTGGAGAAGCAGATGGCTTCGGCCCAGGCCGATAGGGAACTCTTTAAGGATACAATGACCAACCAGGCGGAAAGGCTAGAAGGGGTTGCGGACGACCGCCTGCAGCTGACCGCCCAATTACAGAACCGTGCCGGGTCAGGCCCCCATATTTCGCTACAGAAATATGGTGCTGGGGAGGATCCAGATGTGTTCCTCCTCAACTTCGAGAGGGCAGCCCGCGCAGCGGGATGGCCAGAGGCCAAATGGCCCTTCTTCTTAGCTCCCCTCCTTACCGGTGAAGCACAAGCAGCATACCAGGTGGCCAACGCCACTGGACACACCCCGTACTCGGAAATCAAGGACGCCATCCTAGACCATCTTGGCATGGATGCTGAGGCCTACCGGGTTCGGTTTAGAAAGGAGAGAGGCACAGCAGCAGACAACCCGAAGACCCTGTACTACAAGCTCAAGTCAGCAGCAGAAAAATGGTTAAAACCCCAAACGAGCACCAAGGAGGAAATCATGTCCCTGATTCTCCTGGAACAATTCCTAGAAGCCTTACCTTACCCAATACAGCGTTGGCTTAAACAACATACACGGTTGACTGGCGAACAAGCCATAGAGATGGCCACCTCCTTTTACAGGGCACAACTGCGTTCCCAGCCATGGGACGCGGACAAGCCCATACGCCCTTCCCCTGCTCCACTAAAACCCGAAAGGGAATCAATGAAGACCGGTTTGGAACACCTGAAAGTGCGGCAGTTCCGGCCAGACCCCATACCTGTGAGAGGACCACAATGCTTCGAATGTGGCGACTGGGGTCACATCGCCCGAAATTGTCCCAAAAGGAAAGCTGTTGAAGAGCCAATGGACATCAGGTGCCTTCCACGATCCATCCTATACTCCGAGGAAATGGGACCGAGTTTCCATGTAAGTGTACTAGTGGGGGGGGGGTACCTGCAAGAGCCCTGTTAGACTCAGGTTGTGGCCAATCGGTTATTCGCCAGTCCCTTGTACCACCATCTAATGTTAACCCAAAGCGAGAGGTACCTATTCGGTGTGTACATGGGGATGTACGGCATTACCCTATGATGTCCCTTCCTATCTCCCTTCCAAATGGGGTGGTTCTTGAGGCAAACCTAGGGGTTCTTCCTGCCCTTCCTGAAGAGTTAATACTGGGTCGGGACAACCCATCTTTTCTTAATTTCCTGAAAAATAGTCTTGACGATCGGGGATTCCCCCCTCTCCATGGCCAACTCTCCTCACCCAGGCTCCCTGGCTCTCAGACAAGAGCTTCCTTTATGCCCAGCACAATGACCCCACTCTCCAACCCGCATGGGATCACGCTAGACAATTCCCCACATCTCCGAGATCAGTGTATCCTCTATTTCTCATCAAGAAAGACCTACTCTACAGAGTCGCTAAAGAGGGGGAAACACCTCAAATAGTCATTCCTCAGGCGTTCAGAGAACAGGTGCTTTTCTTTGCGCACTCTCACCTCCTGGCAGGCCATAGAGGCGCGCAGAAGACCATAGACATATTGTTGCGTTTTTTCTACTGGCCTGGTATATTCGCGCATGTTACTCGGTTTTGTCAGGAGTGTGAGATATGCCAAAAGGGGAACCCGTATAAACCTCCTCCAGTGCCATTACAACCCCTCCCTATCATTGGGGCCCCCTTCGAGAGGATAGGCATGGACCTTATAGGGCCCCTTCCCCGGACCAAGAAAGGGAACATCTATGCTTTGGTGGTGGTGGACCATGCCACGCGCTACCCAGAAGCTTTTCCCTTGCGTGCTCCCACCAGTCAAAACATCAGCGATAGGCTCCTGGAGATGTTCTCTCGAGTGGGGTTCCCACGTGAGCTCCTCACAGATCAAGGCACCCCATTCGTCTCCAAGGTCATGCACGAGGTATGTAAGGCCCTGGACATTTCACACATAAAGACGTCAGTGTACCACCCCCAGACGGATGGCCTTTGTGAGCGGTATAACGCCACCCTAAAGCTTACCTTGAAAAAACTGTTGAAGGTAGAGGGGAAAGAATGGGACAAGCTCCTCCCACTTGCCCTATACGTAGTAAGAAGCCAAACCCAGTCAAGCTTAGGGTGTTCTCCCTTTCAGTTGTTATATGGTCGGGAGCCCCGTAGTCTCCTTGAAATTACAAAAGAATACTGGGAACACGAAAAGAGGAGGAGACAAGGTCCTTTCTTGAATATACGCAGGACTTGCGTACTCGCCTACAGAAATTGCGAGAGTTCGCGGATGCAAACCTGGAGAGGGCCCAGATCAAACAGCAGACCTATTATAACAAAGGGAAGAGATGGCGCCATTTGGATGTAGGGGACTGGGTGCTAGTCCTCACCCCCTCTAGCATACCCAAAATAAAGACAGGGTGGCAGGGCCCCTTCAGGATTACACAGAAGATCGGACTCACATCATACCAGGTACAGGTCACCCCCAAGAGAACCCAGTTATATCACATCAACTTGTTGAAGAAATGGCTGGGTCCTCCTCCCAAGGTCCTACACGTCGTGCAACCCCCAAGAGGAGAAGAAAGCACTTTATCCCATCTCACAGTCAATCCGGACCTCACAGAAGAGCAGCAGAGAACCCTACAGTCCACACTCATCCCGTATGCTTCCTTGTTCTCTGACCTTCCAGGCCATACCACTATGGCCGAACATTCCATACCGACCCAGCCTGGCCGGGTCGTAAAACAGAAACCCTACCGTATCCCGGCGGCCAGACGAGACGCCATCGAGAAAGAAGTCCAAAGCATGCTGGCCTTAGGGGTCATACGGTCATCTCAGAGCGAGTGGTCCTCGCCGATCGTATTGGTTCCGAAACCGTCCGGGTCCGTCCGGTTTTGCATTGATTTCAGGGCCGTGAATGCGATCTCAAAGTGCGACTCCTACCCCCTCCCAAGTGTGGACGAACTGATAGAGAGGCTTGGTGACGCGCAGTATATAACAACCCTTGATCTGACAAAGGGATATTGGCAGGTGCCTCTGAGACCAGGTGACCAAGAAAAACGGCTTTTCCACTCCCTTCGGGACTGTTCGAGTTCACCGTTTTACCGTTTGGGTTACATGGGGCACCTGCCACATTCCAGCGTCTCATGGACGGCGTACTGGCGAAACACCAAGCCTACTCATCGGCATACATAGATGATATCGTTATCTACAGCCCCACGTGGGACTCCCATCTCCACCACTGTCATCGCGTTCTCCAGGCTCTCAGAGACGCTGGACTTCATATTAACGCAAGAAAGTCAAGAGCCGGATTTCAGAAAGTGAAGTACCTAGGGTATGTACTAGGCAATGGGCACATTACACCGCAGGAAGAAAAGGTAAAGGCGATTTGCCAGGCCCCTTTCCCCACTACGAAGAAGGAAGTGAGGGCCTTTCTTGGCCTTCTCGGCTATTATCGTCGATTCATTCCCCAGTATTCCGAGGTGTCCTCCCCTCTCACTGACCTCCTCAAAAGAATGTAAAACCCGCACACCTCTTGCATCCCCCTCCTGAAGCCATGCAGGCCTTCCAGAACCTTAAGACAGCCATCACCTCAGGTCCCATCCTCCGGTCCCCTGATTTCACTAGGATCTTTGTGCTCCAAACCGATGCATCCGAGAACGGGTTGGGGGCGGTCCTGTCTCAGGTCTCATCTGAGGGAGTAGAGCATCCCGTCCTTTTCCTCAGCCGTAAGTTGTTTCCCAGGGAACGTCACTACCCCATTATAGAAAAGGAATGCCTCGCTATTAGATGGGCAGTGGACAAGTTGAGGTACTACCTGGAGGGTTCCCATTTCCTCCTGTATACGGATCATGCCCCGCTCCTTTGGATGAGTCGGAACAAGGGAAACAACCAGAGGGTCCTTCGCTGGTTCCTGGCTCTTCAGCCCTTCTCTTTCGAGGTTCGTCACCGCAAGGGGTCTGACAACGGCAACGCCGACTTTCTTTCTCGGCTCCCCCTGTTCCCCGATCGTGAACAGGCTGGGGTGGGGGTGTGTGGCGGAGCGCCGCCAGAGGACTCCTCCTCCAGGGCTTCCGACATCGGGGAGATGCCGCCTTACCTGTCACCATGTCCCCTCCTCTTTTCCCAGAGCCCGGCGAGTGCAGCATGATGTCCCTTTAATGCGGGGTTGTCCCTGGTCTCCCCGGCCGATCACGTGGTCAGGTCAGCTGGTGTAACGGGCAGTGAAGAGGAAGCGAGGAAGAACTCGGAGGAAAAACCAAGGACCGGGGTCAGAGCAGTGGAGACCCCGGAACCGGGACTCCAGACCTTTCTCATAGGACCGGGACTGGGAGGACTTCGGTGCGACGTGGAAGCAGGAGGGAAGCAGAGGACGAGAACCGAGCAGGGAGAGGAGAGGGTGCCGACGGAGACGCCGCCTCCACGAAGCAAGGAAAGAGGGGAACCGGACCCAATCCGGCAACACGTGGAAGCCCGCCACGGCCCAGGAGGGTCGTGGCTTAAAAAGGTACGAGACCAGCTGGGGGCCGCGTGGGAGAAAGGGAAGCAGGGTGGAAGGGACGGCTAGCCTGACAGTCTGCGGTACCTGAGTAGTGCTTGTACCACCAACGAGAGCGCGATAGGGCGTCACTGGTGTCGGTCGGGTGTTTGTTCCTTCACTCCCTTTCCCCTAGTTGTCCATCCAGTGCCACAACGTGTCCCTCACGAGCCTTTCTGTTTTCTTTTGGGGTTACCTGTCTGGATACTGAGGAAGGACCCAGGAAGCAGACACCGGCGAAGCTCCTTTGTGCTGCCTGAACAAGGACTGGCCCATTACCCCACTCTTTCTGAAGGAAGAGAGATTGAACATTTATGTTGTCCTAAATCCGCTATACCCCCTGTGAGAACACGACTAATAAACCACTGCCTTCTCTACTCAGTCCCCGTCTCCTTGCCTCCATCTCCTCTGGGCCACACCCCTGTACGACTAAGACGTATTCGGGGCACCTGTAGGAGAGCTAGAGTACTGGATCTGAGATTCCGACAGGGTACGTGTTTTGTAAGTTTCTTTTGCAGATAGCAGGGACCTTTGCCTTTCAAGGCATTGTAAGTAAGACAACAGATTTTAAAATATGATCGCTTCCTCACTGGTAGCCAGTGCAACTCTCTCAACAGAGGGCTGGAGGGGGAGCCTGCCGGGCAATTCAGAATCATTCTTATTTGAATAGTTATTAAAAAATCCAATTCATTAGTGAAGTCAGATTTTTGAAAAATGTAAAGGAATGGGTACTTTTAGAACGTTACAGTTGTCCTGCGTAAAGCATCTGGAGATCTATTTTCATTAGCTCTCCCACTTCTACCAGCCACTGCTTAGCATTTGAAAGGTGTGACATGACTCCTAGGAGCAAATAATAGACTGACATGAATGGGGAGAGATCACTCCTCTGAACCTGACAGAATATGATGGGTGGGTATGTGAGAAACCTTTTTGACATTACAGTATCAACTCCTGCTTGAATGTCAAATCCAGCTTGAAAGGTGTGCTGGGGTTTTACATATAACACTTGGGGTACACGTCAAGGTCCCTGAACAGGACGGCAAAACAATTCTTGTGTATCCACTGACTGAATGCTGGAAACCCCTGTTTTGCTCTACCAGACTTCTGTCTCTGGGTTAATTGGGGGTACAGTGACTGCCCCATATTGGATTCTAGAGTTTGATGTGGTAGGACACAAGGATTACCACAGTGCAGTACCCATACAAACATCAAGCCCTCAGAAGCCAATTTTAGTGTGGCCAAAGGCGTCTGCCATCTTGGAAATGCCCAAAGTGGCGAGGGTTGGTCCGGGAACTTTTAGCTCATTGGTTAGGGCGTGTCCAGGCGTCATTCTCACCCACTAGGCTGTGGCAGGCATAAATGTTGCATCTCCAGGCACCCGCTTGAGAACTCTTCTAGACTTGAGGAAGATCAGAACAGGACTGAATATGCTGTCTGCGACCTGAGAAGGGCCCTGAAAGGACTGACCCTGCTCTCTCTTGTACCCAGGAAACAGACGTGAACTCCTGAGGTCGTAAGGCTGACCTGCTGTTAAAGGTGCACAGGCACAAGAAGCTACAAGAGGCCTCTGCCTGCATCTGCCAAGCTCAGCAGTGACAACTGGACCTGGACTGGACCAAGCTGTTTGGCCTCTGCCTGATACCCTGTGAGTCTCTAGCTGCCTCCCATGAGGTCCTTTGGAATTTAGAAGTGTATTCCTGTGATGGATCGGGACTTAAAGAACTAAAGCCAGAAGGCAAACTTTTTGACCAGGATGAACCTCATTGATGCATCCGACCCATGCACCATCGCAGTCAGTGTCAAATTACGCCTACGTCTCCGTCCACCATGACCACTGACTATCAGTGACGCTTTATGCTTTCTGATACTAATCCTATTTGAAACTTTTTTAATTCATAGCTCCAGTTCCCTTTTTCCATTTTTGGTATCATTTTATTACATTTTACTCAATTTTTCTGATTCGGTTTGGGCTCACTGAGGTTTTGCTTTTAGGCTTTATTACTGTTTTGGTACTGCATAAATACTTAGCTGCTCCGTGCCATTGCTACAAGGGAGTTGAGCTCAGGTTAATTTGGGGACTTTAAGGTTTCACCTGGACCAGGTTTGTGATTATTTCTTGAGGTGGGTAGTCAATGGATCCTATTAATAATTACATTTATTACATGTATGTTTGTGCTCTGTAGTAGGAACATTAACCCTCTATGGTACTTTATGAGTCAAAACTGGGAGTACACAAAACTTAATTCTAAGGCGAGTGCATTACCTACCAGGGTTATCTAACTGTTATCACATAAAAATTGCTAGGCACACAAAGATCTGTGCAGTGGGTTCCTCAAACACTAGGACATTTAAAAAAAAAAATGTAACCTGCTTGTAATCAAGTAAGCTAGGACAGATTTACTGCCACATTTAACCTTGTTGCCAATTTTTTTTAAATAAATGTGCAAGTTGACAGTCATACTCCACTTTCCATGACTCCAAACCCTTCTTGGTGCCACACCGTGATGCTAATTTATGGGTTCCTGTAGTACTTTTTAGGTCGAGCCTAGACAGCGCTTGCGCAGTCAGGTGGTCTGTTGTATGTACTTTCTGAAGTTTGACTCCTCCCCCCACTTTGGATTGGCATTTGTCTGTGTCATTCAAAAATCATAGGCTGCAAATGGCTGGTGCATTTCCCACCTTTTCTCACAAGTTGACTCCCATGGAGTATTGCTGTGGGAACGAGCAGCGGCACGCATGCAGTCCCTACGTATGGGAATCCAACGAACTGAAATGCGAGTGCAGTCTGGCGCATTATTACTGCCGGTGGTTCTGATCATGCTGTCGCCGTTTCTGTGCGTGAAATGAGCTCTAACAGCTGCTATATGGAGATTCCATGTATTCTCCCTCTGTCCTGGCTCGTTTCATGCCTCAGGGAACTCCCGTGGAACGCAGAGCACTTGGATTTATTAATACATGCGCACTGCACGCCTGGCGAGTTCTCGTGGCCTTCCCTGCATCGGAGCAGAATGGCACCAGGTAAACAATAACGTAGACTGAGACGGAATTCCCACATTGCCTTGTGTACACCGATCTTAGACATACAGTAAAGATGCTGTGCTTCATCTTTCAGTCTTGAGCCTATAAATCTTTCTTTTGAGGAATTTCCCTGTGCCGTCCCCCTCCCGCCCGTCACTGCCTGTTATTTTGAATGTTTTGGCGCCCCACGTCTTCACTTCATATCACCGTGCCGTCCCCTCCCCTCTCCCCCAGACCATCTCCAGCGCCATAACATGCCCAGAAGATAATATGCCATAATAAAAATAATTCGCACACTGTGCCACCAAACAGGGAAAACATCTCGAACAAAGATTAAACATATTGTGTGCTTTGAAACTCTGCGTTTTCACCATGCTTGTTAGGGAGGCATCTGTGTACAGTGCTCTGCTGTGCGCTTCCTTGACGTAAACGCAAAGCTTCAAAGCACATGACATGCTTTAATTTTTGTTCGAAATGTTTTCCCTATTTGGTGGCAAGTCGATGTGGGAAGTTTGTTCAGGGATTCCCTTTACCTTTTAGTTCCCAGCAACAGCAACTCTGAACCCCCATTATTCTCCTTACTTTCCCTGCGCTGGACAACTATCCTACAGCCACAACTCTCTCTGATAAATGGTGGCCCTTGTAATTATAAATTAACTGGTGTGGGACTCAGCAAATGATCCACAGTGGGAGGAGTGAGCTAGCAATGTTTTCTGCTTCTGTTTTACTCTTAAAAAGCAGAACTGCAAACTGCTAACCCTTTTGTTGGCTTAAATAAAATAGAAATGCTATCATGTAACACACTCCTAATTGCAGTTTGCATTTCAAAGAACACAGCAACACAAGGAAATCCTTTTCTTTTTTTCCAGTTGGTTTCGCCCAGTAAAGATGCTCATTTGAGATGAGGTGCAAAGTAAGTGTTAGAAATGGAATTTTTGGTAGGCTTGGGCGTGGGCCAAAGCCAGGCAAAAACCACCACTCTAGTCAGGATAAGGGAGTTACACGTCTAAAATAACCCCTGCTCACCCCCTTGGTAGCTTGGCACGAGCAGCCAGGCTTATCCTAGAGGCAGTGTGTAAAGCATTTGCACATAACCAACAGTAATACAGTGTAAGCACTACAAAAGGACACCACACCAGTTTAGAAAAATATCCAATATTTTTATATACTTAAGACAAGACCAAAAACGATAAAGAACCACAATACTATACTTAAAAGTTCACAATTCAAAAATACGCTGATTAAAAAGAGTTCCTTGTGTGGATAGCGCCGTCTGGGCTACCACGGCGTCGTGAACACACAAATCCAAAACAGTTCTGGCTGACCGCGGGGTCGCAGGCCAGCTACGGTGTCGGGAAGACCCGCAAACAGTACCTTTCAGAGATGCAGGGCGATGGGGCCCTTGAAGTCACTCGCGTTGCAGGTCGAGCTCCTTTCTGATGGGATCAGGAGCGCTGGCGCCAACAGGCGTCGGGTGCTGCGGTGCGAAGGGCAGCGGAGCGGCGTGCGGTGCCCTCAGGTCGCGGTGCGAGCAGCGGCTCGGTGGCAGCGTCAGATGGCGTCGTCGGTGAGACCAGGGTCGCGGTGCGAGATGAAGGCGGTGCTCGTCACGGTGCGGGCAGGTCACAGTGCAAGCAGCGGCGTCGTCGTTGCTGAAGCGCTGTCGTCGGCTCACGAACTGGTGTCGATGGTGCCGGCGTCGGTGGGCCAAGGCTGCGGTGTGGGATGAGGGCGGTGCTTCGTGTGACTTACGAGCGGTGCCCTCGAACCACAGTGCAAGCAGCGGCGTCGATTTCGGCAGGGAGTGGCGGCGTCAGGAAGGCCAAGGCGTCCTCGTGAAGCAGGGCGGTGCGGAGTGCGGTGCCCACAGGTCGCGGTGCGAGCAGCGGCTCGGTGGCGGCGTCAACAGGCGTCGTCGGTGAGACCAGGGTCGCGGTGCGGCGATGCTCTCTGCGGTGCCAAAGCTTCGGCGTGAAGCGGGGCGGTGCCCACAGGTCGCGGTGCAAGCAGCGGCTCGGTGGCGGCGTCAACAGGCGTCGTCGGTGAGACCAGGGTTGCGGTGCGGCGTTGCCCTCTGCGGTGCCAAAGCTTCGGCGTGAAGCGAGGAGGTGCAGAGTGCGGTGCCCACAGGTCGCGGTGCAAGCAGCGGCTCGGTGGCGGCATAACAGGCGTCGGCGGTGAGACCAGGGTTGCGGTGCGGCGTTGCGGCGGTGCTCTCTGCGGTGCCAAAGCTTCGGCGTGAAGCAAGGCGGTGTGGAGTGCGGTGCCCACAGGTCGCGGTGCAAGCAGCGGCTCGGTGGCGGCGTCAACAGGCGTCGTCGGGGAGACCAGGGTTGCGGTGCGGCGTTGTGGCGGTGCCCTCTGCGGTGCCTTCAGGACACGGAGTCGGCAGTGGCGTCGTAGACGTCGTCGAGTTGGTGTTCTTCGGGTTGCAGCACAAAACACACAGTCCCCAGTGCTGCGGGTCGAAGAACTTGAAGTCTTTGCTGTTCCTGAGACTTCGTGAACAGGGGGCAAGCTCTACCTCAAGCCCTTGGAGAGACTCACAAATTAGGTTGCAGAAAGTCCAGTCCAGGCCTTTCACTGCCCAAGACAGAAGCAGCCACTGCAGGTCAGCCCAGCAAAGCACCCAGCAAAGCAGTCGTTCCTTTTCGCAGCTTCTCCGGCTCTTCTTCTTGGCAGTCTTCTTGTTCCAGATGAGTTCTAAAGTTCAGGGGTCTGGGACCCAGCATTTATGTCCAAAAGTCCTTTGATCTCTTAGGCAGAGAGGGCCTGTGCCCGGTCAGTACCAGTTCTGCCTTCTCTGGTGTGAATTCCTGGCAGGAGGTGGAGACGGCATTTGGCAGAGGCAGAGCAGGCCCTTTGAGGTGAAAGGAAATCTCCTCCCCCTTCCCCCATCGTAACCCAGGTCTCTTCAGCCCTTTCCCGACCTACCTAGACCATCTGGCGCCCCTCCTGCTCCCCCAGCCTTCTGTCATCCAAAACCCAGACAGGCAATCCACATTCCAGCAGAGGCACACGGGATGACTGAGCAAGAAAATACCTACTTTCTAAAAGTGGTATTTTCAAACACAGAATGTAAAAATCACCTTCACTAAAAGCTGCATCTTTAGATTCTGAGTTCAGGCATACTAAATTCTATTTTCTTACCGATTTCCCTGGGCCAGTTATGTTTATAAGATGTTATAAACAGACCTCCCATTCTATCCTATGGGGAACTGGTAGCCTTGCAATAGTGAAAAACGAAGTTGGCTGTAATTCACTATCAGGACATGCCACACACACCAGGGCATGTCCCACCTTTCACTTACACTGCACCCTGCCCACAGGGGTACCTTGGGCCTACCTGAGGGGTGTCTGACATGTAAGAAAAGGGAAGGTTAGGGACCGGCCAGTGTGTGCACTGGCCAAGTCGACTATGGCAGTTACAAACTGCGCGCAGACTTCTGCAATGGCAGGTCTGAGTTACCGTTTTCAGGGCTACTCACGGGGGTGGCACAACCAGTGCTGCAGGCCCTCGAGTAGCATTTGATTCACCAGCCCTGGCACACGCAGTGCACTTTACTAGGGGCTAACAGGCAAATCAAATATCCAATCATGGAAACACCCATCCATAACACAATTTACACAGAGAGCATATGCCCTTTAGCACTGATTAGCAGTGGTAAAGTGCCCAGAGTCCTAAAACCAACACAAACAGGTCAGGGAAAAATAGGAGGAAAAAGCAAAAAGTTTGGGGATAACCCTGCAAAAAGGGCCATTTCCAACAGTAAGGTACTGAGAAACAGATGTATTTGCCCAAGGTCACACAAGTGGGTCAGAACTAGCCAGGATTGTGCCTCACTGGTGTCCTATACCACAATTTAACTCTTACAGGCATTCTGGATTATGGTATCGTTTGCAGGAAGGATCTCGCTTCATGGAAAGTGCTGACCAGATGACTCTTTCCAGATTTCCAGGGCTGCCCAGTTTATTTTCTAGTGTCTGCATAATTTCCCTCTGTTGGCGGTAGGGTAGCGATAAGTGCATGGATGTATTCAGATGCCAAAAGAATGAAGAAAATAGGGCTACCAGTTTAACAAAAAGTTCAACATTCTTTGAAATGCAGACCGCATGAGCCTCTCTAAATCAGGAAGGATACAAATCACATCAAATTGTGGAGATTTTGAATGATTTATGTGTTCTTTCCAGATCATACTTTATAAACTTCTTCCTAGAGAAAAGTCATGTTATTGGAATAGGTGATTTTTATCAGATATCTTCCAAATACGAGGACGCTGCTCAGTGTTGGTATATTTTTATTGTTCAATCAACACAATTTCACAATTTAATTCTCCAATTTATTGTATTATTATTCCATTTATGCTAAACAGCTCTAACTTGTCCCGATTTACTTCCACATAATAATTAGTAATATGGCCAGCATGTTAGGTCGTGCCTAGCACCAGCACAGCACCATCTCAACAACAGCACAGCACCCCCTCAACATCAGCACAGCACCATCTCAGCCTCAGCACAGCACCCCCTCTGCATCAGTGCACCACCACCAGAGCAGCCCCACATCAGCAGCAGAGCAGCCCCACCGTAGCAGCAATTCAGCCCCAACACAGCCCTATTTCAGCATCAGTGCAGCACCACCTCAGCATCAGCGCATCACCTCAGCACAGCACCAACTCAGCACCACCACCTCAGCATGACTCAGTACCATCTCAGCACCACCTAAGTATCACTCAGCATCACCTCTGCATCAGCACACCACCTCAGCACCACTCAGCACACCCTCAATCAGCCATCGGAATCTGGCATCTGTTCATTCTCCCATAGTGTCCGTCTACTGCTCATGTTGTAATTCAGGTACTATTTCTCAACATCTACCCTCCCGTTGATTATCCCCCCTTCACCCCCATAAAAAAAAACTGTAACAAGCATTGAACAGGCAGAAAACGTTGCGAGCATTGCTAGGACAAAAAACTAGAAGACATTTTAAGTTAATTCTTTTTAATAGGGTCATTCAGTTATACGGAATGTCTTCTTGGTTATATATGATAGCAAAAATGCTTATAACACTTTTTTATTGTAACTTAACATGCTGCACAGCAGCCATACTGCTCTACAACATAGCTTAAATACAGTGGCAAAGCCAATAGCCCTGGCTAAATACTTTTAAGTCCCAAAGACGAGACCCACCTATTGGCTATGCCAATGCTTGTTTTTCTTATTTTCACCAATACCTACAACAGAAATGAAACCGCAAAAATGTCCTGTTGACTCCCGTATCAAAACAGTTATGCTGTGATCTCGACGTGGTTTAAAGGCAGGTTACCCACTATGTAAGAAGCCCCTTTCTAAAAACTGTTTCGCTTTCGAATTCAGGGGGTTGTCACTGGCTCTGCTGACGTAGCACAGATAACAGTAACAAATAGGCCTTACGTGTCTTATACCGTGTACCTACATTCAACAAACCAATGGAAGTTTTAGACTTGCCACGGCTTCTGCTGCGATTCACCAAATCAATCAAGATCCACATCGTGTTAGGTGTGTTGGGGTTGTGGGGGCTCTTCACGTGCCCACAGTGGAACGTAGGTAGTAGTAAATCGTGCACGCGATGAGATAAACGGACGGCACGTCAAGTCGAACTGTGTATAAACATATCGGCCATCTTGGAATGGAGTACCATCTCTCGATGCAAAGTGAGCGAAGAGACAGCGGACTATGACTGTGTTGTTATTACTCATGTGTTACAGTTATAATGCTTACCAGGTGATAATTTTAAAATTTCTTTTGTGTGTCTCTCAGTACTATTCATTACTTTTTTTAAAGAAAATGAATTTGTTTAATCTGAACACGTTTTATTTCAACATGTTATACTCTCAGTGAATTATGTCATAGATTTCATTGTGACCAGCGGATAGTAGCAGTATTGTACGGTTACTTAAGGAAAGGCACTGGCATGCTAGTCCGTCTTTCTACTACCATGACAGACCGTGATAGGGTTTGCCTGGAAAGCTGAGCAGTGACTGTAATTGTACAATTCAGCGCATTTGGAAGAGCTTGCTGTATTGTCACCACTCTCCAGTGCCTTATCTTTGGTCCGAACATGGCTCCCGGGCTGCAGCTCCTCTTCGCCTCTGTCGCCCAGGAGATCACGGTGCCGCAGGACTCCTTAATATGCTTCGTGCACTGGGAGTTGGTGTCGCATGGCTATGGGTGTTTGGGGGCCGGGGACAAGGTGAGTGGTCCATTCGCCACCGGCTGTGTTAGCGCTCCCACTTTTGGGAGTTTGCAGCCACTTATGTAGTATTTGACCCTCGCCCTGGTAGAAATATAATTAGCTTTATAGGTCCATATACCCTCGGATACCTTTGGAGTGCCTCCAGCGTACATATACGCACTTTCCGTAGGCATAGCTGGCAAGCTTCCACATTGTTTATGTGTGACAACATTTTCAAGGTTTCAGTGTGCTTTTGCGAGACATTCCTATAGATTGTGTGTGACATTCTTAGTGTGACTGTCTCGAGCTAAAACTAGTAGTGAAATTAATGGAATGGGATAAATATGAGAAAGTTCCACATTTGCGCACCCCGTAGATCTGGACAAATTGCCTTGAAACTACTGCAAAACCCCTCCTGAAGGGCTTATGGACGGTCACTGACCTACTTCCCATAACTTGATCACATTATTTATTTATGCATTTTTATATAGCGCGGACTTTACCCAGAGGTGTCAGAGCGCTTCACAATAGGACCAGTTACGTTACATGAGGAGAATGTTACAAATGTACATGTTACAGAAGCAAATGAAATACAAGAAGAGGTATAAAACAGCAATAGAAGAGTCACACAAAAACACACTGGGATGACACTTGTACAGGCATAGAATACAAAATTTACAATAGTGAAAGAACTTCCTTGAGGGACTTGAAAGGGTGTGTATTAGTTCTGGAAGTGTCTTTGGAAGAGAAGAGACTTGAGGTCAGTTTTGAAAGTCCAGGTAGAGGTGGTGGTGCGGAGCTGCGGCGGAAGCGAGTTCCAGATTCTCACCGCATTGCCTGAGAAGGATTGAGCCATCGATCTTTCCCTTTTGAAAGTGGGAGGCTCAAGCAGTAATTTTTCCGCATTACGAGACGGTCTAGAGCCTCCAGAGATTTTCAGTTTATTCGCCAGGTAGCGAGGGGAGGAAGTGTGCAAGGCTTTGTGGGTGATACAAGCCGTCTTGTAGATTGATCATGCCTCGATGGGAAGCCAACGGAGGGAAGACAAAATGGGTGTGATGTGAAAACTTCTTTTGGCCTCAACTATAAAACGAGCCGCTGAATGGAGAACGGATTTAAGAGGGGAAAGGTGGGATTTGGGGAGGCCAGTAAGAAGAGAATTGCAGTAGTCCAATCTAGAGAGAACCAGCGATTGGACCAGGGTTTTAAGGTCTTGCTCCGGGAAGAAGCGTCGAATCCCCCAAAGAAGGCGCAGTTGGTATCGAGCATTCTTTGCAATGGAGTTGATGTGGGAGAGTAGATTGAGCCTTTTGTCGAGTAAGACACCAAGGGATTTTGCGCTGTCGACAATGATAGGTTTATTGTTAAGTAGATTCAGCTGATCCATCCAAGATTGAACAGGAGGAGGGGAGAGAGAGAGAGGTTGAGAGGAGGAGGAATTCTGTTTTGGAGGGATTCAAAATTGAAGACAATGGTGGCGCCATGATATTAAACTAGTATTTTAAACCAGTCTCCGGGATTGAGGCTGCCCACATTTCAATAGTTTTTTAGGTCTCGGCTCTAGACAGCCAGCGCGCATGAGCTTTCTCGAAAAGAGACCGGTTGTATCTTTTTTGTGGGCTTCACCCCGCCCATAGGCTTTGGATTTACTGGCTCCATTGTCACTCTATTATTCGTTCTCTCTGTTCGTCCATGGCATGCAGGCATCATGCCTCTTCCAGGGTTTAGCCCTCCCCAACAACAGGGACCAATTACTCCCAAACATACGAAGTGGGCATTTTAGGGCATTGATTTGGGACCACTTTTTTATTTCTTTAAGAGCACTTTCACAAGCGCTCCTGTTTTTACTTGCACCGTTCTCAGTGGCTAACGGTATACCAACCTATAACTTATTTCGACAACACATACGATTTTGTGACAAAAATATGTGTTCTGGTCCACTTATGTTCATGGAGGGCGTTCACTTGCTTTTACTATTTAAACTGAGGGCCCTGAAGAATATCTTGGCTGCGCTGGAGAACACGGAGGGCGCCGGTGACTCGCATTCCTGGGAGGCAACCCAAGTGGAATACATTACAATAACACGTTAGAGCTTGCATCGATCACTGCACCTGGGAGACATGTTGCAAAGCTATTCGTCTAATCAGACCCGTATTTCATGTCAAGTCCAACCTGTTTTTCATGTCATGATTTTTATACCGGAAGCTATTCAGTTCCACAGTCACATTTTGTTTAGATTGCCTTTGTTTGAATACTCATTTACGACTGCGTTATCCAGATTGAAAAGCACGCACTGCTGCCTGCATTTAGAACAAGCATTGGCATAGCCAATAGGTCTCGCCTTTGGGGCCTTATAAGTGTTTAGCCAGAGCTATTGACTTTGCCAATGTCTTCAAGCTGTGCTGTAGGGAAGTGTGGCTGCTGTGCAGCATGCTGAAAAGTTATAATAAAAAAGTGTCAGAAGCATTTTTGTTACTTTATATATGACCAAGAAGGCATTATGTAAAACTGAACGACCATATTAAAAAAGTATTTACGATAAAAAATTTCCTCAGTTTTCTTTTGTTCTTGCAATGCTGGCAACTTGTTTCTGCCTATTGCAATGGTTGTTTGTTAAAGCTTTTTTTTTGAGGGGGCATAAACAATCGGAGGGTGAAGGTTGGGAACTAGTACCTGTATTATAACACTAGCAGCGGCCAGACGCTAGGGGAGAATCAACAGATGCCAGATTCCGAGAGCAGGCTGAGGTGGTGCTGAGTGATGCTGAGGTGGTGGTAGTGGTGGTGGTTGTGACTGTTGCGGAGACGATGCGGAGGTGATGCTGAATGATACTCAGGTCTTGCTGAGTGATACTGCTGTGGTGCTGAGTGATGCTGTGGTGGTGCTGAGTGATATTGTCTTGGCGCTGAGCGATGCTATGGTGGTGCTGAGCGATGCTGTGGTGGCGCCTAGTGATGCTGTGGTGGCGCCTAATGATGCTGTGGTGGCGCCTAATGATGCTGTGGTGGCCCTGAGTGATGCTGTGGTGGCCCTGAGTGATGCTGTGGTGGCCCTGAGTGATGCTGTGGTGGCCCTGAGTGATGCTGTGGTGGCCCTGAGTGATGCTGTGGTGGCCCTGAGTGATGCTGTGGTGACCCTGAGTGATGCTGTGGTGACCCTGAGTGATGCTGTGGTGACCCTGAGTGATGCTGTGGTGACCCTGAGTGATGCTGTGGTGACCCTGAGTGATGCTGTGGTGACCCTGAGTGATGCTGTGGTGACCCTGAGTGATGCTGTGGTGACCCTGAGTGATGCTGTGGTGACCCTGAGTGATGCTGTGGTGACCCTGAGTGATGCTGTGGTGACCCTGAGTGATGCTGTGGTGACCCTGAGTGATGCTGTGGTGACCCTGAGTGATGCTGTGGTGGCGCTGAGTGATGCTGTGGTGGCGCTGAGTGATGCTGTGGTGGCGCTGAGTGATGCTGTGGTGGCGCTGAGTGATGCTGTGGTGGCGCTGAGGGATGCTGTGGTGGCGCTGAGGGATGCTGTGGTGGCGCTGAGTGATGCTGTGGTGGCGCTGAGTGATGCTGTGGTGGCGCTGAGTGATGCTGTGGTGGCGCTGAGTGATGCTGTGGTGGCGCTGAGTGATGCTGTGGTGGCGCTGAGTGATGCTGTGGTGGCGCTGAGTGATGCTGTGGTGGCGCTGAGTGATGCTGTGGTGGCGCTGAGTGATGCTGTGGTGGCGCTGAGTGATGCTGTGGTGGCGCTGAGTGATGCTGTGGTGGCGCTGAGTGATGCTGTTGTGGCGCTGAGTGATTCTGTTGTGGCGCTGAGTGATTCTGTTGTGGCGCTGAGTGATTCTGTTGTGGCGCTGAGTGATTCTGTTGTGGCGCTGAGTGATTCTGTTGTGGCGCTGAGTGATGCTGTTGTGGCGCTGAGTGATGCTGTTGTGGCGCTGAGTGATGCTGTTGTGGCGCTGAGTGATGCTGTTGTGGCGCTGAGTGATGCTGTTGTGGCGCTGAGTGATGCTGTTGTGGCGCTGAGTGATGCTGTTGTGGCGCTGAGTGATGCTGTTGTGGCGCTGAGTGATGCTGTTGTGGCGCTGAGTGATTGATGCTGTGCTGGCTCTGATTGATGCTGTGGTTGCGCTGAGTGATGCTGTGGTGATGCTGAGTGATGCTGTGGTGATGCTGAGTGATGCTGTGGTGATGCTGAGTGATGCTGTGGTGATGCTGAGTGATGCTGTGGTGATGCTGAGTGATGCTGTGGTGTTGCTGAGTGATGCTGTGGTGTTGCCGAGTGAGAGATAGAGTGAAGATATAATGCCCAATTAGAGAGGGTGGTGAGAGAGAAAGAGAGAGAACGGGTGTACATAGAATAAAGAGTGGAGCGGGATAGAGAGAGAAAGAAGGGGAGAGAGAGTGAATGAAGGAGTTTGAAAGAGAAACAGATAAAGGGGTGAGAGAGAATGAAAGGCTAAAAAAGATAGAGAGGGAAGAGTTAATTAAGTTGAGAGAGAATTAGAGAGGGAGAGAGAGAGAGAGAAGGAGAGAGACAATAAGAGTGGGGGGTGTGGAGTTTAAATAGAGTGAAGAAGTGACGCGGAAAAAGTAACCTTAAATATAGCTTTGTGCTTTGCACGAATAAATATATATTTTTTAAAACAGAGTGAGACAAAAATACTGGTAATTAGGCTGTGACTCCCAATATAAAACAAATAGCGATATAAAGTGAAATCAACCCACCGAAGCAATATTTCTAACTAGACAAAAAAAAGCTTGCATTTCAATGCTAATCGCTGTTGTTTTTCATGTGACTGTAGTCCAGGGCCGTCCGTTGGTAATGTGAGCTGCTGCTGCGATTGAAACATCAGAGTCCAGAGAGTTAATGAGCCACGACGAGGAAATGAGGAAGAGATAGGAAACCCAGATGGCAGCTGCGCGCATGCACGCCATCGTGAACGCAAGCTGGTCGCCAGCCGAAAGCCAGTGGGTTTGCACTTCCAAAACCCGCTTACTAAAACTCTCGGCCAGACCAGCGCAAGCGCTGGTGCAGACCGAGACCTAAAAAGAACGACCGCTATGGTCCCTCGTTGAAAGCCATAAGCTTTAACTTGCACCACAAATACAAAGTGGACAAAGAAAACAAAATACCCTCGTTTGCGTCCAGCACAGCCAAGATGGCTCTAACAGAAGCCAGGAAACCCACCTGGTTTCTTACTGTTTCACAAAACAAGAACAGTGGGTGGTAGACCAGCTTTTGTTGTGAAAGGCTGATAGAAAGGTTTTACATTACTGCATCCTGATGACATCGCATTCCCCTTTCAACCACAGGAGTGGGCTTTCCAGCTCTCTCACAAAAACAAGCAAGCGAGGCTACACCAGCTGCTTGAAAAGGGAACATTTTTAGGCCCGAAAATATCCAGCAAGTAAACACGAAGCGAGATGCATGAGGGTGGTGCTCACAGTCTAAATTTAACTAGCATACCTTTTGAGTGCCACCAAAAACAAACACATAGTGGCTGTAGACACGCTTAGCTTAAAGCTCAAGGCAAAAGAAAACGTTTAAGCAACAGCAGTTTGTATTTGTGTCCTAGAAGCCTGGACACCCACAAAGCGGACAATGACGTCCAGCGTACACAGTGAACAAGTAAATACTTGAAAGCTTCTCACCACAATATACACCCACAAAACTGGGCCTTTCCTCAAATTATCATATCCCCAAACACACACGGGCATCTAGATTGACGTCTGAAAATTTCAAAACAGTTTGAAAGGTGAGTGCAACACTAAAAAAATGCACATGAATTACGCTGCACAGTGCTACACACAAATAGGGACTGTGCGCTGCCCGCCATATGGATTGACTCTTTCAAGGACTCTTGGTGACGTCCTTTCTGGGCTTGCACATTTACTTCATGTTAGAAATAGGGGTCTAAAGTTGGCAGAGGTAGGTACCTTTGTCCAAGTAGGGACCCTTCTTCCCAGTCAGCGTAAGGGGGATACACTTCTAAAATAACCCCTGCTCACCCCCTTGGTAGCTTGGCACGAGCAGACAGGCTTATCTCGGAGGCAGTGTGTAAAGCATGTGTGCACATATACAGTTATACAGTGAAAACACTACAAATGAACACCAGACCAGTTTAGAAAAATAGGTAATCTTTAACTAAACCAAAACAGCAAAAATCCACAATACAGTACTTAAAATGTAATCCTCAGAAGATAAAAACAGTTCTGTCCATAGCAAACTATAGATGCGATTCTTTCAACACAAAGTACCTTGGATGCATCAAAATCATAAACAAAAATAGCTGCCAAGAAGGTGATGCGTCAGTTCCTTACGCCCAGGGAAGGTGATGCGTCGGTTCCTTGCTTCAGGGGAGGTGATGCGTCTGTTCCTTACTGAAGGGGAGGTGATGCGTTGGTTTCTTACTGTGCGGGGAGGTGCTGTGTCGGTTTCTTACTGCGACCCCAGCGTCCGTGTAGACTTTTTTTTTTATATAAATCTTTTTATTAAAGAAATAAAAATAAATCAACAACAAACAATACAGGTGCAGTTTCGTGCCATGAAAAATTACTGAAGAAAGCCAAAATAATAACCCAAAGAAAACAGTACAATGGGTCAAAAGGCAAGTCAATTGTCATCAACCCATGAGACAAGAAAAAACTATGGTGTTTCATTCTCGACAGTATTTGATAACGCATCAGTAAATGGGGTACAGATAAAAGCTCTACTTTCGTTCCAGGGGCCCCAAACCTTAGTCCATTTACCAGGGCAACCCCATCTCTCATACACCGCCCTCTCTGCCTGCATACACCAGTCCATATCTGATTCCCAATCGGTGAATCTTAGTTCAGCCTCACCCTTCCATGATCTGGCAATATTACGTTTTGCTACCATGCATCCCACTGTAACCAAAGCCGTTCAAACCTAGTTAAATCTGTGGCTTCCCAGATATTTAATAGACAAAGACGTGGGGAGGCTTCAATCGTTTTGTGGCATATTCGAGACAGGGCTGGCACCACACTTCCCCAATATGTCTGGAGGTTGGGGCATTCCCACCATTGATGTAAAAAAGTGCCCGTTTGCCCACATCCCCGGGGACAAGCCGGAGAGGCCAAGAGACCCATCTTGACAAGCGCAGAACTGGTGTAATACGCTCTATGGAGTATTTTGAGCTGTATAAGCTTAAAGCGGGAACGGATAGCCACCTCCCGGGGTGATGCCAAGGCCTCCATCCAATCTTCGTCGTCAAGGTCTCCCACCTCCTCAGTCCATTTTGCCCGTATTTTGTTCAGGGAGTCAGGCATGTTATTAAGAATCTTGCGATATGTCAATGAAATCGCTCTGTCTGGGAGATAATCATCCAGTAGCCCATCTTCTAATGGGGAGGAGACTGGCAGATCAGAGCCTTTAGGCAGTGCTTTAAGTAGAGCACTTCGTTCCTGGAGGTACCGAAAAGTTTCCCCCGGCTGAAGATGATATTGAATTTGCAAGTCACCGAACGGGATAACCCCCCCCCCCATTCGTCCATAGGTCACCCACTTTCGAAAGGCCAATTAAGTCCCATTTGTCGAACCCTGGATATTGTGAGAGCGTACCTAGCTGACTGGACTCGAGCAGCGGGGTGGCCTGAGTAATCTTGCTTTTCCAACCTAACGCGGCAGTTGCCGTGTGCCATAGAGAAACTGTGGTGGAGGTGGGCCCGGAGACATGTTGTATCTATCCATTCTATATGCCAGGTCAGTGATGGGGCGGTGCATCCAGTGGTTGAGAACCACAAGCTGTGAGGCCCAGTAGTAGTATTTGATAGCTGGCAAAGCAATACCACCATCATACCAACTGTTGGTGAGCTTGGCAAGGGCAAACCGGGGTGTACCATAATAGGGAGCGTACCTCAGAGTCAATAGAGAGAAAGTATTGAGGTGGGACCAAAAAAGGCGTATTCTGCAAGGCGTAGAGAAAGTGGGGAAGTGCCATCATTTTATAGAGAGTGGCTCTCCCCAGGAGTGTGAGAGGTAATGATTTCCAGTGCTGCACTCGGCACGGAAACGATGAAGAGGAGGAACAAGATTTTGTTGGTAGAAGGCCCCCGCGTCCCTGGTAATATATAGCGTCCGTGTAGACTTGGCGCCCCGGTGCGATGCGTGGAGATCGGGGACGTGTCGGTTCTCGTTGCAACGGCGCTGCGTTGGTCTCTCCAGCCGCAGTCCCACGATGTGTTGGTTCTTGCAGCCACACAGCAGGGCCTGCTTCGGAATCGGTGCAGTGATCTCTGACTTCGGAGATCGGTGCACAGGATTCAGCGTGCAGCGATTTCTCCAGCCGCAGGCAGGCGCTGCATCGGTTTCTTTAGCGGCACAGCATTGATGCGTCGGAAACGGGTGTGGATGCATTGCGCTTCTCTTAGTTGCGTCTCTTTTCCAGCTCCCAAGAGCAGGAACAACCTCCAGAGGCCCAACACAGCAAAGGCACCTCTTGACAGGTCAGAACTCCCAGCAAGGAAGTTCAGGGGAGCTGGTGGTGAAGTCTTTGTGTCACTGAGACTTCAGAACAGGAGGCAAGCTCTACTTCAAGCCCTTGGAGATCTTCAAGCAGGATATACAGCACACAGCAAAGTCTTTGTCCTCTCCTTGAGAGAAACAGCCACTGCAGGCCAACCCCAAACAGCACACATCAAAGGGGCAGTATTTCTCCTTCAGCTTTCCCAGCTCTTCTCCTTGGCAGAGGTTCCTCTTGAGTCCAGAAGTAATCTAAAGTTCTGGGATCTGGGCCGCAATATTTATACAGCATTTCTCTTTGTTCTCTTGTGGGAGAGAGGCTCTGTGCTCAGTCAAAACCAGTTCTGTCCTCTCTGGTCCAGCTTCCCGGCAGGAGGTGGAGACAGCAATGTGTAAGGCAGACCAGGCCCATTCAGGTGCAAGGAAATCTCCTCCCCCCTACTCTAAATTCAGCCCAGCCCTGACTCATCCAGGAAAGGCAGGACACATCCCAAGCCCCCCCCGTGGCTGTCTACAGTGAATGCACATCCCGAGCCCCTGTCACTCCAAAGCCAGATAGTCATTCGACAAACCAGCAGAGGCACACAGGATGGTTAAGCAAGATGCGAAATTTTCAAACACACATAAAAATCATGTTTACTAAAAGATGCATTTTTAAATTTTGAGTTCAGGCATACTAAACACCATCTTTCGATCTTGTCCCAATGGGAAGTTATACTTATAAGATGTTATAAGCAAACTCCAATTCTATCCTATGGGCAGATAGCCTTTCAATAGTGAAAAACGAAATACACTGTATTTCACTATCAGGACATGTCACACACATCAGTACATGTCTTACCTTTCACATACACTGCACCCTGCCCACAGGGGTACCTAGGGCCTAACTTAGGGGTGACTCACATGTAATAAAAGGAAAGGTTAGGGCCTGGCAAGTGGGTGCACATGCCAGGTCGACATGACAGTAGAGACTGCACGCAGACACTGCAGTGGCACAATCAGTGCTGCAGGCCACTAGCAGCATTTGACTTGCAGGCCCTGGGCACACACAGTGTACTGTACTAGGGACTTATTAGTAAGTCAAATAAGCCAATCATGTAAACACCAATCCATATTAACAGTTTACCTGGGGAGCACTTGCACTTTGTCACTGATCAGCAGTGGCAAAGTGCCCAAAGCATCTAGACCAGCAAAAACGAAATTCAGCACACAGCAAAAATACAGGAGGCAGAGGCAAAAAGAGAGGGGAAAACCACACCAAGGATGCCAGGTCTAACACTTCACCATCAGCAGAATAAATACACACTCACACGCACATCAGACGAGCATGTGTAAATGCACACAAAACACACATGCACAGGCAGTCCGATGACACCCAATCGCGCACTAGCACTGCTATATCACACAACCATGTGTGTGTAATCACACACAAACATACACACAGGCACCCCTTCCAAAGTAATAACACACACATTTGAACACGGGCGCAAATTAGACATCCGCAACCTCACAAACATACGGCTAAATAAAATTCACATTGACAAGACCAAAAGCTTGGAGCTCGGCCATTGTCGAGACCTATTGACTTTGCCAATGCTTGTTTTTCTTGCAGATTTTCTGATAGCTTTGACAAGCAGGGGAACAGCCCAATACCAGGCTCTTGACACAGTGCCCATGTAAGCATGACAAAAATCTCTCCTCGCCCCCTTTAATTTCAGTCCAGTTTCATGCACTGCTGTGTGCAGTTAAAAGCTCACCATCTGCCTTCTTGAATAAGCTTGCAAATAATGTTTTGATAGATGGCCATCACGTATATCGAAGGACTGCTCGTGTGCTCAAAGGAGCACCCAGAATTGCTTGAAAAAATGCTCCTATGCGGTAATGATTTAGAAGTTGCATTAATCTAACTCCTTATGCATGGTACTTGGCAGGGCAGCATAGGTGGGAATTGTTTTAAGGCTAAAGATGTTTTGTTTTGCATCTTTTTCTTACTGATTACCTCATTTAAATATTACCTGCTCCAGTGCAAGTTACTTGGCAAATGCAAATCTCGACCCATCTTTTTCAGTATGCTTGTCACTTTCATCAAATGTTTACGTGCTATAAGGGCCGCAAGCATAGCACACATTTGTGATAACCAAGGGGCTCCACCACACTCAGGCCAGCTGGGTCTCAACTAGATGTCGGTGCTAAAGTAAAAAAATAGGAGCAAAAACGTTTTTTTTGTTGTTTTTTTTTTTTAAATGCATCTAGTGCCAGGGTCTAAATTGCAGGGAAGAGATATCATCAGCTTTCTTAAAGACTGAAGTGGCTAAATGAGAGATCATAGGACTTGTCCTGTTCCCAACTGTACAAAAGCACACAAATTACTACTGTACGCATATAATATTGCCATCTTGGCACCAGAAACAAAGCAACATCTCTAGGGTTTTCAAGTTCGGAGATGTATTCATTGGGATCTCATCCACAAAATGAATCGCAGCCAGACCTAAAGGATTTTGCTAAAAGCTTCTAAGGACAATCTAAACGCCCAGTATCCTTACTGTATGAGATGAATTATACCTGACTGTTTAATATCTTTCGGAATGGCACCATATTCACTGTAGTAGCTAGGATAAATCTTGTTAAGAAGGACTCCCTTGTACAGTGCCTTTTTCGATTTCAGTGTCTACCGTTCATATTGAAATAACCTTTTGATTTTATCCTTCATGTGGGCAGGAGAGTCCACATGGGTGGCTAGAGGGAAATTGTGTGACCCATTAGGAAAGATCAGGTGGACTGTACAAGAAATTGAATAACCTCGTCCTGCCAGCTTTACTCTTTTTCTCAGGTGAGTTGTTGCCCCTTGAAGGTAGTTATGTTTTCATTATTTGATCAAGAACTACACAAATTTGTGGATTGATGGTTTTACGCACAGAATTCAAAAATCTAAATTTTTCAAAAAGGTTGACATCGAAGTCATGACAGGGGCCCATCCTCCCAGTGATAATCAGTGGAAAAGAAACTAAAAAACATAAGAGAAACTGGATGTTTGCCCCTCTGGAAAAACCCTACCCTCCCACCGGTTGTCACTCTGAAAGTACCTGAATGGATTAACAAGGGGTTGCGAGAGGTGGATCAAATGTTGGATACAGAGGACTTCTTAGCGTTTGAATAACGCCAAGAGCTATACAACGCTAGGATCCGTGGTGTGTGTGTTTTTTTTTTTTTTTTTTTTTTTTTTTTTTTTTTAAAGTATCGGCAACTGGCACAGAACCATCTTTGTTTGGTGCAGGTTTACAGCACTTTCCCCATACGGGCTTTATCTCCTAGGTACATAATACCTTAGCATTAATCTCTTTACTTATGATATGATAAGTATTTGTGATCTAGGGCTAAATACTGAGCTGTCTCGGACAGATTGGGATGATTTAACATTTTTAAGTTATTAACTTCCTGTTAATTCAAATCTTCTGCATACTCAATACTTTTCACTATAAAGACTATGGGCCAGATGAACATTAGGAACAGCGATTTCCTAATTGCAATTTTCTGAGAATCACAATTAGAAAATCAGTATTCCTAATGTATGAAATTTTAAATTAGCGATTTCCTATTGGGTTGCAAATCGCCCTACCTTCATGAATATTAATGAGGTAGGTCGTAGTTTTTTATTTATTTATTACATTTTACATAGCATAGCACGCTATATCACAGCAATTTTCTCATTATAACTGATGTACAGAAATTTAAAAAAAACAAAACTTTTGCATACACAATAAATACAACCCCCTGGGCGAGACAAACCCTTCTTCGTATTGGACATGCTGCTACATCTTCTGCGTTACCAACATCTTACATAACAAGTACAGGGTGAGTTCTATTTACCGTGTATGAACAGTTCACCTAGCAGACTGATAAAGCTTTCAGCAGTCAAGGTATTCAAGTCATAATAGTTAACATTCCTTAAATAATGAACAATTACAAATCTAAGCGGGTGAATGAAGCACTAGAGGTGGTTAATTCTTTCCTCTCCGCCTTCTCGCTCTCCTGTCTCTTTTCCAATCAGATATTGCTGGTATAACCCCCAGTAACCATTGAGACGACTCTGAGGTGGAAGGAGCTCATTATATGCGTCAGATTGTGTGTTGCAATAAAGCATGTCTGCATTCCATTCTGTGATTAGTGGAGTGGGGCCCTTTACCCAACGCATTGCAACTCTTTGTTTGGCAAGTAACCATCCCATTGCCATTAGTTTCCTGCTGCTGACTGCTATTTCCTTGACATACCCTAACAGCGCAACTAGTAGGCTGGGCGCCAACTGCTGTCCCGCGACCTCGCTCAATATCGAGAATACTTTCTCCCAGAATGTTAAAATGCTGGGGCAGTACCATGCCACATGGAGGAACCCTGCATCCTGCTCCACGCATATTGTCGCACTTCGCTGATTCCCGCAATCCATAGCGAAACAGTCTGTTGGGAGTGTAGTAAACCCTGTTGATATACTTAGTGTATCAGGCGATGCATGCCATTCAGGGACAAGTGCCTCGTCGCTTCGCAGCAGTATGTCCAGGTCCCTCTGCCATTCTTGTCTAGCTCTATGTAGTTGTGTTTTCCTGGGTTCCTGAGCTAGGGAGTTTAACACTGTAATTCGTTTCGCTGAGGAGTTTGCTTTAATAACATGGAAAAGCGTGGAAAGTGTACTAGGTTCCCGCATATCCTCTCCCAGTAGCTGCTGCCATGCATGTCTGGCCCTGACATATTGAAATCTATCCAAAGGCGTGAGACCCTGTGTGCCCTCGGTCAGGTCCTCCCAGATACGCACCACCCCCTTCTAGAAAGAAGTCTCCCAATGTGTGTGTATACCCATGTGCTTCAATGTGCAGAGCACATCCCTTTCCCTGCCTGTTGAAAACCAGATACACCAATCCAGTGGTATTGGCGGCGAGTACATGAGCGTACCTGTCTGTGCCACGCATGCGCAGTGGAATTGAGGGAGTCCAGGACACCATGTCGTCGAATTGGGGGCTTAAGTAGGATCTGCGAAAGTGTAAGGGAGACTGCAGCATCTCGCTCAATGACCAGATGTGGCAAGTCTGGGGGCCGTGTATCCAAGGTAAGTCGTAGTTTGCGGCACATTAGGGATGGTAGCCAACACAGACCTGCAGTCAGTAGACCACCATGTCTGTTATTGCCTTTAAACAAAGCAACCTTTTTTTTTTTTTTCTTTGAAATGCCGGAATGAGTTTAAAAAGAAAAAAATGAAACGTTTAAAATTCATTTTTAAAAGTAGGCAGTGGTCCGTGGGACCACTTCGTGCTGTGTAATAAAAAAAAGTGTATTTACATTCTCAAAGGGGACCCCTTCCCATTAAGAATGATTACCACTACCTTTCAATAGTCTGTAAAAAATGTGTGTTGCGACAGTAGTTCGGTGTCGAAAGATTAATACAGAACACTGCAAATCAGGATTTGAAAGGGATCCCTTAAACACACCCCTTCCAAATACCGATTAACAAACCCAAACTGGGATTCTGTAGAATTACAGTTATTGATTTTGTACATACCAAAAAAGCATTTTAATCAAATCAGGAGTATTTATTTAGCGCACATATCACCCGGAAGTCTCATGGCGCTTGCGGAGTACTCAGGAGTTGGTTTGGACGAGGAGAGTCAGTTAGTTGTCAAACAGCCATGTTTTTAGCTCCCTGCGAAAACGATTGTGGTCGGAGATAATACGTAAGTGTAGAGGCAGTTTATTCCAAAGAGCGGGAGCAAGAAAGGAAAAAGATCTTCCTCCCTTTCTTATGGCACGAATTTTGAGGGGTGTTAGAAGAGATTTGTTGCTGGATCTCAGAGCCCTGCAAGGCCGGTAACAACTGAGTTTCTTTTTCCAGTAGTCAGGATCACTGCCATACATGCTCTTATGCGTTAGGCAGAGAATCTTGAAACGAATCCGCTTTCTAACAGGAAGCCAGTGAAGAAGTCTCAAGTTGGGTGCCGAAGGGGATCCCGACGGGAGATTCAGCACTAGCCTGGCAGCAGTATTCTGCAGAACCTGGAGCCTAGTGAGAAGATCTTCATTTATTGAAGACAACAAAGCGTTTCCATAGTCCATGCGGTTGATAATCAGTCCCTGGACTAATGGCTTACTGGCTGCCATCGGGAGCCATTTAAAAACTTTGCGCAAATTTCGCATGATGCCAAAACAGGAGCCAATTAGGTGGTTGACCTGGTCTTTCATTGACAATAGATTGTCCATTTGAATACCTAAGTTCCGAACTGACTGTCTTGGCACTGGGCAAGGGCCGAGGGTTTGAGGCCACCCGTCGCTGGACCAGTGTTCATGCGCCTTGCCAAAAAGAACAATTTCAGTTTTTCCTCCATTTAGTTGTAAATGATTTGAGTTCATCCACCTATCGATATGGATCATGCAGTCTTTAAAACGTGACTTAGTGTCTGTTGGATCTGGGCCAAGGGTGATCAGAACCTGAGTATCATCAGCATATGACACTACATCGAAACCATAGGATCTGATCACCTTGGCCAGTGGGGTCACGTATAGATTAAAGAGCGTCTGGCTCAAAATGGAGCCCTGCGGCACTCCCATCCTGACTGGCCTATTGCAGGAAACGATGTCGCCAATCTGAACAGCGGTGACTCGATCCGTTAGGTAGCTCCTGAGCCATTTTTGGGCCTTCCCTCAGACACCAATCTCCCCGAGCCTTA